>NW_004624746.1:27502404-27512911 GCF_000247695.1 Heterocephalus glaber | reverse complement strand
CCCTGCTTGGGAAGTTTTCTGCCATCACTTCTGTGAACAGTTTTTTTTTTTTTATGTCATCTGTACTCTCTTCTGTTTCTTCATTGACTCCCATCAGTCTTATGTTATTCTTCTTTTCATCGTCTAGCAGCTGCTGGATTGAATTTTGTGGTCCCTTACTATTTTAAAGAAATTTTTCTTTTCCTGGTTCTAATTGCAATCTTATCTTCTATATCTGAAATTCTGTCCTCACAATGGTTCAATCTGTTGTGTAAACTGTCAATGGAGTTTTTAGTCTCCTGGAAATCTGTTTGCATCTGTTTTATGGATTCCATGTATTTCCTATATTGGGATTCCATCACGTTCCTCAGCTCCTCTCTCTCTTTTTTTTTAAATCTGTGTCTGCTCTAGTTATTAATCATGTCTTGCACTATGGGCACGATCTCTGCTGTTATCAGAGAAATTATTTCTGATTTCATTTTTTCCAGATCTTTTTTTGTTGCCAGTTCAGGGAGTCCAGGTAGTTGAGTATCAGAGGGTTTCATCTCGTTTCCCTTTGGGGTTGCTTTAGGTGATCTGGAAGTCTGGTTTTGAGACTTGTTTAAGTGTCTTCTCATTTCACTGGGGTGTGTGGTGTGCATGTGTGTGCGTGTGTGTGTGTGTTTGTGTGTGTGTGTGCTGCTGGCACTGGTGCGGCTTACCTCCTCAGCACTGGTGGTGGCTCTGAGAAAATCCAGTTTCTGTTACTCTATCTTTTGTGTATTTTTTGGTTTGTCTTTGTGGTGCTAATATTTGAATTCAGGGCCTCATACATTCGAGGCATGCACTGTATCACTGAGCTACATCCCCAGCCCATTATATGCTCCATTTTAAATATTGAAAAATATGGACCATAACTAAGATAGAATATTTTTCATCGCTACATATTCTGGAAATAGCTACCGCTTATTTCTTTTTAGTTTTTCCACCCATAAATCTTGCATGCTGTGTAGCACAATGTTTGTGGGGGTCAGATAGACTTGAGACTAAATATGGAACTTATTATTTTTGCGTTATCTTTCATAAGTTACTAGTCTCTCTGGCTTTGGTTTTCTTATCTAACACACAGAGGTAGATACACATGGAGCCACCTTGCACTGTGATGCTGCATGGAAGCCAAAGGTGCACTCCCTGCACGGCCCCTCTGGCCACTCAGACAAGAGCTGAGCCCAGGCTGGGACTAGCAGCTCAGCTGTGAGCAGCAGCCCCGCCAACTACAGTGGACTCACCTGACGCTGCACCCTGGGAGCCAGGTCTGAAGGCCTAGATGGGAACCACTTCATCTGGTATGGCTGGGGCTCTGCTGTTAGGCACATGCCAGGCCGTGCCACCATGGAGGTGTCCATGGAGGAAGTAATGCTGAATTCTCAAGGCCTGACATCACTCACCATGGAGTCCAGTCTGTGCAGCAGCAGCATTAGCAGCAGCAGTTTTGCCCTTGCTTCTAAGAGATAAAACAGTGTTTGAAGTGTGCCCAAAGCCAGGGTGACATTAAACTTCAAGGATGTGCTGAAACACTGCAGACTTGCAAATGGATTTGTTTAATCAAGAAGTTTAAATTGAAGAAATATAAAATCAACTCTCATGACTGAGTTACTTTCACATAAAAATGTAATTGACAGCGAAAGAATACAGTGTAAAACTGTCAGTTAAACCTCTCCTCAGTTAATAATCTCCTTGCTTTAGACTGGCAATCGAAGAGGGTATTCTGACTGCACAGAAGTTCATTGAGGTGGTATAGAATTTGGAATGGGCAAATATTTGTGTCACCTCCTTCAACCAGTTGTTGCTATTGTTTGTGAGTTAATTAGAATAAAGCGATTTTCTTCCAAGACAGAAATATATAGGTAATGATACTTATTTCATGGGATACTGCAAGGACTAAATAAAACTGTACTTAGAAAACATCTAGTGCACTGCCAGGTACATAAAGAGTGCCTAAGAATGAGTAGTTAATGCTCATGGTCAGGAGTTAGGAAAAATATAAGGCAGAGAAAAGCAGATTAGAGTATAAAGATCACAGTTTTTGAATACTGGGAAAAATACTACAAACTACTCTGATGCAACCTTGCTGTGGCAGTTTTTAGAATTTAGACTCTTGGTGATTCAATTTGGTGACAATTCAGAATGATTCCTATTTGACTTGCATGGGAAATGTAGCTGGGTTAGAGGAATCCAGAAATCCATACTGAAGATGTGGATGAATAGGTATCAGTGTGGTATAATAATGACTATGATAGAAAAGGAAAATCAGAGTTATAAAGCTGGGGGGAATGACTTAGGGATTCACCTATGCAGCTCTAAGACATAAAACCCATTCAGTTTTACATACAGGTAAAAAATAAACCCATTCAGGCAGTGTAAGCTCCACTGCACCAGTTCTTTGGTTTTGGAATTACTTGCTTTCTGGATAGGAGGGGAAGTGAAATGGTTGATTTTAGCATGAAAGGGCCTAGCTGAAGGCAAATGTAAGCTCCTTTTAAATTGAAGAGCTCTATGAATAATATGGTCTAGCTTTTTAATTCTCCCTTGATGGGTTTCTTTATATCATCAAATTATATCATTTGCTGTTGCCACTGAAGCTTTTAACGCCCTATCTCGGTTGAGCCAGATGTGGAGTGGAAGGTGACTCAAGGTCAGTAATTTGGTCTTGGCCCTTAAGTTATCACTCTGTTGTCTTTCTTCAGTAGATAAAAGGGGCCCATGAGCTCTATTGTCTGTCAAGTGGCTTTCATTTATAACTTTAAAAGAGGTTGTCAGCTTAAACAGTTTCCCAAGGTGGAAGTTTTAATATTCAGAGATTCAGGCTGCTTTTGGAAGCTGAATTCTTTTGTTGCTGATAAAAATCAAAAACAGCTCTAGAATTGGTAGAAAGATTCTTGTGTTTAAAATTGCTCTTGGGATCACGTGTTATTGTCAGGAAGTATTCGCTTTGTGAATAATGGGGACACAGTTTCTGCCCCCTGGCCTATTCTATCCCAAGAGCTCAATGCTTGATGCTGCCTTATGCATTGGCTAGGGGATCTTCCCCCATTTTGAGCTGGGGTCAGAGATTGCAAAGATTTCTCTTTTGACTTAACATGGTCATCCTGTAACATATTTTTGAAAAATGATCTGAGTATCAGCCTAAAGGAGAGAAAACAGACATATGGAGAACCTAGGATTAGTTTTTAGGATCAAGACATACCACTGGGACCAAGACTAGGGTCTATGGAAAGAGGCTCAATGAAGCAAAGTGGTACCTGAACTTGAGGCTTTTCTTCCTTACCTCCCATGCATGGCCTGGTACAGGGTTACTTAAGCTTTGCAATATTGACATTTGTGCTGGATAATCCTTTGTGGTGGGGGAGCTGGGCTGTCCAGGGTGTTTAGCATCATCTCTGGCTTCCAACAACTAAATGTCAGTAGCATCTCTTCCCTCTCCCCAGTTGCAATGGCCAAAAATGTCTTCAGGCATTGCCAAATGTTCTCCAAATGAGTATGCAAAAATCACCCTTGGTTAGAAATGACTGATATACTAGTTAAAATCTTGGGCTTTGGAATCAGGCAGACATTGGTAAAATGTGACTACTGTTTATCAGCTGTTTGGGGCAGTGACTTGATCTAGTAGGTCTGAGTAGCTCCATCTAACAATGCCTGCAAAAATGGCACACACCTGTAATATCAGCACTTGGGAGGCTGAGGCAGGAGGATCACCGTGAGTTTGAGGCCAGCCTGGGCTACATAGTGAGTTCAAGGCTATCCTGGACTATGTAGAGACACCCTGGCTCAAAAAACAAAACAAAACAGAACAGCACAGTACCTGCCAAGACTTTCTTTTGTTGTTCTCCTTTGTCTCTGGATTCCTACTTCCCCATCATCTTCTGCTAGCTCTGGTCTTAGATTGCTCAGAGTACTTACCATACTTACAGGTTGCTTACTGTATTAGTTGCCGGACACAGTGCCAGGCACCCATAACTTAAAGGAGGAGATGTTTAATTTAGCTCATGTTTTAAGGGGATTCAGTCCATGGTCACATGGCTCTAAGGCAGAACCATCATGGTTGAGAGTTGTGGTGGAGCAAAGCTACTTAGTTCATGGCGGCCAGGAAGTGGAGCAGCGGAGCAGTGCCTGAGAAGAAAAGGCAAGGGACCAGGCATAGCACCCAAGGTCACACCTCCATGACCCACCCAAACACATGTAGAAGTGTGCACCACCAATCCCCAGGGTGACTCTCAAGCCAATCAGGTTTACACATCAAGCATAACTGTCACCCTTACTGAGATCTGATGTTGTCTTGCTTAGCTTGATTCCTGACCTTTAACCAACTGCAACTCTGTTATTTTATATTGATAGGCTTTGGGAAGAAGACCTGGGTAGTGTCTGTGGGGTCCTGATTTAGTTATGTGAATTATCCTCTCAATCTATTCTAGCCTCCTGAATTCAAAGGACTGGGCCAATACAAAACAAACACCAGGAATATTTCAGGTCACCCAAAGGAAAAAGTTTAGAACATCACAGTTAGAATTTACTGGGGGAGTTTATTGAGAGAAGATATGAACTTACTTTTCTTGGAAATGAATTACAAGTGGGTACATAGCTCCTGCTTGAAGTTGTTTAGATACAGTCTGGTTATTTATTTATTTATTTGCAGTACCGGAGATGGAACTCAGGACCTTGCTCTTGCACTGAGCTAACTCCTTGGCCCTAGATACAGTCTGTTTTTAGAAGAAATATATTAAATTAATCTTCCAATATTACTAAGAGAACACATGTGTAGAGTGAATTCTAAAATTTAGTAATGTGCTTTACTCCACAATCAATAGCATTTAAACCTAGTGTAGGGACCTACACAAAAAGAGTTGGAAGATAAATTTGAGGTTATCTGGCTCTGTCTTCTCAAAAACATAGACATCCAGTTCTCTTCAGTGTTCCTGACTTGTGGTCATTCAGATTCTTCTTGAGTGCTTTGAGAGATGGGGCTACCATCAGGTTCTCAGTTCATTTCATATCTAATGCTTGTGAGAAAAACACCACAAATGCTACTGCAGACTAGAATCTATTTCATTGAATTCATCACCCATATATCCTTGTTATAGTTTATCTTTTCATTGTTTTTGTTTCTGAAACTTCATTAGACTAAGTCTCAGAGAGATGACCATGGGGATAGACTTCTTTTCAATAAGTTAAATCTTCCCTTGACTCTTTTGTACTCTGGTTAGCATTCTGAGGATGTACCCTTGGCCAGATATGGATATCATATTGGAGATGTCTGAACAGCAAAACCTCCTTTTAAATTCCAGTCTGCTACTACTCCAGTTTATTGTGTGAGCAGACATGGTATGGGATTGGCCCAATAGGACCTCGTTTATTTATGTATTCCTCAGGTTATGGACATTTGGGTTGTTTCTAGTTTTTGGCAAAGATGACAGAAACTTTTCTTAACCTGGAATCTGCTGTAAAAATTAGTGTGGGTTTTTGTGTGAATTTAAGTTTGTGTTTCATTGGGCAAATACCATAAGTGAGGTTCCTATGTCATTTGGATGTATTTGATTGTGAGTAACTTTGTAAGAAACTGTCAAACTGTTATCCAAAGTTCCCGTCCTATTTCACATTCCCACCAGCAATGTAGGAGAATTTTACAGTTGGTCTGCATTCTCACCAACTCTTAACATTGTTAGTTTTTTTTATTTTGCAGTCACTCCAGTAGGGATATAGCAGTATCTCATTGTGGCTTGGACTTGCAAGTACTTATTAATGATCAATAATGTTGAGATCTTTTCATGTGATTTTTATTCAGTCCACATGTCTCCTTGGGTCGAGCCTCTGCTTCAGTATTTTGCTATTTCTTTTATTTTATTGTGTCTTTCAGGTTTCTATAGCAAAATATCATAGACTGGATAGCTATACACAGTGGCAGATTAGGTATCTCATAAGGGCTGCTTTCTGGTTCGTAGATAGCACCTTATGGCTGTGTCCTTACATGGTAGAAGGCAGTGTCCTTACATAGCAAGACAGGGGCACTGATCTCATTCTTGAGTGCTCTCCCTTATGACCTATCACTTCCCCAAAAGCTCCCCATCTTTTTTATTTTGAGACAGGATCTAGTTATGATGCTCAGGTTGGCCTTGAACTTGAAATCCTCCTGCCTCAGCCTCTCAAATATCTAGGATTATGGATGTGGGCCACTGTGCCTGGCTTAAGCCCTACATCTTAATACCATAACCTTGGTGTTTAGGACTTCAACATGTGCACTTTTTAGGAGGAATCCAAACATTCAGATTATAGCTTGTTCTTTGTTTTCTTACTACATTCTGAGAGTTTTGAATACAATTTCTCAGTCAGATATGTGATTTGCAAATATTTTCCTTCAGTACAATATTGACTGGGAGTGGTAAAATTCCAATTGCTATGTTATTCCTATCTATCTCAATTTATTGTTGATTGTATTTACTAATTTTTAAAAAAATTACTTTTAACTGATACAAATAAATTGTAGATTTTATGGAGTGCTCTGTGATGTTTTGATACTTATCTTCAATTTTTATTTTTTTATTAGTACATGTTTGGAGTACATAAGAATTACATTCCTTGTGGGGAGTTGGTACAAGTACATAAAACATCTTAATTCTTTAAAAAAAAATCTTCTTTCCCTCCTTTCCCTCCCCCATCTCTCTAGCTCATGGTCCCTTTTCTGGTCTGAAATATGGGATACAGCTAAGGAAGTGTTATGGATTCCTTGGTGAGTACTTCTTCAGCTGTATCCCACAAAGAGTAGCATTATGTTTGCATTTTAATTCAGCTCAAAATACATTCGAATTTCTTTGAGATTTTTTTTTGACACATGGGTTGTTTAGAAGTGTATTATTTTTCATACATTGGGGAATTCTCCAAATATCTTTCTGATGTTAGTTTATCTTCAATTATATTATGGTTAGAGAAAATACTTTATATGACTTTAATTCTTTAAAATTTGTTAGCATTCGTGTTAGACCTCAGAATATGACCTATCTTATGCATGTTTTATGTATATTTATAAAAAATATGGTGGCTGGAGATGTAGCTCAGTGGTAGAGCACTTGCCTAGCATGTCCCGGGCTCAGTCCACAGCAACACACACACATACACACACACACACGCATCCCTGTATCCTATTGTTTTGATGTTATAAACATCAATTACCTTTTATTGGTTGATTGCATTGTGTAGGTCTTCTATCTTTACTAATTTTCTGACTACTTGTCCCATCAATTACTAAATGAGGAGTTTCAGGTCCACAACTACAAACTGTAGAGAAAACTCTTGTAGCTCTATTGGTTTTTGCTTCTTTATTCTAAAGCTCTGTTGTTAGCTGCAATACACATTTAGAATCATGCTGTCTTGGGGAACTGAGTCTTTTTCAATATGTAGTCCCTTTCAGCTCTGGGAATATTCCTTGTTCTGAAGTCTGTTTGGTATATTTATACAGCAATGCAAGCTCTCTTATTATTATTGTTTTTGTGACACATATTTTATTCAATCTATCTGTTTTTATATGTAGTGGATTTCTTATAGACAGCGTATCACTGGGTCTTATTTTTAAATCCCATATTATGATCTCTGTTTTATAATTGACATATTAAGATGTTTTTACATCAATGTAATTATGAATATGGTTAGGTTGAAATATACCATATTGCTAGTTTTCTATCTATTTTGTGTATTCTTTTTTTCTTTTTCTTCTTCTGACTTCTTAAAAATTAATTGATTATTTTTGTTTCTAATTTCCTACACTATTGACATATTATTTATACATTTAAAAATAATTTTAAGTGGTTGCTCAAGGATTTACCTTATACATCTATTGTAGATTAAATATTCTGTGTCCTCCTAGAATTTATACATTGAAGCACCAAACCTAAATATGGTGGCATGTGGAGATGGGGGATTTGGGAGGTAATTAGGGTTAGATAAAATCATAAACATGGGGTCCAGGTCTAATAGGAATAGGATTCCTTAAGGAGGGACACCCAAGAGTTCGTGCTCTCACTACCATGTGAGGACACAGCAAGAAGGTAGCTGTTGACAAGCTAGGAAGAGAGCCCTCACTAGAAACGGAGTTGGCTGATACACTGATCTTGGGCTTCCCACTCTCTAAAAGTCTTGCAATTCAGACCACCAGAACATGGTATTTATTATGGCAGCTTGAGAAGACTAAAACAACATTTAAAATTAATCAGAATATAGTTTCAAATAATACTGCTTTAGGTATAGTGTAAAGATCTTATAACACTGTACTCCTAATTCCTTCTTCCCATCCTTTTATCATTGTCAAACATTTTACTTTGACACACGATACCTTATATTGTTAGTATTCTTGCCTTAGGTCATCAGTTTTCATTTGAAAATGAAAACAAAAACATAATTGCATATTTACCTTATTTCTTACATTTCCAAGACTCTTCATTTTTTTGTGTAAGTCCAAGTGTCTGTCTAGTGTCATACAGTGGTACCTCAGTTTACAAAGTTTGTTTTGTGGTTTTGGGGAAGATGGCTGTGTTTGTGTTTGTGTGTGGAAGATGGCCTGGGTTGTGTTTGTGACCCGATGTGGGGTTTGTGAACAGAAGCAAAATTTTGCCAAATGCTTTCTTTTGCAAACTAAATTGTTTGCAAACAGAAACATTCGTGAACCAAGGCATTACTATATTCCTTCTGCCTGAACAACTTCCTTTAAAATTTTTTAGAGTGCAATTCTACTGGTAATAAATTTCTCTCAATTTTTGTTTGAGAAATTTATGTTTGTTTATCTCTCCTTCATTTTTTGAAAGATATTTTAATGAAAATAGAATTCTGGCCCAGCCATTCCTTCCATTGGTCTATTAAAAAAAAAAGTCACACCACTGCCTTCCAGCTTTTGTGTTTTCTGACAGGAAATTTGCTATAGTTTTCATTTTTGTCCTTTGTGTAATGTGTCTTTTCATTCCAGCTGACTTCTAATGTTTCTTCTTTGTTTTTCCTTTTAAGCACTTTGAATGTAATATGCACAGATATGTTTTGCATGGTATTTATCCTGCCAAATGACAGGTGACATCATTAATTTTGAAATATTCTCACTATTATTTCTTTGACTATTTCCCCACTTCATTCTCTATATCTTCTCCTGGAAAAGAAACAGAATCTTTTTTCTAGGATTCCAATTACTTGTGTATTAGACCAGATGATATTGTCTTACAGGTCTTGGATGCTTCATTCTGTTTTTCTCTGTCTTATTTTTCTCTTCATGTTTCAGGGTTGAGTAACTCCTATTGATCTGTATTCAAATTCACAGAGTTTTTTCCCTTTAGCTATGTCAAGTCTATAGGCATTATTCATCTCTATTCCTGTGCTTTTCCTTTTTGGTATCTTTCTTATAATTTCCATCTTTCTGAACTATATGATCTTGCATGCCCAGCACCTTTTCCATTACAACCTTTAACATGGTTTTTAAAACTTTTCTCTCAAGTCTAACATCTATGTCTTATCAGTCTGATTCTGTTGATTACCTTGTCCCTAGACAGTCTTATTTTTCAATATTGGGAATTAACCCAGAGCCTTCACACTGAGGTACATTTGCGGCCCTCTTTTAAAATTTTGAGTCACTAAGTTACTCAGGCTGGGTTGGAACTTGTGATATGTTTTTTTTTTTTTTCTTTGTACTGGGGATCAAACTCGGGTCCTTGCACTTGTGAGGCAGGTGATGGAACCACTGGGCTAAATCCCTGGCCCTGAACTTGTGATACTTCTGCCTCAGCTCCCTGAGTGCTGAGATTACAGGCTTGACAGTGTTTTTGTTTCTTTACTTTTAAAAAATATGTCTAGTAGTTTTTGGTTGAAAGCCAGACAGCTTTAGTACTATAGAGACTGAAATTTTTATATTTGGAAATGGTGTTCTTTCTGCTTGGCCTTAATATAGTGGTTGAGTCAATCCAGACAGGAGCTGAGTTGGGTTTAGGATTAATTTTTCTGTAGTTACCTTCTGTTTTAGTTTGCTAGTGTTGCTGTAATGAAGTGCCGCAAACTAAGTGGCTTACACAATAGAAATTTGTCATTGTACAGTATGGAGAATAGAAATTCTAAATCAAGGTATCAGCAGGATTAGTTCCTCTTCCTCCTCCTCCTCTTCCCTTTCCTCTTCCTCCTATTCCTTCTCTTCCTCTTACTTCTTCCATGGTACTGGGGATCACACCCATGGTCTTTGCACTGAGCTACATCCCCAATCATTTTTTTTCCCATTAAGTTTATTGGTACATTTTTGGTCTAAAATACAGTTAATTCATCATTGGGATCTTGTACCATTACATGAGTATCTTGGTTCTTATGTTTTTCCCCTTCCCTTGCCCTCCCTTCACCCCCTCCACATTTCCCTATTTGCAAAGACTTTGTTTCCATTTTTTTCCTCTTATATTTTTTTCTTTTCCCTTTTTTCCTTTCCCCTACCCCTCCCACTTCCCCTGCTCCTTTAGACCTTTTCTTCCTGTTACACAATATCAAT
>NW_004624746.1:27488366-27499819 GCF_000247695.1 Heterocephalus glaber | reverse complement strand
TTATTTCTGATTTCATTTTTCCCAGATCCTCTTTTGTTGCCAGTTCAGAGAGTCCAGGTGGTTGAGTATCAGAGTGTTCCATCTCGTTTCCCTTTGGGGTTGCTGTAGGTGATCTGGAAGTCTGTTTTTGAGGCTTGTTTACATGTCTTCTCATTTCCACGTGTGTATGGGTGCTTCTGGTGCCTGAGCGACTCAGCTTCTCTGCCCTAGGAGCTTAGGATGGCAGCGGGGGAGCTTCCTTCTGGGTTCTGGGACTGGCTTACCCCCCAATTATTTTTAATTTTTAAATTTTGAGACAGGTTCTCGCTAAATCACTAAGTAGCCCAGGCTGGGGTCAATCTTGTAATCCTCCTGCCTCAGGCTCTCAGATTACTGGGATGATAGGCATGTACCACCATGCCTAACCAGGGTTATTTTCTTCTGGGGGCTATGAGGAAAGGATCTGTCCTTTGCTTTGCTCCTTGGCTTGTAGATGGTCATCTTCTTGGTCTCTTCATATCAATATTTTCTATGTATGTCTGCCTCTACGTTTTTTCTTTTAAAAATGACACCAGCCATAATCAGGGCCCATCCAAATGACCTCATGATTGACTCTATAAAGACCTGTGAAGGTTATACTTAATTGTCAATTTGATTGGATTAGTATTCCCCAATGGGGATTAAGAAAGCACCCTTCTGAGTGTGGGTAATGAAAGTGTGACCTTTGGGTCCATATCTTGTCCCTTGCCCTTTCCTCTCTGGTACTTGCTTCCCTGCCCTGCTTCCCAAACATGAACCGAGAGAGGTTTGCTCTACCACACAATTCTGCCATGATGTTTCTGCCTTAAAACTACCTGACCACAGGCTGAATTCCCTGAAAGCATGAGGCAAATTAAACCTCTCCTTTAAGTTGTGAGCACTGGGTATTGTGTCCCAGTGATGAGAAAGCTAACTAATGTAGAAAATTGGTACTGGGAGTACTAATTGGTTTGGAGGAGGTGTTTCACCGGGGAGCAAGCCTTTGAAGGACATGACCCTCTCTCTGGCCCTTTCTCTCTCTCTTTTAGCTACCATGGGTCGAGCAGGATTCTTCTACCATGCCCTCCTACCGTACTGTTTTTGCCCTGGAATCAGGTAACCACGGATTGAGCCCCCTGAAAACGAGTCAAATATTTTTTTTTTAATTTGAATTTCAAGTGTCAGGCATTTTGTCTCAGAGATGGGAAATAACTAATACAGACTATGGTACCACAGAAGTGGGGTTGTTGCTGTGACTATACTTTTATCATGTGGTTCAGAAGCCTTTTGAACTTGTTTGTGGGAGATTGGAAAGGTTTGGAGATATTGGATAGAAAATCCTTAGAATGATCTAAGTAAAGCCCAGTGGGCAATTCTGGTGGAAGCTCAGAAGATCTGAATGGTGATAGGAATGTGGGCAGTAAAGGTCAGGCTCATGTGGTTTCAGAAAGGAACAAGGACTATATTGGAAAATGGACTAGGGACCATGAGTATTACATTCTGGAAAAGAATTTATTTACATTTTTCCAGGGTCCTATGACTTAGAGTTAGGCCGTATTTAAAGGTCTAGACTATCTAGTGGAGGAAATTTCCAAGTTAGCTAATGTTCAGGTTGTGGCATGGTACTGCTGGCTGCTTTCAACCAGGTTTATAATAAGAATCAGGAGCAAAAATCAGAGCCAAAGAATTGAACATTTTGCAGCTTGGTCAGAAAGGAAATATCTATAATATTGGGGGCAAAGATAGTATGTTTATTGAAAAGGTTAGTGTCATTAAAAAGAAGCCAAGTACTTTGCATTGGAATGAAAGGAAAGATGGCTTGACCACATCTCATGAATTGGCCAGACCCCACCCATCAAAGGCTCAAGAGTGTACAGTGAATGGGTAAACTTCTTTGAAAGACTGCTTTGAGAAGAGAAGTGGGCTTGCTCACTTGGGGCCACCTAGGGAAGTGAATCCATAAATTCAGCTATCTTGGCACTCAGAGGCCACTACAGCCATGGTCCATGTGGGGTCTGATGACTGCTGGTGGAAGACCTGGGCATTAGCCACATGGTTCTCATTTTATAGTCATGCAGAATGCAAGAGTTGTAGGGTCATGGAGGCTTCCACCTAGATTTCAGGAGAATGTTTGGGAGGCCAGGTAATGTGCCTCTGAGAGGGCTATGTATGAAGTTATAAGAATAAAGCAAAAGGTGCAGTGGAAATTCCAGGAAGTTAGAGATGCCATGACTGTGGAATATCTGCTGAGGAAAGATACAGGCAGCAAATTGTTTTTTTTTTTTTTTTTTGGTACCGGGGATCAAACTCAGAACCTTGTGCTTGCCAGGCAGGTGGTGGCACCACCGAGCTAAATCCCCAGCCCTGGTCCAATTTCTTTCTACCCTTCTAGAATAGGGATGTAAGGGCTGGGGACTTAGCTCAGTGGTTCTGGCACCTGCCTTGCAAGTGCAAGGTCCTGAGTTCTATCCCCAGTACAAAAAAAAAAAAAAAAATAGAATGGGGATGTTTACCCTGTGCCACCATATGTTGGAAATACTTAACTTTATTTTTGACTTTTACAGGAGCTCACAACTAAGAGTTTGCTTTGAGTCTCAGAGAAGTCTTTGGACTTGAACTTTTGAACAATGGTGAAACTGTTAAGACTTTGGAAACTGTTAGAGGTAGACTAAATGCATTTTGAATATACAGATATGACCCTTTTGGGGGTCAGGGACACAATGTTGTGGTTTAGAACTAAAATGTCCCCCCAAAGTCTCATATATTTAGAGGTGGGGCTTGTGGAAGGTAATTAGACCATAAGAGTGTTATACTCATCAGTAGATTAATCAGTTGATGACTACATAGCTGAATGTGCTGTTGGAGGTGGGCCTGGCTGGAGGAGGGATATTATTGGGAGCTTGGCTTTGGAGGCTATATCCCTCTTTCTGGCCCTTCTTTTGTCTGTTTCCTGGCTGTTATAGATTGAGCAGCTTTCCTATGCATTTCCTATGCATTTCTACCATTCTCTTTCTGTTTTGGAGGCACCTAGCCATGGACTGAACACTCTGAATCCATGGTCCAAAATAAAATTCTCCTTCTTTATTTTTTAAAATTTTATTATTATTATTTTTTTGGTACCGGGGATCAAACTCAGGTCCTTCTGCTTGCAAGACAGGTGGCAGAACCACTGAGCTAAATCCCTGGCCCTATTTTTCCTTCTTTAAATTGCAGGTTTCAGATATTTTGTTCCAGCAATGGGAAAATGATTAATACAAGTCTCTTTCTCTAAATAAGGTCATATTTTGAGGGGGAATTAGGACTTTAACAGATCTTCTTTTGGGGGGTCATGATGATGGTGGGGAACATTCATCCTCTAAATCCTGAGTATAACATATGCTTGAAATTCCTCTGGCTTTAGCCAGATGTGGTAGTGCATGCCTGAAATCTCAGCACTCTGGGATGCTGAGGCAGGAGAACACAAGTTTGAGTCTGGCTGGGACAATTTAGTGACCTACCAAGATTTTATCTCAAAATAAAAAATAAAAAGGACTGGTTGGGAATGCAGCTCAGTGCAAAGACCATGGGCTCAATCTCCAGTTCTGCTAAAAATGTTCTTATGGCTTTTCTTTGTTTAAGTTGTGGGCTATTTTTCTAGAGAGTTTCTCTCTGCATGTTGCTCTACCATCAGCTTTAGTTTTCCCATTGCTTTTCTCCAGCAATAAACAACTGTTATTTATTAATGGGAGCAGGAGATGGGTCACATTTTTGTTGTTGTATTTTGAGCATTGTACTAGTAGTTTTTTTTTTTTTTTTAAGAGTAGGAAATGTTTATTGAGGGGTAGATAGTTCCTGCCTGATAGGGAAAGGAGGGGACCCAGAAAGTGGGCTGCCCAGGAGCCCACTTCTCAAAGAAGTTTTATAGAGCAAAATCACAAGGTGGGCATAAGGTGGGACAAAACTATGGTTGCCAATAAGATTACAAATATACTCACAAAAAACAACAACAACAACAACAAAACAAGTATACTTGCTTAGGTAATAGTGATGCAATGGGGGAAGCAAGTCACACAAGTGTACATAGAAAGAACAAGGACCTTTCCTAGAAGGGATGGGTCAGGAGGTCTCGCCCTCCCAAGGTGACTGATGCCTATTTAGAATATCAGTCATTATTTTTCATCCCTTGATGGAAGTGTAGGTGTAGTCATTTCATCTTTATTTTGAGCCCTGGCCTTCAACAAATGGGCCTCCAGCCATGATTGTATCATGTTCTTATCTGCTGCACTGACTTCCAGGGCACAGCCTGGTCTGACTGCCTATAATATTTCCATCTAATTTAGCGATCTAGCATACCAGCACTTGGGAGGCCGGGCAGGAGGATTGGTGCAACTTTGAGGCCAGCCGGGGATACATAGTGAGATCCTGCCTGTCACCCTCTCTCCTATTTCGTGCTGTCTCACTGGAATGGCTTCTTTCTTGAGCAATCTCCTTTCCCATCTCAGCCAGATGGCCTCAGGCTCCTCCAGACATGCATCAAGCCAATTTCTGGCAATTTGACTTTTCCCAAGAGTTCCGGAAGAATTCCTCCAATTGAATCACATTGGATCCAGACGTGTTGCTCGGGCTCCCCCATCCTTGGGCTCCGGGTCTGGCCATCTGGCAGGCTGGCAGTTGAGCCCTCCCACCACCAACTGCACATGCTCTGGGGCACCCTGGCTCCAATTCTCTGTACCAGGGTGCCCAGCTGCCCAGCCCTGGGAGCCAGGGATGTGCCTCCAGCCGCAATGGCTGCGCTGCTCTGATGTCTGTACTAGTAGTTTTAACAGTTGCTTACTGCACTTCCTTTAAGAGTTTTGTTCCTCCACAGTTTTATATTATTTTAAGACTGAGTTCCACCATTTCACATCTCCACTGGAGTCACTACAAGTGCTGATTGTTACAAGTGCTGAATATAATGGCACTAATAAAAAATTTCCAGGAAAACAAAAAATTATCTTGTTGAATATAGTACTGTATTTGATTGAAATTATTTTTTAATGGAAGAAGTATTTTATTTGATTAGATCTCAAATTTTCTTGGGAAATTTAAATTAAATTTAAATATGGTTGGAAGAACTGAGCAGATTTTCATTGGGCTTCAGGTTATATAAAACCATTGGTTCAAATTCCATTTAGCATTATATAATTTGGAGTGAATGTTCAAGAATACTCTTCATGGTGGTAATTAGAATGTAGTAGAGTACCCCCAAAACAATGTTTTATCTAATGGGATAGTTACACAGGGCAATGAAGACGGAGAATATCCAAATTACAGTTCAGAATGGTATTGATAAATGGGAAGGTGAATTGTAAGGCCAGAGGCTAAGACTCAACCACAAGGAGCATGAACAGGTAAACCTATTGCTATTTAGAAAAGGCTAGTGGACATTTTCATGATTCCATGACCAATTTAAGTGAAATACATGATTTAGGTGATCTGGGAGAAGTCTACATTTCCTGATGATGAAGAGAAGGGTTTATCCACCATGTGCCCTGGTTTAGAAAGTTTGTGCCCTGCTATTTCTACCTCAAATATGTGAGCAAAACTCACAGTGGATATAGATTTCATTTCTTTACGATCCTCCTAGATTGGTGTACAAATGGGGACAGAAAGGAAACTGGGGAAGAGCACGGTGAATGTGTAAGGAAGCAAACTTCTTTCTCATATCTGTGATACAGAACAGTATCAGGTGAACTACCTCTTGATTCCTTAATTCCTGAGTGGCAAAGAGATTAATCATTTTTAAGGTAATTAATAGGAGCACTGAACCTTTTATTCACATGTATACAAATCATTAACAGAGCAAGGTACCAGCTGGAGGCAGGTGATTTTCCAGCTCCTTCTGAGAATTCTTTGTGGATGAATATTTTTCAAATTTTCAAGCCTCATTGTTACTAAAAGAGGGAAGTGAATTTTAACACCCATGTTTAGCTACCTCTGATGCTATGCTAGAGTCTTAGCAGAGTGCCCCAAGTGATCTACGGCATGGATTAAATGAGTCTACTTATTCTTCTGCCTGGTCTAATTCTTTATCTACTGCATTCAGCATTCAGCCTTTCCCCTCAACTCTGTTGCCCTTGTATTTCCCTCAAATACCCTAGGCTGAGGACAGGATTAACTAGTTTAAGTTCTTTATATTTTGTCACATCAGATTCAACCCTGGTGACTGGCTCATCCCTTGAGAACAGGTGTGTCACTGACCCAACATTTTGTCCCTCTTTTACTTTTTTGAATATTGCTGCTGGCCATCAGGTTTGGAACAGTGTGCTTCTGTATGGAATACTTGAGTGCTTTGGAAAAAAGTGAACACTTGCTGGGCTTTAAAAAGTCCTATAAATGAAAAAGTCAAGGATCTTTCTGTCTTTCCTTCCTTGCATTCTTCTTCATCAGCTTTGCGTATCCACCGTGTGCTAAGCTCAGTAACATGTGATTCCAAGGAGTGAGTCCTCTTTGCGCTTGCTTCAGCTAAAAGAGAAAAAGCAAAGAGTACAGAAAAGATGCAGAATGAGGCCTCATAAATGGAATCATACACTAAAAAGACAGTGGGAACCATGGCAGGTTTTTTATTCCTTATCTCTCTCTTTTCTTTTCTTTTTCCTTCCTTCCTTCCTTCCTTCCTTCTTCCTTCCTTTCTTCCTGACATGTACTAATCTCAGGTTTAAGACTCTTTATTGGGAATCAAGTGCTAGGAGATATGTGTAGGAGGAAACTGGGTATCTTTTGGACACATCTGCCTTTTTTTTTTTTGGTACCAGGGATTGAACTCAGGACTTTATGATTTTGAGGCAGACACGGTGCCACTGAGCTAAATTCCGGCCCCCTGCATCTACCTTTTTAAAACAGAAAGGATACTTTCTCTAGCTCTTCCCTCCTCTTTATCCATTTCTAAGGAGCCTGACTTACAGGTCTGGATTCATTATTAGCAGTCATTTAGATTCAAGAGAACAGGACAGAAATTTATTCTAACATTAATCAGTTAACTCAACAAACATTTCCCGAATGCCTAGACTCTGATGATATAGAGATAAATAAGACAGTGTCTACTTTTTTGGGGGGTGGCAGTGTCGCTGGTGAGACAGGGTCACACAAGGTAGTACAGGTTGGCCTTGAACTCACTATGAAGTCCAGGCTGGATTTGAATTTGCAGGAATCCTCTTGCTTCAGCCTCCCAAGTGCTGGGATTACAGGTGTGTGCCATTAAAGTGCTTCTCCATGAGGAGTTCAGCATTAGGAAAAAAAAAACCTTTGAGTGAATTAACTAGGATTTTTTGTTGAGATTTATGGAAGAAAAAACTCTTCCTGCTCTTGAGAATTCAAACTTTGTTCTTACATGTGTTAGAAAGGTATGTGAGCATGGTGGAACATGCCTCTAAGCCCAACAATAGGGAGGATGAGGCAGGAGGATTGCCTCAAGTTCGAGGCCAGCCTGGGATACATAGGGAGACTCTGTTTTACTTGCATCTAAAATGGCACAGCTGTTGAAAACGTGTGTTGTTGGGCAGTTGTAGTAAAATAGTATCTCCTGCATGTTCCCAATGCTCAGCGGCATGCAAAACACAGAAGGCAAGGCATCACAGTCTACCCATTTGTTCAAGGTAGAAACTGAGGAGATTTTCTCATTTTATGCCTCATCTTCACATCCAATTGATTTTTCTTTCCTTTTCTTTTTTTTTTTTTTGGTACTGGGGATCAAACTTGGGTCCTTGTGCTTGCACAGCAGGTGGCGAAACCACTGAGCTGAAATCCCCAGCCTTTGATTTTTCTTTCTGAGAGGGTCTCCCTGTGCAATTCAGCCTGGGCTTTAACTCACCATGTAGCCCAGGCTGGCCTCAAATTGAGGTGATCCTCCTATCCCAGCCTCCTGAGTGCTGGGATTGCAGGTATGCCCCACCACAGCAGGCTATAGTCCTTTTTAACTTTTACTAGTACATAATCTGAGTTCCCCTCCTCCTTCTCTCCCCTCTTCTCTCCTAGTTCCTCCCCACCCTCTCCTTTTCCTTTTGATTTTGAGACAAGGTCTCACTAATTGCTCAGGCTGGGCTCAAACTCATGATCCTCCTGCCTCAGCCTCTTAAGTAGCAGTGCTACCATGCCCAACTTTGCTTTCTCTTTTTTATAGCTTCTGAAATCACTGTCAGTCATTCATTATGTGTCACTTAAATCAGTACCATAGTTACTGGTTTTCATGCACCCCCTATCCATGCTCCAAGAGTCCTGCCTGACAAGCAGTGATTATTATTTAAATTCAGGGTGAGGGGTGGGAAGGGACTTTGATGATGTGTTAATTACCTTGTCCCAAGTTATCTTGATCTTAATATCCAAGAGGATCCAGATCTCTGTTTGATTCGGCTATCTCTAGACCTCAGTTTAGTGCTAAGATGGTAGTAGCATTTATGTTCTCCATTGATTGAGAAAAAAATATTTTTAACGTTCTGGGGATTGAACCCAGGGCCTCAGGCTTGCTAGGCAAACACTCTCATCACTGAGCTACATCCCCAGTCATTTACTTTTTATTTTGAGACAGGGTCTTGCTAAATTACTATGTTGCTCAGGCTTGTGAGCCTCCTGCTTCAGCCTTCCAGGGAGGCGGGATTACAGGTGTGCACCACCACGCCTGGCTCATACTGAAAACTCTTATCGTACAGTGTGCATAAATATTTCCTGACTCTGTATCTTTGTTACTTCACCTAGTAATATGTTCTTTCTTTCACATTTTTGTCTATTAAAATCCTATTCACCCTTTAATCCAACTTCCTAACACTTGCCTAAGTCCATTTTGTGGTGCTGTCACAGACTGGGTAGCTTGCAAAGAACGGAAATTTATTTCTCATAGTTCTGGTGGTCGGGAAGTCCAAGGTCAAGGTGGAGGCAGGTTTGGTCTCTGCCCGCTAGATGGCGCCTGGACATTGCTCCTCACAAGGCAGAAGGATTGAAGAAACAGGAGACCAAACGGCCCTCAGCTGGTCCTTTTATAGTAGTAGCAGAGCCACCCTCCAAAGCTTATCAACCCCCAGAGCTCCCCCTCTCAATACTGGTACAGTGGTAGCTCAATCTCCACACACGTTTTGGAGGAGACAAACATTCAGACCATCGCAACTCTTCTAAGAGTCTTTGTTGTATATCATATTCACTTTCCTCTGAAACATCTGAGTTTTCTATTCCTTTCCTTTTTTTTTTTCCGTTACCAACATTTATTAGGAGCCTATTATGTGTCACAGGGAATAGAAACGTGAATTAGTTTCTTTCCTAAGGATTCTGCTGTTTTCTGGAGAAGACAGACACATCACACATTTCTAATAGAGGTATTTAATGTTATCTTCTCTTAGACCATAGTGATCTTGAAATTATAAGCCTTATTTTAATCACTTTCGTGTCTTTCTTTATCACTTAATATATCAATTATCTTATAGTAGGTGCTTAAAACATTTGATAAATGAATGAATATGGTAGTTAAATACTTACTGTATACTTACTAAGAAGGTTAGTAAGTTAGCTATGGGAAAGGTTAAAAAAGAATAAATCCTGGTCTTTAGTGTTAGGTAACTTCTCTGTTTTGTGTTGTTGCACATATCTACAAATTGAAAAATTATTTGTGTCTTAAATACATTAAAAATAATGTGCCAATTCTGTATTATTACTGAAATGCATTCAAGGGGTGGGGTGGGGATGTAAAGAAGGTGGCTTGCAGGGCTGGGGATTTAGCTCAGTGGCGTTGTTCCTGCCTGGCAAGTGCAAGGTCTTGAGTTCGATCCCCAGTACCAACAAAACAAAACAAAACACAACAAAAAGTAAGTGGCTTGCAAAACTTGGCAAGTTGGACTACTTGAAAGGAATGATGCTCATTTAGAAGTCCCTTCTGCTCTCTTTGTTGCATGTCCAGTGTGGCATGCCAAGACTTTAAAGTATTTATATGATCCAGGCTAGGGGTTAGTTGGAAGCCGTATTTATACAAATAAAGCAGAATTACAGAGTAAGGTGGGCACAATGCTTGAAGCACAGTTAGGGCTCCAAAAATATGTTAGGAAGGAAGAAGGAAGAGAGGAAATAAGCCAAAAGCAACTTATCATGTGTCTGAATAAACAGAAGCTAAAAAGTAAGAGCAAGACCAGAATGGAGAAAATAAACGTGAGCCAAAATTGGAAACCAGTGAGGCAAATGAGATATTACTCTTATAATTATTATTTTATTAACAATACTATAACAACTTAATGTGTTTTCCCCCTTGTACTAGGTGCCTCACATATATTAACACATTTATTATTTAGAAGAACACTTAATTATAGCTACATTATAATGACTTTATGGATGAAGAAATTAAGGTTCAGAGGGAAAAGAAGAAGTTTGCCAAAGCTCACTCAGCTAGCAAATAGCCCGTGTGGTGCCCTGTCCTCCACAGAGCGAGGCTTCAGGTTCAGCCTCTCCCTAGAAGTCACAGCTGTGTGTCGTGCCCAGGCCACCTCCCTAGGCTGATCCTTTCCAGTTCAGCTAAGAGGGGCAGGGCCCGCTCCTGCCTCATTCGGCTTTAAGTGTGGGTACCATGGTCTTGTTTTCTGCCTCCAGATTTTCAATAAAGCCACATAAGGCTGCTCAGCTGTTTACAAACGCAGATCAGACAGTGCGAGAGAGCAGTTCCTCACCAACGAGGAAGGAGAGGTGGTTGGAAAATGCATCAGATTAGCTGGGCATGGTAGCATATGCCTCTAATCCCCGCACTCTGGGAGGCTGAGGCAGGAAGACTGCAAGTTCTAACCCAACCTGGGCACTTTAGTGACTTTGTGAGTCTCTGTCTCAAAAATCAAAAATAGAGAAGGGCTGAAATATAGCCCAGTGCAAGGGCCCTGTATTCAATCCCCAGTACCAAAACCCCCCAGAAAACAAAACAGCACCAGACGTCTGTCTTCCAGCCAGTC
Source organism: Heterocephalus glaber (assembly GCF_000247695.1). The sequence goes on along the minus strand of NW_004624746.1, from coordinate 27,488,894 downwards.
CTGAGGTGCTTTCTGTGTGGGTTCTTAGAAGTTCCCCCGTGGGACTGGGCTCCCCTTGACCCAGAAGTAAACAGGTAATGAACATATCCCTGGGTTTTCCTCCTTCCCTCTTGACTCCTACCCTTCCACACTCCTGCTTCCCAGGTTCCTCTGCATTCACCTTGTCTCAGGTTCTGCGTTCAGGGGAATTCAGTGTGTCACATCAAGATCAGACTCCCTAATGAGTCTTAGCGGAACACCAGGTACTTATCTGTCTGTTAGCCATACATACACATAAAAGCTAGAACTGGGTGATAGAGCAACACGTTTTCAAAGCAAACCTACCTTTTGATGTGGTGGTGGTTAAAGTTATCTAGAGATTTTTCACGTCTTCATTTTTCGCAGTTCCTTAATGAAGATACGAGGGATCGAGTTCTATAAATTGTGCTTATTGAAGAAGAAGAAGAAGAAGAAGAAGAAGAAGAAGAAGAAGAAGAAGAAGAAGAAGAAGAAGAAGAAGAAGAAGAAGAAGAAGAAGAAGAAGAAAAG
>NW_004624746.1:27442169-27488266 GCF_000247695.1 Heterocephalus glaber | reverse complement strand
AAGAAGAAGAAGAAGAAGAAGAAGAAGAAGAAGAAGAAGAAGAAGAAGAAGAAGAAGAAGAAGAAGAAGAAGAAGAAGAAGAAGAAGAAAAGAGCAAATAAAGCCAGCTGGGGTATCGCTGAGCGGGTCATCAGCGTCAGCGGCCACGAGGGGGCAGCCTCACACCGTGCTCCGAGGCAGGAGCCACTGTCGCTGCGGCTGCTTTTTTTCCTGCTGTGTGCACGGTAAGTAAAACTCAACAGTTTCGTGGAAGCCGACTGATTTTCCCCCCCTTTTTTCTTTATGAAGGACTCGAGCGCGGGCCCAGGGTTCACTCTGCAGAACATCACAGGAAGAGCGCGTTTCCGCATCTCACCTCCGAGCGCCTTTTGATTATGAGGAGGAAGCACCAAGTGCAAACCGGCTGCGCCGAGGACGCCCAGAGTTGCCTCGGTGCCTTTGTTCTTTTCTTTTCTTTTCTTTTGTTCTTTTTTTTTTTTGGTAACGGGGATTGAACTGAGGACCTTTCGCGTGCGAAGCAGGAAGCAGAACCACTGAGCTAAATCCCCCGCCCTCCTTTGTTATTTTCAAGCGCCGTCAGCGAAGCGCAGTGTGCGAGAGCGACGGCAGAGCACTGCTCCTGCAGGAAGAGGGTGCGCTGCTCCTTTGGAAAAAGGGCTCCGTTTTCCTGGGTGCCCTCCTCCAACCCCGTGGCTCTAAATATAACAGCTCTCAGGGGTAACTCCCAACTTGACGCTTTCTCCCGAACGTCTCCCCGGAACCTCGGGCTTGTGTGTTTTCCTCTCCAGCCACTGGTACCCCATGCGCATCTAATAGGCACCTAAGTCTGGCCACAACTATTTCTAACCTTCACATTTGCTTCTTTTCCAAGGCCTGTTTTTATGCCAGGAACAACATTCACGCTCAAACCCCAAACCCACCAGAGTTGCTCCCCCCCCCCCCTTCCTCGCCTCCTCTCACATTTACTCAATTTCTAGACAGATTCTGTCGACACTTCTGCAAGGTACGCCTCCAGGTCACCTGACGCCGGGTCTCTATTTTTGTTTTTTTTTCGTACCGGGGATCGAACTCGGATTCTTGAGCTTGCGCAGCAGGCAGTGAAATCTCTGAGCTAAATCCCCGGCCCCTGACGCCGCTTCTCTGAATGGCACACGCCCTTCCAGTCACCTGTAATCCAGCCTCCTTACAACTTTCGGGATGATCTTTAAAAAAATAAAAACAAAAATTTTTATTCACACCCGTTTGCAGTACATAATGATTGCATTCACTGTGGGGAGTTGGTACACTGACATAAGACATCTTAATTCCTTTTCTTCCCCTCTTTCCTTCCCCTCCGTCATCTCTTGGCCCTGCCCCATTTGCAAAAGGTCAATCTCCCAGTTTTCTATCATCTATCTTTTATTTTGCTCTTTAAATTATTTGTACTTTGGTTTTCTCATATATGAAAAACCATATGATATTTAAACTTTGTGTCTGATTTATTTCACTTAAGATTGTAAAAAGATCTTTTAGAAAAGTATTTTTATTTTTAATTAATACACAACTCTACATATTTATGGGTGCAGTGTAACATTTCAACACATGTATACAATGTGAAGCGACCAGATCAGGGTAATTGGCATGTCTATCACTTCGGACATTATCATGTCTTTGTGTTGGGAACATTCAAAATCCTCTCTGCTAGCTTTTTTGAAATATTTAATTAATTGTTGTCAAACACAGTTTCCCTACTATGCTCTAGGATATTAGAAGGTGTTCCTCCCATCCAACTGTACGCTTATTCCCACTCCCTTTTTAAAATTAATTTTATTGGGCTTGTACCCATTCTTTTTTTTTTTTTTACCCATTTGAACAAATAACATCACTAGTTAGTTACAAAATTTAATGGTAAGAAACAGTGGTTACTGGTAGACCCAACCCACACTGACAGCTCTGAAGTGTGCAGATGCTAGTTTTAAAAGAAAGGGGACAGATACTGATTATACTCCATAATACTGTTTGGGACCTACGTAAAACTCAATTCTGGACATAGTTCACTATATATAAGGTTAAGAGAACAACAGCGAAATCACTAATAATTAAAACAAAGTTGTAGTTTCAAAATCATTTATAGTGAGATAATGCCATTGTAACTTTTAAACATATAAAGCTAGATAAAACTCAAAGAAATCTATTTTTCTACCTGAGATCAAAATAAATTTTCTGTTTCTTTCTCTTTTTTTGGTACCAGGGATCAAACTCAGGACCTTGTGTTTGCAAGGCAGGCATGGTGCCACTGAGCTAAACCCCAGTCCAGTTTTCTGTTTCTTATCTAAACATAATTCTTAGCACTGAGGTAAATCTGAATTCACATACTTTGTTAATTTTTTCCAAAAGAAGTTAGGGCTTATACTCATTCTTAACAATCCTCTTTCCATCCTTCCCTTCCCCACGCCTTTCCCAGGCTCTGGAAATCACTGCTCTATTCTCTGCTTTTTTGAGATGAACTTTTTAGCTTCTCCATATGATAATATGTGGTATTTGTCTTTCTGTGCCTGACTTGTTTCATTTGACACAATGTCCTCTGGTTGTATCCACGTTGTTACAAATGACAGATTCTCACTCTTTTTTAATGGCCAAACAGTATTCTCCATTGTACATATATACCACTTTTTATTTATCCACTCTCAGGATGATCTTTAAAAGGGAATCCAGATCGCTTCTCTGGTTAAGACCTCCAGTAGATTTTGTTTCACTTGTAAAGAAATGCACAATTCTTCCACGGACATGTACAATTGTAAAGTCTTCTGTGATCTACCCACTGCCTGCTCCAATCTCATCTCATACCCCTGTCCTCCTCACTCTCTCAGTTCTAGACATCTTAATCTTCTTGGTCTTCCTCTTCCCCATCCTTTTCCTCCTCCCCTTCCTCCTCCTCCAATTGTGATGCTGGGGACGGAACTCAGGACCTAGTGCACACCAGGCCAATGCTCCACCACTGAGCTGCATCTCCAGCCCTTTTATATTTTATTTTGAGACAGGATCTTGCTAAGTTGCCTGGGCTGGCCTTGAACTTGTGATCTTCCTGCCTTAGCCTTCTGAGTAGCTGGGATTGCAGGTACAGTACTGTGCATTGCTTCTTGTGTTCTTAAGCAGTCTTAGGACTCTGTACCAACTATTCCCTTCTACTTTTGTGCTCTTTCTTCCAGGCTTCTCATGGATAGCTCTTTGTGCCATTCAAGTATTAGCTGAAAGGTCACCTGTCAGGGAGAGCTTCTGTGGTCATTCCAACCCAATAACCACTCAGAAACCATCACATCTGTGTCATCAGCTTTTCATCACTATAGCAAATAACTGAGATGAACAATTTCTAAAGGAAAAAAAGTTTATTTTGGCTCACAATTTTGGAAATTCTAGCCCATGATTAGTTGTCGCTATTGGTTTTGGGCCAGTGATGTTATAGCATAGCAGAGATGGAGTGTGTGGTTGAGCAAACACATGGTAAGCAGAACCAAGAAAAGGAGAAGAGGAGGAAGGGAGCAGGGCCCCAAGTCCTCTTGCATGGTGCACCCCAGTGACCTTAAGACCTCCCACTAGGCCCCATCTCTAACGTTTCCACCATCCTTCAATAGCCCCAAGCTGGAGTCCAAGTCTTTAACACATGGGCTTTTGGGGGGACAGTCTAGGTCCAAATGATAGCAATGTCCTTCTATTTTAATTCTCAGTATACAGTGATACTAACTGGATTTTCTTTTTATTTGTTTGTTGTCTTTCTTCTTCCATTAGAAGACAAGCGCTATGAAGGGTAGGATAACATCTGCTTTGGGTTCCCAGCCTCTTCCTGCTGACTAAACAAGGCCAACAAGATGAAAGATGCTCAACAGAGATTTTCTGACTAAATAAAGGTGGAAATAACACATCTCATCCTGCTGAGGACAGGCTGCATGTATCCCTATTACCTTTCTCTTTGACTTTTGGGGAGTCATTTCTTTTCTCTGAGCATACATTTCCTCTTTTAGGTTAATAATATCCAGTGACATGTTTATTCTAATCCATGAGCAGGCTTCTTAGGAACTTCTGAAGAAGTTTTTGAGGCACTCTCAGTGGAAAAGCCCCTTGCTGACTAAAAGTTTTGAACACTCTGGAAACTGGTAGGAAGTACTAAAATTTAATGGCTCTTATCATTGCATCCACTCACTTTCATGTAATGAATTGAAACGCGAAGTCGCCAGAGTTTTTGAAGTTTTCTCTGAAACTGATCCCAGGTCATGGAGCAGACAGAGCTTACCCTCCCAAGATGGCGGCTCCCCGAGTGGATGAGTAGGAGGTCAGGCTGCCTTTTCCCCATGCCTTTGGTTAGTGGGACCTGGATTGAAATTCTGAACCTGCTATTTCAGAAACAATTTAAGCACAGCATATCCATTCTGTCTCATTGTACTTTAGGTTTTTATCTAAATGAGGCAACAATTACAGATCTAGACTCTTTCGGATGTTAAAGTGCTATTCATAACTATCCAGGAAAGGTCACCAAATAAATACTTTGACATCTGCTAAGAAGGGAGATTAGTGAGAGCCTTGACTCGGTGTTCACCCACGTCCCAGGATGTGGGAGCGTTTTCATTCTCCCTCAATTCCTTTGTTGCTTTGGGATTCTGATGTGCTACTAAGCTTTAATTTCTTGAAAAGGCCTTTCATCAGCCCCGTTGACTATATGCTAAGATTCTCTCCTCCCTCCTCCTCTACATTTGGGTCAGGCAGTACCAAAGGAGAAGGTTACCTGGGCTGTTAAACCTTTGACTTGGTGTCTTTTGAAGAGCGCATTTTGCATTTTGTTATGTCAGGATTGTAATTAGATCCGTTAATTAAGGGAAGAATGAACTTTTCCCAAACTCTTCACCTCTTTGAATTTTTGATAAGTTTGCTTAGGTTGCTGCTGACCTTTGCTAAGGGGTATGCCACTGCTCATTAATTGGCAAATTTTAATGAGGGGAGTTGACGAATGTGCTGGCCTTTACAATAAATAAAGCTAGCTTCCACGCCAGGCCTTCCCTCCTTCAGTTGCTTCAAAGTATGTAGTGTTTCTTGACTAGTGACCATTAAATTTAGGACATTCAGCTGACATTTTAATGTATGACTGAGCTAGAGCCTCCTTACCTAGGCATTGCCCTGGAGAATTCCTCATCCACTGTCTCATTTTAGTCTTACAATCTCATTGTACCTGTTTTATGGAGGGGAAAACTGAAGCATATGGAAAGTAGTAACTTGAATAGGGACATATTTTTAGTTAATGATGATGATGATAGCTAGTATTGAATTGAGTTCTACTTATCTGCTAAGCATTCTTTCAAGCTTTTTATACATGTGGTATCACTTAATACATAGAACAGACCTATGAAATATGCATGACTTTTTCTCCAATTTACAATGAGGTACTAGATACAGAAAGTTAGAGTAGTTGTCTCAAGTCACACAGCTTAAAAATGGTAGAGTCAGGATTTAAACTCAGGTAGCAGGATGTTAGAGTCAAGACTCAGCCATCCTGAGTGGGTGGCAGGCCAGAGTCTGTGTCACGTAAAACCCTGTGCTCCTGCTCTGTTGCCTGTTTCCATCCTTGGTTTCTGTCTACTGAGGTTGTGTGTATGTGAGCGAGTTTTTATGTTTGAATTTGGGTTATTTTAATTCCATAGATATATTTAATTTATAACTCTTCTAGAGTTATAACAGCATCTAGAATATTCCCTAGTGATTTCAGGCATTTCAAATACAAAGAAGAAGAAAAATGAAAGAATACAAAGAAGAATAAAATTTACATTCATCCCTGCCTCCCACATACATTCACAGATTTCTCTCCTCAAATATGAATTTTCATTGTCCCTCAAACCCCAGGGAGCTGTGACACTTCAGAATATAATTAGAGGTATAATATTTAGTAGATATAATTGAGTGGTGAAAGGTTTACTTAGTGGTCAGAGTCTGGGAGGTGAATTCTGGCTTTCTAGCCACACTTACTCTGACTCCTTGGGTTGTAGAGGGTGCGAAAGTATAGTATCTTCTGTTTGGGGGGATTGACAGGAAAGTAGAATAAGCCTGAAAGCAGTCAGAGGAAACTCTTCAGTGCTTCTTTTAAAGGTCTCCAAAACACTTTAGTTTTTAGTGATTATAAAATATAGTGCATACCACTTGCGGTCCTTCTAGCAGTTTATAATAACAGTAATCTTAAAAAGAATAACTATTCAACAGTTTAAAATATATACCAGTACTCACAGCTGCCAAAAGCATGCCTTTTTTTTTTTTTTTTTTTGCTAAAGACATTCTCCTTTGCAAAATGTCACCATTTTAGAATTTCTGTTTTTGAACATTGCCATAAGTGACTTAAAGTATCTCCGAACTGTTGGTGAAGATAATTTGATGTCATTGGATAGCTGGTTCATTTGGCGGAAATGCTGCTCACATTTCATCCTTCTCATGTTCTATGTGCTTCTTTCACAGAGTGGAGACACCAAGGCAGAGAGAATGTTGGTATCTTGCCCAAGTTGTCAATTATCAAATATTTTGTTAAAGTGTACTGATTATGAATCTCAAAATTAAGCTGTCTGTGTTAGTCAGCTTTCCATCACTGTGAGAAAATATCTGAGAACAACTTAAAGGAGGCAAGACTTATTTTTGGCTCATGGTTTTAGAGGTTTTAGTCCATGGTCAGCAGACTCCATTGCTTTTGGGCCAGTGGTGAGGCAGAAATATTATGGTGGAAGGGGATGGATGAGGCAAGCTGCTCACCTTATGGCAGCCAGGAGGCAGAGGAAGAGGGAAAGAGCCAAGGAGGAAGGGGATCAGGACAAAATATGCAAGGACAGATGAAAAATTCAATGTATGTCCAAGTTAAAAAAATTACCGTCAAAGGCGCATTGTCATTAATCCCCCTCAAAATAAGCCCCTCACTTTGAACATACTCATCCCATCATTTCTACTACTTTCTAAAGCAGTTCTGGAAGCCTTCTTTTGTGAATATCTTTATGGGGTGTGATTAAAAAAAAATACAGTGGGGCCGGGGATTTAGCTCAGTGGTTCTGTCACCTGCCTTGCAAGCGCAAGGACCCGAGATCAATCCCCGGTACCAAAAAAAAAAAAAAAAAAAATACAGTGAATGCTGCCACCAAGTGCCATCCACTGGAAAGGCAGGCTTGTAAAAATATTATGGAGTGTCCTTATCCACTTTATTTAGCAAATCTGGCACAGTGTGACTTTAAAAATTAAAAATGACCATGAAGCCGCGGATTTAGCTCAGTGGTTCTACCGCCTGCCTCACAAGCGCAAAGACCCAAGTTCTATCCTTGGTACCAAAAAAAAAAAATGATCATGAAAAGTAAGTATTTTGAATTGACTCAGGACATTGAGCCAGTCATGACAGCACAAGTAAAGACATTCACGAAAGAGAACTTCCAGAAATGCTTCAGAAAGTGGCAAGAATGGTGGGATAAGTGTTTAAACAACAACAAAAACTTGAATGTTTGCCATCATTTTTGATTGTACTGCATTGTCCCAAGGCCGTGCCTCTAGGATTCACTCCCTTCAGCTATTCACTTCTCAATAATTCCATTAAATTATGATATCATCAGTGGATCAATCTACAGGTGAAATTAGAGCTTTTATTATCCAATCACTTCCCAAATGTCCATTAGCCTGAAGGCTTCAACACAATGATCCTTTTGGGGGAAGATTTTGGGTCTCAACCATAATCTATGTATTGAATAAATGCCTTATGATCTACTAGCATATGGAAGTCCCTATTATCCTTAGAACTATGGACACAGACTGTCATATATGGATAAGAATTCATTTCAGGTACTTATAGGCACATTCTTAAAGCTTCATGTTATGTCACAGATATATCCAGAACTCAGATAACTTAGTCTCAGAAAATATAATGTCTGACTAAAAATATTTCCTGAGCTCATGGAAAAGGTTTTTATAAACTGTGATTACAGGAAAGAATGAAATCAAATCTCCCTTTCCCCAGGCCTGGCCTCGCTCTTTTGTTGGATTAGACATGCAAGTGAGAAAAGAGAGCTGGTTGTCAAGAGGATCCTAGGAGATTTAATAGTAAGGGCACTGTCTGAATGGAGCCTTGGAGGGTGGATGAAGATTTCTATTTCCAGATGTGGGTTTCCTGTCTCATCAAGGACCTGTTCCCCTTCTCAGTAGTGTATGAATGAAGATAAGGCAAAACATATTCAGGAGATCAAGGTTTTGACACCTTGTGGTATTCTGTTTTCTCCTGAGCATCTCTACAGAGTCAAAAAATAAGTGTGTCTAATTTTCAACAAATTTTCAAAAGAGCAAAGCCATAAAATGTGTTAAAAATACAGCAAAACAACAGAATCCAGAGAAGTCTGTAAATAGCCTGGTTAGTCTGGTTACCATCACTATAACATATACCTGAGTTAGTCAACTCAGAAAATAGAAAAGATGCTTTGTGCTTACAGTTTGAGCAGCTAGCCCTGTTGTTTTTAGGTGAGGCAGCACCTCGCTGTAGAGAGGGGAGGACCTGAAGACCTCCCACCAGGCTACACCTCAGCAAGGTTCCTCTACTTCTCAACAGCACCACAGGCTGGGGTCCAAGCCTTTACACATGAGTCTTTGGAGAAATTCCAGATCCAAACTACAGCAAGCTCATTACAATTTTGGAAACTGATTGAACCAGCTGATTGTTAATGTCAGCCTTCACGGTGCTTGCAAGAAGGTGGACTGTTTTCCCACAGAGTTCTTAAGTTTAAACCAGGAAGATCATGAAGCCATGGTGTTACTACGATTGGAACACGGCAATCACACCTTACAGGACAAGAACCAAAACCTTTTATAAGTGCTGAGGCAGGAGACAAGGGCCAACTTTTTAAGTAGCTAAAATAGTGCTTATTAAAGTTTATTAAAAACAGAAAAATAAAAACCTTGGTCTTCCTTTTCATAGTCTGTCTTTCAAATTTCTCTTCAGAACCACCATCTAGGCCACAAGTCCCCTTTTGCCCTAACCAGCATTTCAACTAGAGTAGTATTGCTGAGACATATAACATTATAGCTCGGAAATACAAGTTGCTTCTGGGAACCGAGTCTGACATTTGGTGGGAACTATGCAGACTGAATTCTCCGCAAAGAGGCCCAGATGTGAACTTGGGTTGGTTAGTTTATTTAGGAAGTGACATCAAGAAGCAAGAATGAGGAAATAGGGAGGAAGATAAGGAGAGCAGGAGAACCCAGTGCGAATGTTATAAAGGTTGTTGATACTGGCGATGGAGGTTCAATTCTGCAGAGAACCCTTCAAAGGATTACAGAATAAATTCTCATTTGAAGGGAGGGATACTGTACCTGCATTGGTGGCCAAGTTGGGCTCCTTGGGTCTGTCCCCCAAAATGGTTTGTGATGACATTGCCAAAGTAACTGGTAACTGGAAAGGCATAAGGACTGCAATGGTACTGACCATTCAGAACAGAACAGCTGGCTGGGCGTGGTGGTGCATGCCTATAATCCCAGCACTCAGGAGGCTGAGGCAAGAGGATCACCCTGAATTTGAGGCCAGCCTGGGATACATAGTGAATTTAAGTCCAGCCTGAACTGAATTATATAGTGAGATCTTGCCTCAAAAAAGAAAAAGAACAGAACAGGTCCAGGATTTGTGGTAGAACTTTTTGTCTCTGCCCAGAAGGAAACTTCAAAAGACAGATTGACACACAAAAGCATTAAGCACAGGGGAAATTGCATTTTTGATGGGAATTGCAACATTGTCTGACAGATGTGGCCTTGATATTTAGCTGGACAATTCTCTGGAACTATTAAAGAACCCTGGGGACAGCCTGGCCTATTGGCTGCAATGAGGATGGCCACCACCATCATCAGGACCTCAGTGATTAAGTCTGCAATGATACAGCTGAATGCCCAGCTAGGTAAGGAAGATATTTCAGTAAAGGATCATCTGATAACCAACAGAACAAAATAAAACAAAAGCAAACAAGCACACAAGTGTGTTGGTAGTTCACTGGAGGTAGAGTTGGAGAGGGGGTAGATTAATTATCAGAGGTGATAGGAAACTTTTGGGTATCATGGTATTGGCTTGCTTATTATAATGTTTCCATGAATGTATGTATATGTTAACACTGGTCAATTTGTATCCCTTAAACATGTGCGGTTCATTATGTCAGTTTTACTTTAACAATGTCATAAAATTAAATTTTGGTTTTTTTAGTACCGGGGATCAAACTCAGGACCTTGTGCTTGCAAGGGTGGCAGTGGCACCACTGAGCTAATTCCCCGGCCCTAATTTTTTGTTTTTTGAGACAGGGTCTAGCTATATATTCCAGGCTGGTCTTGAGCTCTCTATGTATCCCAGGCTTGTCTCAAACTCACAGCGATCCTCTTGCCTCAGCCTCCCAAGTGATGGGATTATAGGTATGCACCACCATGCCTGGCTTTATAAAGTTAATTAACTGAATTGAAATAGTTGTTCTTTTGAAGAGTCTTACAATTTAGCTATCCACAGCAACTTCTAAGTCAGGACCACGTATTAATTTTCCTAAATCACATTTAAGTTAGAAAAACCTGTATTTAAAAAAGATTCTTTAATTTTATCAATCTTCTTTTTCTAGTGTAGGTAGGGAAGGAGCATCATGAATACATTTCACTGTTAACCTACAAAATGCAGCTGTATTTTTGTTCCAAATGTTAATATTTAATCAGCTCTAAGGTGAAACTCAAATGTAATTCATTAAGCAACTTGGTGTTGAGTCAAATGTAACGGACATGAAAAATGCCTTTTCATTAGTGTCCATTGGCTTCATTGGTTCAAGAAATCTGGCTCTGATGGAATGAATAGAAAAATTATTCTCTGTTCAAACAAACTGAGTGTGTCTGAGTAAAAATAAAATAAAAGCCAGGAGGCTTTCCAATTGCCTTTCACTAATTGTGATGTATTGATTTTCTATGCTACATTAATGTCTACAAAGCTCTCCTTTGGCTAATCCAAAAGATGAATGAATTGAATGAAAGTTTTTATTTCAAAGTGTGCATAAAAGTAAAGGTTGGAGAAAGGCATGCGTGAGTGTGTGTATGTATGCACACAGGCACACAGACAATGTGGAGAAAAAGAGACACGTGGTTTAATTTTTATACAGGGGGAGTAGCAGAGCCCACCATCAAGAAATCCTTTGTACACAGTTTTATGTCCTTAGGCTGTAGGGTTTGATAAAGTTAATCTCTTGGAAAATAACGGCTAAATTTTTAATAGCTGTATGTTTGAAATAATAATAGCTTTGCTTCCTTATTTTTCTGTTATTTAGTAAAAAAACTCAACAATTTTGCATGATCACAGCAAATTAGTTAAGCATAATAACACCAAATTTATGCAGCTTTTCAGTCAATACAAGTATCCAGGAGTGGTGGCGCATGCCTGTGATCCCAGCACTCAGGAGGCTGAGGCAGGAGGGTTGCCATGATTTCACAGCCAGCCTGGGCTACATAGTGAGACTGTTTCAAAAAACAAAACAGAAAAACAAACAAATAAAATTCAATAAAAGGAAGGATGGAAGGAAAGAAGAAAGAGAATTATTCTCGGAGCCTGTTTTGAACTGTATACCGGAAATCACTGCTTTACATCTAATAATCAATTTTCAGCAGTTTAGAGGCCACTGTTGCCCTTATGTTGACATCTTAAAATTCAGCGATGATGGGCTTTGTTAAGTGGCAGGAAATTCTGCATTCTGTGATGGTGACTGGTACAGTAAGCTTTCATTCTCAAGTCCCCAAAGAGGGTACAGTTCTTTCTCTCTCTCTTTTCCTCCCGGTACAGGAGATTGAACTCAGGACCTTGCACTTGCCAGGCAGGCTCAGTGTCATTGAGCTACATCCCAGGCCAGTTCTTTCTCTTTTACTACCTTGTTTCCAGGAAGACAGGCTCTCCTCTTTCATTTACTGTGGTAGGGTTTGCCAGATTCTAATCCATGGTTCAGGTATGGCCTGATGCCTGTTTTTGTATGGATTGTGAGTTAAGAAGTGATTTTACATTTTATTATTTGTTTATCTATCTATCTATCTATCTATCTATCTATCTATCTATGTATCTATCTATCTATCAATCATCTATCTATTTATCTTTTTTGAGACAGGGTCTCACTATGTATAGTTCAGGCTGGCCTTGAACTCACAGCAATCCTTTTGCCTCAGCCTCCTGAGTGCTGAGTTTACAAGTGTGTGCTACAACACCCAGCTGGATTTTAGATTTTTAAATGGTTAAAGGAGATAAAAAGAAAAGTAATAGCTCATTACATGTGGAGATTATATTAAGCTAAAAGTTCAGTTTTGTTGGGATATCGCTGCATTTATTTGCTTATATTCTACAGGGGCAGAATTGGGTGGTTATGACAGAGGCATCGTGGCTATAAAGTCTACCACACTTACTACCTATCTGACTCTTACAGAAAATATTGGCTGAACTTTGTCTTGGATCATAGCAGGAAGGGGGGTGGGGGAGAAGTAATTCTCAACTAAGGTACAGCCCCAGGTCTTCCTACAGATTGGCTTCCTGATTTTTTCTGGGACTGTGTCAAAGTAGCCAGACAGCTGGGCATTTAGTTTAGTGGTTCTGCCGCCTGCCTCGAAAGCACAAGGTTCTGAGTTTGGTATATGTGAGCACAAGGTTCTGAGTTTGATCCCCGGTATCAACAAAACAAAACAAAACAAAACAAAACAAAACAAAAAGTGGCCAGACAGAGCCAACACCAGATGAACTCCCTTCCCTGGGTCCTTAGCCTAAAGGAAAGGGATATAAGTTCCCTTGGCCAATCCTTGAATCCTTTTTTATTGGCCTTACAGGACTTCTTTATGGGATGGCAGGCAAAGAGAGTATTTCATTTTAAGAAAATTGAGTTTTCTCGTAGTCTGGAACTGCGATTTCTCCAAGACTTATTAGCCTTATTAAGCTCTTATCAGTACAGTCCCCAAGTTCTGGTTCATTCAGTCTTATGATCTAGATTAGACTGATTAAAATTTATCATCACATATTTTTTCATCTCTCTACATAAAGGAATCAACAATCTTGGAATATACTCAGACTCCTGGGTGTTTTAACCAATGTGTACATCTGAAAAATGGGGTTAATGTCATTCATTTCACTGAGTCTATCACAACCGCATTAAAATGTTAAATAACTTGTCCAAGATCACACTAGGCACAAATGATACAGATGGGATGTGAATCTGATGTTTTCACCTTCAAACTTTCTCTTTTGGAGCTGGGTGTGGTGGCATATGCCTGTAATCCCAGCACTCAGGAGGCTGAATCAAGAGGATCACTTCAAATTCAAGGCCAGCCTGAGCTACATAGCGAGCTATGTAGTGAGACCCTGTCTCAAAAATTTGAAAAAACAGGGCCGAGGATTTAGCTCAGTGGTTCCGCTGCCTGCCTTGCAACCGCAGAGACCCGAGTTTGATCCCTGGTACCAAAAATACCCCCCAAAAACACAAAAAACCATCACCATCAACAATGAAAACACCCCCCGAACTAAAAGAGTGCCCCCAATAAACCCAAAATTTTCCCTTTTGGGTGGTTCTTTGTGAGTAAATGTGTGCCTTCTACTGGATGTTTAGAGAATTTTCTGAGTTCCATGTAATGACACATAGGCACCTTGGAAAGAGTTTATTTCTTATACTTTGGGACCAGAAAGACCTGCTTTTGATTCACCGTTTTGCTATTATTAAATGAGGAATATTTCTTGATAATTTCTGTTGGCATCTCTGATGGCTTCATCTATAAAATGAGAATGATAATGGTATTAATGGAAGAAATTACAAAAATTAAAAAAGATAATAAATGTAAAGCACTTGATACAGCCTGACACTCAGCAAGTGTTCTATCACTACAGCTATTATTTCTTCTAACTGGATAAAAGTGGAACTCCTATGCAGCAGTAGTTTATTCTTTCCATTTTGGACACCCATTTATCTTTTATTAGTTCATATTTAATTTTTAAAAACACTCAAGTGGGCAGTGTTGAATTCCCCTTGAATCTTGCCACATTTTTGAAAGCCTTCAAACGTGTTTAAAAGTTGCACTAGGAAAGGAGCACTTGGGGGATATCATTGTGATGACCACTGGTGATTTTTTTCCCCTTCTGGGGGTCGAACTCAAAACATTGCGCTTGCAAGGCAGGTGCGGTGCCACTGAGCTAAATCCCCGGCCCAACCACTGGTGATTTTTGACAAGGTCTTGGGAGTTGATGACATTTAAGGAAAGGGAGGTTTCAGAGCGCTTTTCCTGACCCATTAGACATGGATCATTAGCACAGCCCAGCAGGGGGACAATGAGACGTTTGTAGGAGTCTGCACTATCAGCAGCCCACAATGAGCCCATTCATGTCACTACAGACTCTTAAGAAATGCAGTGATGGCTGACACTTCATTTCAAAGAACAGGCTGAACACACTGCTCTCTATGAAGACATTAACAAATGTCCCTTTAAAATGTTTCCATGTGGGACAGTTATGTTAAAAAAGCATCAAGGGCATTAATGTGCTGTGTAAGAGCTTTAAATAGAGGAATATTCTGTTAATTTCATAATGCTAACTTTATGCTTTCACAAAGCTCTGACACATGGCCCAGGATTTAGCTCAGTGGTTCCGCCGCCTGCCTTGCAAGCAAAAGGATCCGAGTTAGATCATTAGATTCCCGGTACCAAAAAAAAAAAAAAAAAGGCTCTGCCACAATGCCACAATATCTACATCTACATCCACATGGGTGCCTAATTTATCAATAAGATGCATCAATGCCACATCCCATTGGACCAATGACACATATGAGAATCACACAAATGTGTCCCGGTACCACCTTTCAACCTTTCATAGTTCCCTTTTTGTTGAACAACTTCCCGTGATAAACTCTAGATGGGGTTATCATTCTATCTCAGGATATATATAAAGGGAAAAACCTAAGAGAATTTAACTTCATCAAACTTTCCTGGAATAAAACAAGGCTCACAACTATTGAACAATATGTAAGTTATGGATATGTAAATGTTCATACAGTTAATCTGACAGGAATGTTGAGATAGGATTGGAAATCTCATTTACTTTCTTAATTAATACTTTTAGCCAGTCGACCAGATTGCTGGTTACTCTTCTTAAAATGGAGTCAGCCACAAAAGCAAAGTAATTGTATTTAGTCTGTCAAATTGTCAAGAAGGAAATTCATAAATGGTATATGAAGTCCTCCCTTATCTGGATTTTATCTCTCCATTTAGTGGGGACACATTTCATCAATACCAGAGTCTGTTTGGACTTTATGAGCAGCACTACCACATAGTCTCCCAAATTTCAGTGTTTCATTGATTCTCCTTCTCTGGGTTGTTACTTAACCTGAACTCTTTAGATTCTTGTCTGGGGAATTAGCATTTCCTCTTCATTTGCATTAGGACTATGAAGTAAAACGCCTCTGAATATAAAACCCTTTAGTACCACGAGCTAGAGCTAGTGCTCATGTCTCCAGGCCTTTTATTTCCAGAGTCACACTGATGTGATACCAGGGGCTAGGGCCAGGCATGAGGGTAAATAAATGTGACATGGACATTTCAGATTCAGTGGGCCCAAAATTAGATCGCTTTTTGCTCAGCCTGAACTTCTCTAATATGGCTTGCTTCTTCGCCAAATAGACCTTTTTGGGAACTGACACATCTACCCCTACCCCCATTACCAAACCGTTAATGACTTACTTTTTTCATCTCTCATTTTTTTTACTCCTTACCTCTATTCAATGACAAATCTTACCATTTCCAGCTCCATTTTATTTCTCTGTCTCCCATCATTACCTTTAAGACTCTCATTTCATGCTTTCTCTGTGCTTCAATGACCCGATTCCCTGATTGCCCTGTTTCCCTTGTTTCATTTTCTATAACTCAGCCAACTAGACCATTGCAATAACTAGTCTTGATCATGTCATCACATTGTTAAAAATCTTCATGCCATTAAAACAAAGCTGACATCCTTAACATGACTTAGAAGATCCCACATGGTCTGGGCCACCTATTTCTGTAGATTCCATTGTAGAGTCACCTCATTCTCCATATTTCTACCCACCCTGGACTTCCTTTGGTCTTTCTAACTTGCTAGATTTTCCTTCTCTTCCTCAAAGCTTTTCTTGCCCATGTCTACTCACCCTTAGGCCTCAAAATCTGAGAAGGTTTCTCTACCTTCTCTGCAGCCCTTGTTACCTTGTTCATGACACCTGTTAGTTTTCTTTACTGGGTTTCTTCACTGTTGCTGTGCCATTATAAAAGTAGTATTATTCTATTTATCTTTCTGGGCTCTGTAAGGAAAGTACCACTTTGTCTTGTTCACTGCCATTTCTCCATTGCTTTGGTGAGAACCTGGGAAAATATAGGTCCTAAATTCATATTGAATGCAGGAATTTTCAGAATATTAAGTACAAAATTAGATTAACATTTCATTTGGATTAATACAGGTGGATCATACCAATATACCAATAAAAAGCTCACCCTTTTTGGCCCCTAATAAACACTTGATAAAAATCAGAGGTTGTCACAAATGTCATCAACACCACGATCTCAGTGTACTTCTCGAATTCTCTCAAATGACTCAGGTGGGATATGAGCCTGGGTTGTTAGATAAAAAACAGGAATTTTTGAATCTCAGTTAAATTTGAATTTCAGAGAAATAACAAGTAACTTTTTAGTGTAAGTATATTCCATGCAATATTTAAGACACACTTATCCTAAACTATTTTTTATTTATCTGAATTTCAAATTTAAATGAACATTCCACATTTTTGTTTACTAAATGTGGTAATCCTACTACAAGAAAGTGTCATTTGAATTTTTCAGATAGTCTAAGACTTTTAGTCTTCCCTGAGGTTGAACTTCAGTGATGTTTATAGATATACCAAAGGGAGAGGCATAGAAGATAATAAAATCTTGGGAATGTATGTAATTGGAATGTTCACCTAGTTTCCAGTTCATTGTTGTTGTATGAGGGAGTTAGAACAATGGCTTAAAAGAAGAAGCAATGCTTTGTTAACTGCTACAGGAACAAATGAAGTTGCATTGGAAAATTGGTCATCAAAATCCTCTCATTGGGTGTCCATTCCATGCAACTGAAACAGCCATAGTAATACTTGTATCATCATTGGGCTTTCTGGGACTAAGGCTTACTTCAAATAACTAAAAAATGCATAACTATACATGTAGTGGTATCATTAAAATTTTTGATATTTTTCTTTAACTTGGGGCCCTAAATTCAAGGATAAATTAATAATTTTCCATAAATTATCTAAATGATAAAAACATATTTCTTTCTTTTCTGTCTGAAGTCAAATTTAACACTGACTTTTAAAGATTATATATTTATTTTAGGATTTTTTTCTTTTATTAAGTTTATTGTACATTTTAGGTATGCAATACCTAAATTTGTACCTTTACATGATTTATCTTGGTTCTTATTTTCCTCCCATTCCCCTTCCCTCCCTTCAACCCCTCTACCCCTCCCTATTTACAAAGACTTTGTTTCCATTTTTTCCTTTTCTCATATTTATTCCTTTCCCTTCTTTCCTTTCCCCTACCCTTCCCACTTCCCCTTCCCCTTTAGACCTTTTCTTTCTATTTCACATTATCTATTATACATTTTGATCCTTATTTACACTTTAAAACCCTACAGTG
Source organism: Heterocephalus glaber (assembly GCF_000247695.1). The sequence continues at coordinate 27,470,584 of NW_004624746.1, read as the reverse complement.
TTTATTTAAAATATAATGTTTTGGTGTAATTTACTATTTATGGCAATACAAATTATAACACTTAACTTAAAAGTTTAATTTGTTAGCATTTTTAACACTTACCTTAAAGATTAAATGTAGTCAGGTTGGTACTGTGATATCACTAATGCAAGAGAGTGTCTGATTATAAATATAAACACTCTCAATCTATCCTTGGTATAGGCAAGGGAAAGGTAAGTGAAGTAATTCATATGTTCCAAGAATTTTGGAGCAGGGAAAAATCAGATCATTGAGGACTTTATTTTATACATTGGAAATATGTGCACAGAAATGTTTAGTGACTTCCAAGGGGCTTACAGCAAATCAGCATTTCCCCCTCAAAGGAATTCTGACGTCTTTGTAGTGTGCTCTATCAGAATTTACTTGCCACTTCCCTTTGTAGACTCTTTTGAGTCAATCTAAATCCAGGACGAATTGTTGTAAGTATAGCTTAGGCCTAGAGCCTTTTCTATGCCATTTATGCCGTGTCCTTGTGAATGCTTGTTGAATATAAACTCAGGCCTGGGGGTGTGGAGCTCAGTGTTAGGGTGTTAGCCTGGTATGCAGGAGGCCTTGGGATCCTTCCTCAGCACCTACCCCCCAACCACATCAGAAAATGCTAATCAAAGACTAAAACTAAAACCAAATCCAAAAAATCAAAACCAAACAAAACAATTAAGGAAGATTTGGGACGACTGCTTTATAGGAATAACCCTCAAGTCAAATAAAAATCAGTGAGGTGGTAGATTAACTCCGTGACAAAAATGTTGTTATTCCTGTCTTACGGAAGAAGTTGGGGGCCTGAGCAGTTAACTTAGCCTGGAGTAGCAGGGTATGGGTGGAAAAGCACCTATAAATTGTAAAATCTGTATCCTTTTCCCTTCAAATTTTCAATACCCCTCTTTCCTCCCTTTTAGATTACAACCTCCTTTTTTATTTCACTGATGCAAATTAAAGTAATCAGGAGAAATTGTTCCAGTTTCCCCATGACAAATCTGACAAATGACTACATCTTTTGCCAATATCTTTTTCAAAGGAGAGGAAATATCGAGCACTTATCTACATGTCTTTTTTTTTTTTTTTTGTACCAGGGTTGGAACACGAGCACTTATCTAATTTCCCTTCCCTATGCACCTTGTGTACTAGACCCCATGCCCGTTCCCTGCTCAGGAACTTCAAGCCTACTTTCACCTGTTCATCCATTTTCCTCTTCTTGCTAGATTATTCTCATCAGCCAAACCGTGGTCTAATATATCTTACCTTTAAAAGTCATGTTTTAGATACTATCAGCTGTGCGCATTTTTCTTCACAGCAAAGTCCTTAAAGGTGTTATCTGTATTTTCTATTTTTATGTATCTTCACTATGCCTTCTCAACCCAATCCATTTCTGCCCTCCCTACTCCCTGATACCACACCTGCCATGGTTACCAGTGCCTTTATTTGGCTGATTCTGTTGGTTACTTTCAAATCTCACCTCATATAGCCTTTCAATAGCTTTGAAGCCATCAATCATTCCTTTCTTATTGAAACATTTTTTCTTTCACATAATTTTAAGATACTACTTTTTCTAAGATTCCCTTTCAGCCTGTTCTCCCTTTCCTGCCTCTATGTTGGGCCAATCTGGGGCTCAGACTTCGTTCTTTCTCTTCTTCAGTCTAGAAGATATCATTTGATTCCAAGACTTTAATTCTGATCTGTGTTCTGAGGGCTCCTAATAGTACACACCCTTGGACCTCACCTAAGTTCCAGGATGTACATATGTCCCAGGGAAAGACATGTTTCCTTTTGCACATAAAACACACAGCAAGCTCAGATGACAGGGTGTGATGGGATCTCACCTGCTACTTCCGATCGTCTTATGCCATTCTCATCACTTTCCTTCTTTGTGGTTAGTAATATGTTATTTTTTTCCAGATTCAAAGTCCACAGACTGTTTTGGTTGATATGCAGAGTGTATTTTACATATAAATGTCCCTCCCCAAAGGGCCCTTTATGAGATGCATTGGAATGCCAGTACGAGTGCTAAGACTTCAAACAATTTTATAAAGATTTGAATTAAAAGTAGGAAATGAAAGCTGCTCATTGCAAATTGGCTTCTCTGCTTTCCCAGGAGTCAATTTCTACTTTCAAACAGTTAGGAAGATCAGGAATATTACTTTTTTGCTTATTAAATGTATGAGTGACACTGAAATTTCAGATTGTATTTTATGAAGTTTTGTGATATAAAGCCTCAGATACTTATTATGATATGCATGGTTGTTAAAAATGGATAAAATATCTGAAGAATCATTTATCTCCTGGGAAAAGTAGATCAAATCAATTAGTATACATCAAAACACAATATGGCCAGGTTTTTGTGGATCATCTACGAGACTGATAGAGGTGCCTCATCTCCTTTTATGTGGTAAATTTTTATAGGTTGTTTAGATTTGTCCTTTTCAAACTTCAGTGGTGAGCTCTGTAGTGGTTTAATATATTAGTGGTTTATAAAGGTGCTAAAATTCAAGTGTTAAACAGGGCACATTGTTCTAGAGAGTCTATTTTAACTGACAACATGAAGGGAAATATTTTAAATATTAAAACAGACATATTAGTAAACATTCCTTTACTGATACACAATATTTAAAGGACAGAACATAATCAGGGTGACCACTTAGGATTTTCGCTACCAGGGTTGTGAATTTCCTCTCCCTGGAGATAGAGCTATAACAGTGAGGAGGGTTTGCATGAACAGTACACGTACTCCTGCTCATTCACTGAAGTATATCATGCTTATTTACTTAGTTTTTTTTAACATAAAAATATTACATGTAGATGGAGTTCAATGTGATATTTCACCACTTGCATGCAGTGTTCACTGGTCAAATCAGGGTAATTACACTTCCCTCTCCTTATTATTTCTTTGTTTGGAGCCTTTGAATTCCTTTCCTGTAGATCTTCATAAAATATATAATAGGTGATTGCAAGTTATAGTCACCCCATTGAGCTGTGGAATGCTAGAACTTATTCTTTCTACTTAACTAGGTTTCGATATCCATTAGCCAACCTCTCTTTATCTCCTCTTCTCGCTATTCCCAGCTTCTAGTAATCACAATTCTGTATTCAGATGGACCTTAAGGTTTCCACATATGAGAGACAACACCTGGTGTTTGTTTTTCTGTGTCTGGATTACTTCAGCTAACATAATGCCATCCAGTTCCATCCATTTTGTTGCAAGTAACAAGATCATTTTTCTTCATAGCTGTGTAATATTTCATTGTGTATTTATCCCACATTTTTCTTGTCTACTCATGTGTCAGTGGGCACCTAGGTCGATTCCATGTCTTAGCTATTGTGAATATTGTTGTCACAAATGTGGACATTAAGGCATTTATTTTATATTTTGGCTTTATATCCTTTTGATATATATACCCAGAGGGGGATGGTTAGATCATATACCATGTTCATTTTTAATAGACTCCAATTTCTTCCAAATTAGGGACTATACTGTCATTTATTTTGTAGCCTGGGAAGTAACATAATGCTTGGCACATGGATACAACTCTACTAAAACTTATTGGCTAGAACTGAACTAGATAGAGCAGATAATTTTCAAAAATAATTTCCAAAGTAGGAAGAATATCCACAAACATAAGAAGGTTATATTGTTCTCAGGAGAAGTGAATTTCCTGATTTCCACATGGGGCCATGGTTGGTTGGGACTAAGACATGGAGTTTGGGAATCACTGGCAAGGACAAGGGGTGAGCAGGCAGCTTGTGTGGCTATTGTCAGAAAGTCATGAGGGTGTTGCTAAAAAGCACAGTCACTAAGCCTCGATGCACAGTCAGAGACTCAAATATAAAGGAGGGAGGACAACAACCATGGCAAAATAGAGAAATAATTCATGGTACATTCACCGTACACAGCAATGAGAGCAAATAAGCTCTAGTTATATAGAAAATGGATTAACCTCATGAATTTAAAGATCACACCCTGCAATTCTGTTTATATAAAGTTCCAAAAAAATAGACAAAACTAATATATGATGTAAGAAGTCAGCACAATCCATATAATAGTTACTTTTGGCAGGATGATTTGAAAGAGACACAAAGAAGCTTAACCATATCAATGTTGTGTTTCCTTGACTGGATGCTGGTTGTGCAGAAATGTTCAGTTTGTGACAATCTATCAGCTTGTGCCATTATGATTGGAGGACTTTTTGGAATGTATGGTAACCATCAATAAAAATTAAAACAGCTAACTAAATTAAATTGGGATTCTGGTTTACAGAACACCCAGGATTGCTAGAATCCACCCACAAGAGACAGCATCACGGGGGAAACTGGGTCGGAGAAGAACAAGGATCTGCGGCTAAAAAAGCTGGGGTTATTTCAGCACACTTGGACCTGAGGCTCCCAAGTTTTAGCCTTTTTCATCAAGCACTAAGGATTCTGGATATCAGACCAATAATAAGGGTTAGGCAGTTAGAGGGACACATTAATGAGGAGGCTTTAAAAGTAATTTGGAATTTCCACCTGAGCATGCAGCAGAGCAGACTTTTAATTTTTAGTCCTTCTTTAGCGTGTTCTGCAGGCAGGGACACAGTCTGGGGCAGATCTAGGACTCCTTGCCTTACTTAGATACGGGGAATTTCTGCTAGCTGTTGTTGAGAAATTATTTCAATAATCATATAAAGACTGATAATGATCAGGAAGAATTTAAAATTATTCATACCAGGGCCTTATCCCAGGCTTTCCCCAAGTCACTCCAGGAAGAAGGGGAATGTTGATCCTTTTATTCCTTTTATTTCTGACCACATGAGGTTGGAATCAATCCCTCATTTTATATGTTAGGTAGCATTCAAAGGGGTGAAAAATGTACTTTTTTCTAATCCTTAACATGGGCTCAAAAATAGCATGAGCGTTGTTGACATGAGACCAATTATTTAATAGGTTATTAGAAGAAAATCACTCTTTTGACTCTCCCACTTCTTGCTTTTGTCTCAGCTATCTTTTGTGGGTTGCGTGTGGCCTGCTATGCAGACGCCAGAAGTTGTGGTTAAGGGATGATGAATTTTGTCTTGCGAAAGCTTTTTTTTTTAGTTAAAAATTTTTGTGTGTGTTTTTTTTCTTTCAGTGCTATGGTTGAACCAAGAATCTCGCTCATGCTAGGCAAGCACTCTACTCTGAGCTACACCCCCAGCCCATAAAAATTTTAATTGTGGTAAAATACGTTTAACATAAAGCTAACCATCTTCACTATCTTAAAATGTAAGTTCAGCAGTGTTGGCTTTTTGATACTGTGACTAAATAGCTGACATAAACAGCTTTAGAAAAAGTTTATTTTGACTCACAGTTTCAGTCTATGGACTGCTGGTTCCATTGCTGTAGGCTTAAGTGAGGTTGAACATTATGGCAGAAAAGTGTGGTGGAGCAAACCTGATTATTTCATTTCATCCAGGAAATAGAAAGATAGGGAAAGAGCCAGAGGGGAAGGAAGGAGCTAGGGACCAGGTAAAGAGCTGGAGGTCAAGCCTCCATGATCTACCCCCTTCAACTAGGCCTGACCTCCTGGTTCTGTGATATATCACTGAGGGAGTTAGAGCCCTCAGGATGCAATCATCTCCCCAAAGTCCATCAGCAACAAAGCCTTCAACACAGTGAAGACTTCTGGGGGACAAATCAGAGTCCAAACATAAGTATGTTCATTGTTGGGCACCAATCTCCAGAGCTTTTTTGCTTTGTGAAATCTCAACTCTATACCTGTTAAACAACTCCTCTTTCCCTCTTCCTGAAGCCTCTGGAAACTGCCATTTTGACTTCCTATTTCTATGAGTTTGACACCTGTAGATGTCTCAAATAAAGGGAACAATATAATAAAGCTTTGTTTTAACTCCTTGTCCTGAATCTGGCTTAGATCAAAACTTTGATCAAAATAATTTTACTGATCATATAGTGCTGAGTTCAGAAGGCAGACTGGGCCATTCTGGAAGTTATAGGAAAAAAACACAAGAGTTCAAGACCACAGGTGAAAGCAAATGTGATTATTAGACGGTCCATGCTTTAGATGAGTTCACATGATCTTCTTGAACCTTTGGCCAACTAAATGCAATGGGAAAAGGAGGAAGAGGACAATCAGAGATCCCATGTAGAGGACTTGATAGCATAAAGTGACATGTACACTCTTTCTCTAAATGGAAGAGATGGGTAGAGGCAGTGGTCCCAGAGGAAAGCATTCCCTGAGTGTCTATGATACACTGAATGCTTTTTCATATAAGTCATCCAATTTTAATCATCATATTAATTTTATAAAGCTTGTTATTATGGTACCTGTTTTACCAATGAGGAAACTGGAACTAAGTTTCAGCGGACTGCATTTCCCAACATCTCAAAGTTAATCAATGGCAGAGATGTCTTTGACCTTGGTTTTGTTCTACCCTTCTTTCTGTCATGCAGAAGTAGCTGTAGTAATATACTTATCACATATTTTATCCTTGTATTAGAGATGTTCAAACAGAATTACAGTAATTTAGCTTAAGTAATTTTTTCAAAGTCATAAATTTAACACTTGGTAGAAATAAGACTTGAAATCAGGAGATTGTTAGAAATAAGATGCAAACCCCTGCCAGATTTGGGGTTACTTTTATACAAAGGCTTGCAAAATTACAGTGGTTAAAAAAGATGCTGGTAGAGAGGAAGCCTGCATGTGCAGAAAGAGTACAAGTATTGTGACATACAACAATGGTTTCCTCACAGGCAATGAAGGTTGGGGGGTCATTTCATGAAAGCCTGTGGATGGGCCACCTAAGAGTTTGTTCTTAATTTGGTAAGCAATCAGGGGCTTTTTGAAGAACCTTGATTGAAGGTGATCAGAGCTTGTGCTTTTAGAAAAATCAATGCATACATTAGAAGGTGAAGCAACTGAATGTAAGCACTCTCTTTCAACACTACTAAAATTGGAATGACTTTATTGCCTCTCTACATTCCCTTGACCTTTTCCCAATATCAATTGGGAAGCCTACTGTTACTTAACATTTAATACAAGGCATACTTTTCCCTCAAAGGCATTTGAATAGGAAGGCTAAGATATCAGACCTTTTGCTTACACTATAGAAAAGAAGACATTTTACTATGTCAGTAAGATAGAACAGTGTTCGGTGAAGATAGAAATGTAAAATCTCACATGCTATTTCTTAGGTGAATTCTAAGGAAAGGAAAACTATGTTGTAATGAAGTTTATACATACATTAAATGTATATACATGTATGTACGTATGTATATGTAAGAATCTGCACCATGGCTATTTTGTTACTTACTTTATATTCTTCTTGCTAACACTAGAGGTCACTCAGACCCTGTCTTTAATTTATTTTTGTCATAGTTTATCTTCATTTAAGCGACATCTGAATTCCTGGTGTGGACTTGTGTTTTTCTTTATGAATTATACAGTTTGCTTCTCTTAACCTGCTAATGTTAGTTTGTAACATTCTCTATTACACTGATAGTTTAATTGACAAATTAACTTGTGTTAGTTTGCCAGATACTGGCACAAATGAGATTTTTCTTCATCTCCTCAATGGTTGATGTCAGCAGTACTGAGGCAGGGTGATTGGATGCAGAACGGTTCTAATTTCAGAAAAATCAATGCTTTTGCTCTCAGTGTTCAACTGCATTTCTTCAAATGTTCAGTCATATAAAATAGACTCTCTTTGTGTTCAGTCTACTTTAAACATTTTTGATAGACATATATGTAAATGTTAGCTGTTCTTTATTAATTAGGTTGTCTGTTCAGTTTTTAATATTTTATAAAATACATACTACATGAAAGTCAGGCATTGAGAACCCAGAGGTGAATAATAACTAGTTATGGCTCAATGGGCTTTTCATTCTCGTTTCCCTAAACTCTAATAGGTTGTGATAATAGGAATGAGGGACATAAGTCCTTTAAGTATAAATTCAGTAAGCTCACTGAGCATGGTGGCACATGCTTGTAATTCCAGTTATTCGTAAGGAGGCTGAGGCAGGAAGATTGTAAGTTCAAGGTCAGCCCAGGGAACTTGTTGCAAAATAAAATAAATAAAAAAGTCTAGAGATGTAACTCAGCACCATCTGGGTTCAATCCTCACTAACACACACATACACACACACACACACACACACACACACACAAATTAGTATAGTCTAGGAAAAAGAGGGTGAACATTTTCTTCTACTTCTATTTTCCCTTCTCTTTCCTTGCTCTTTCTCCCACCTACACCAGAGAGCTTCTGTTCTTGGGTCTCCGTGCTGCTAACAGCTAAATGATATCTGGAGGGAAATAATTTTTCTGGCTGCCTGAACCTGTGTAGCTGCTGAGGTACTGACTATGAGAGCTCTTGCCAGCATGGAACATCTTCATATGGTTTTCGCAATGCGCTTGCTTGATAAATTTTGTTATGAACCTAAAGTTGTTTTCTGAATGTGACTTAAAGGAAACAGTGTATTTTCTTTATTTTCTTCTGTGAAAACTTCTTGGGAATGGGAAGACCATAACATAGACAAGTGCAGCAAATTCAGTGTGAGACAGAATCAACTGGAGACCTTATTTATTTATGCATATTAGTTATACAGACTAGGGGGTTTCATTTTGGCATATTTGTACATGCATGTAACATACTTTGATCATTTCTCCCCCATTGTTCCACTTTCTCTTTCCTCCCCACATCCCTCCTTCCTCTTCTCTAATAGTCTTCCACTTTCATGTTCTCTCTCTCTCTCTCTCTCTCTCTCTCTCTTTTGGTACCAGGGATTGAACTTAGGACCTTGTGCTTTCAAGGCAGGCACAGTGCCACTGAGCTAAATCCCTGGCCCTCCCTCCCTCTCTCTTCATTCCTCAGGTAAGAGAAAACATGCAACGTTTGACTTTCTGAGTCTGGCTTATTTTACTTAACATAATAGTCTCTAGTTCTACCCATTTTCCTGCAAATGACTTGATTTTGTTCCTCCTTATGTCTGAATAATATTCTATTATCCGCACCACATTTTCTTTATCCATCCATCTGTTTGATGGGCACCTAGACTGTTTCCATAGCTTAGCTATTGTAAATTGTGTTCCAATAAACATGGGTATGCAGTATATTGACTTTAATTCTTTTGGGACTATAATAAGGAGTGCTAGATCAACTGTTTTTAGTTCTTTGGGAACTTAACTGTAAGACTTTTAAGAACACATGTTAAGAACACTTTAAGAACACATTTTATTCAGACCCCCCAAATATAAAAAAACAGTTCAAAAATGGGCACCTGAAATGAACAGACATTTCTCAGAGGAAGAAATAAAAACAGCAAATAGGGCTGGGGATTTAACTCAGTGGTGCTGCTGCCTGCCTCACAAGCACAAGGTCCTGAGTTTGATCCCCAGTACCAAAATGAAACAAAACAAAACAAAAAGCAGCAAATAAACATGAAAAAATGTTCAACATCACTGATCATTTGAGAGATGCAGATGAAAACAACACTGAGATTCCACCTCACCCCAGAAAGAATGGCTGCTATCATAAAATCAACCAATAACAAATGCTGGCAGGGGTGTGGGGAGAAAGGAACCCTTCTCCATTGTTGGTGGGAGTGCAGACTGGTGCAACCACTGTTGAAATCAGTATGGAGATACCTCAAAGAACTAGGGCTAGAGGTCCCATTTGACCCAGCTATTCCTTTCCTAGATATTTTCCTGAAAGAATTAAAAGAATCGTACCACAGCAGTATATGCACACCCATGTGTATGGTGGCTGTTTGTAATAGCTAAAGCTTGAAAACAGTCCAAATGCCCATCAACTGGAGACTGGATAAAGAAAATGTGTGTGTATTTTATAAAATGGAGTACTACTCAGCCATAAAGAATGAAAAAACTAGAGACATTTGTAGCTAAATGGATGCATATTGAGGCCATACTCTTCTTTTTTTTTTGGTACAGGGGATCGAACTCAGGACCTTGCACTTGCGAGGCAGGTGGTGGCACCACTGAGCTAAATCTTCCCCCCTCTTCTTTTTTTTTTGTACCGGGGATCGACTTCAGGACCTTGTGCTTCTCAGCCGAAGACCATGCTCTTAAATGAAATAAATAGGAAACACGTGTAAATACCGAATAGTTTCTCTAGTGTGAGAAACTAAAAGGGGAAATAAGAATCAAAATGTATAATTGATAATGTAAAATAGGAAGAAAAGGTCCAAAAAGGAAGAGGAAGTGGGAGGGGTAGGGAAAAGGAAAGAAGGGAAAGGAAAAAATATGAGAAAAGGAAAAAATGGAAACAAAGCCTCTGTAAATAGGGAAGGGTGGAGGGTTGAAGGGAGGGCAGGGGAATGGGGAAAAAATAAGAACCAAGTTACATCATGTAAAGGTACAAGTTCCTAATGATGAATGTAACTGTATTGTATACCTAAAATGTACCAATAAAGTTAATGAAAAAAAAAAGAACACATTTTTAAGAACATTTCTGGCCACATCTTCAGAGCTTCTGACTCAGCAGGTCTGGAATTGAGCCTGACAAAGTGTGTTTCTAATAATTTCCTGGATAATGCTTAAGCTGCTGATCCTGGGATATTTTATGAATGACTGGTCTAAAGAATAGACCAGCACATTTGGAGCTTGGAAACTCAACTTCCAGTTTTAGTTTTGTCATAAACTATTTATGTAAAAATGGACAAGAGCTTTTATCTTGTGTGATATTAATATTTCATAACTGTGCTTATAACTCCACTATGGTCATTTCAAAATAATTACAATGTACTATTTATGGGAATTGTTTTCCTTCATCTCCCCCATCATCTTGGCTTTAATCTAATCTATCTTTTTGGAGTTCCCAGAAGACACTATCATCTTCATTGCCAGTTTCCTTGCCTTTGTATATGTTGTGTACTGGAATCCACCTTTCTCACTGATTGAAGTGTTAATTCCTACTCATCCTGCATATATCAGCTTAATAGTCATAACTGAGAAGCTTTAGGTAAAGTGCACCTGCCTGCACCTAACATCTTCTCATGTTACCTTGAACATAATACTTTTCATATCAATATGGGGCTCTTGGTGGTTCATCAGACAGCTGTTTCCTACAGAGGTGACAGTGTTGTTCATCTCTGTATCCCTGTCACCTAGCAAAGTTTTAGCACAAATCCAGAACTCAATAAATGTTTAGTATACGATCAAATCTATCTATGTATCTGCTTTCTTTTCTATATTGTGAGGTCCTAGATGCACACCTTGACTATTTTTGATTTTTTTGAGAAATTAATCTCTTTCTATGTTATAGTTAAATTTTAATGAAAGCTAAATTGCATAAAAATGAAAATATTAGGATGAGAAGAACTTATATGTCTATTAGTTATAGTGTCTCCACATTCTAAGTACATACGGACTTCATAGTTTTGCATCATGCAGGTATTATAATTGGATCTGATTTTAATAATATTTAGCATTTAGAAGTGCTTTTGTTCCAGGAGCTGCACTAAACACATTTCAGGGATTTTTTTGCAATTTTTACAATGTGAGTTTTAGGTTATCCATATTTTACAAAACAAAATTCCTAGATTTGACTCAGTAAATCATACATTTATTGATGGATCTGGGATTCATACTCATTAGATTATTACATCAGAAACAATTTCAAGAAGGGGAAAACTTTTGATCCAGGAAGCCGAGTTGCCAAGCATATCCACATTTAATATAATATTCAGAGAAGTCAATGGAAGGAAGAGACAGTGAATGTCCTTGTTCCAGAAATAAGATGGAAACAAGTTGTCTAGGGTTGTCCTGAGATAGAATGACTGTGCAGCCTTGATAATGTGACACATCTTTATGGCAGCAGAAGCAGGCACCCATGTTATATGTCACTGGTCTTGCGGCACAGCTCATCCAACATAATTCCTGTTCTGTTGTTAGGCTGTCAAAAACTCAGGCTAAATCGAGGTAGTTACTGTTGGATGAATCAATTCTTCCATGTTCTGCCTGCTCCTTGGACCCTGGTTCTTCAAGGCCAAGAGTTGGAAAACAGAATTGATTTTGCTCATGGGTTAGTGGAAGCATTTGCTTACATGGCCTCAGTGCCGGTCACAGTTCTGTGAACTAATATCCCATCCAAACAGGAAGGAATTTTGTTCCAGTCTCATTCTGCCTGGAGGTGGCTTACACCATGTTTAATCTGGGCAGTAGATTTCTATAAATAAAATCTGGGCTGCAGCTGTCATTAGTGACTTTATTATCAATAGTGACTTGACTTGGGCCGGGGATTTAATTCAGTGATGCCACTGCCTGCCTGGCAAGAGCAAGGTCCAGAGTTCAATCATCAGTACCAAAATAAAAAACAAACAAACAAAAAAAACCCAGTGACTTGACTCTTTTTCATCTATGGACTCCTAATTATGATATGATAGTCAGTGTCCAACCATATGTTCCCCTACCACTTAAAGTTGATCTTGAGACAAAAACCCAGTGTTGAGTGGTGTCGACTGAATGTGCATCCAATCTGCAAATTCATGTGTTGAAATTCTAATCTCCAGTGGGATGGCCTTTGGAGGTGGAGACTTGTGAGGTAAGTAGGGTTAGATAATTAAGGTCCTCGTGACAAGATTAATGGCCTTATAAAAAGAGGAAGATACAGGAGATTCCCTCACTCTGCCTGTGATGGTACAGCTGGGTGGCAGCATCTGTCAACTGGGAAGAGGGTCCTTGAGAACAACCTGATGGGGCTGATCTGAACACCCTGATCTGAGATTGCTAGCCTCTAGAACTGTGAGAAATAAATATTTGTTACCTAAGACACACAGACTGTACTCTTTTAGCAGCCTGAACTGACCAACACACAGGGAGTTGATTCTGAAGGTGATCGCAGAAAGCAAGTGTGAGAGTAAGAAGAGAGAAGAAAAACAATAAAGTATGTGTTAATGAGCCAGCTACTGCTTAGACTCATCTCACTGAAGGACAAGGAAGTCTGGACATTGATTCATAGACTTTCATCTCCTATAAGGTGAGGATTACTTTTGCGGGGCATGTCTTCTCCATATGTGTTGTACATTCTTGTGGCTAAATTGCTATCCCAAATTTTCTAGGTAAGAGGCATCATGGGACACCAGGGAAAGGTGCAGATTTGTCCACCACACTGCAGTTGAAATTAGGTGGACTGAAGGGATATGATGACTTTCATCACAATTGTTTGCTACAGATGACAAAAAAGGTTTCTTAGGAACAGTGGCCAAAATGATGAAATGGTTTATGCTGTATAAATTCCTTTTATGTTTCCATATGATTTTTTGGTGTGTTTTGAGAAATTACAATCACATTAAGTGGTACTCCATTTAAGTTTGTTAGTAGTGCCAACTTCTCTTCATTAATGAACTGGCATAATGTCAATTTATGGCAAGTTTTAAAAGGACTGAAGAAAACTCCCAAAACCTAAAACTTTATTTTTTGTTTTTATTTATTTATTTTTTTGAGATAAGGTGTTGTTATATTAATCAGATTGGTTTCAATTTGTGAGCTAAAGTGAATCTGCTACTTCAGCCTTCTGAGTAGCTGGGAGTATAGGCCTACACCACCGTGCCTATCTAAATCCTTAGCTTTAAAATTCATTAATGAAAGACCATTCCTAGACTGGTCATTGGATATGAATAGGTGAGTATAACACTAGAAAATGATATGCATTTAATATAATTGTATTCAGAATATTTGATTAAGAATTATCTTATTTCTTATTGCATGGAATTACCTAAATGAAAATGTAAAAAAACCCCTGCATTAACCATAACTTCCCACTCTGAAGTAATCATTGTTCTATATTGTTATAATTTTTCTCCAAAATTCTTATTTGAGATGTAAGTGATACTTTTTTTCTTTTGCTAACAAATGTCAGTTCCCTACAGAGTGGCAGGTAAGGAAACTAGTATTTATCGAATTTTTTTATTTGCTAGACATTGAATTAGATATTCTATATCCTTTCCCTAATCTATCAGTCCCTTCACTGTCTGTTTTTGGGGAGCCATCATCTTAGCTCCTGAGGTCAGCCTGCTTGTGTTGGTTACTGTGCAGAGTCTGTCTGCAGGCATTGGAAGAGTGCTTTGTCTTATGCAGCCTTCAAGTGAGGAAGTCAGAAAGGTTAAGGGCAGCCTGGGAAATGCTGAGAAGTGTTTTTTCTGATGGAAATGAAAATGGAACAAGGAGAGGCAGGAGGAAAGAAGGAACTGTATTAGAATAAAGTAATGGAAGAGAAGTTTCCTTAAATTTATTTTTGCTTTTCTTTCTTTTTTTTTTTTTTTGGTACTAGGGATCAAACTCAGGACCTTGAACTTGTGAGGCAGGCATGGTGCCACTGAGCTAAATCCCCAGCTCTTACATTTATTTTTCTCTCAGCACTATGTAATGTCTGTTTTTAGGTCTGTTTGTCCACATGACAAAGCAGATTTTCTCAATTAAACCATCATTTACAATCCTGCTCATCCCAAACATGTAAATCAGCTTCCTTTGGATTTGTCTGACAAGCCTTTGCTTTGCTTTTTCATTGGTGTTTTGACAACATTACCAAATATGAAAACAATTTTGCCATACTCCCAACTCCTTCAAAATGTCTTTTTTCCTTCCTTTACCTTTGATTCATTGGTGTAACTAAATAAAATCTGCTCTACCATGTTGCGCTTCTCCTCCCCCTTCTACTTTTCAATCCAGGATTTTAATTTGAAAAAGGTTGTTTTTAGCCTTGTTCTCAAAGGTGTCTACCCTCTGTCTTCACCATGCTGTTGATTGCTGATAAAACAGCTGACTATGGAAGGCCAGCGCAATCTGCAAACATCAAAGATAAGACTGATAGAAAGGTGGGCTGCAGCTGACTGACAGAGACTCCCCTGAGGCTGGAAAGCAGGAGTTTCCCAAAATATTTGCCCCTTTCACCCCCATGGGGTGAAAGAGAAAGTGGATTACAAACCATCCCTTCTTGGGGAGGTGGGATTCAACAGTGGGCTTTGCCATCCTGACTAGTAAAGTGTAGACTCTGAAGTCAGGGGTTATTTTTGAAACCATGTTGAAGAGTCAGGAGGTAGCCAAAGCCACAGGGGATACAGGGGATAAAGGATTCAGTTTAGATATAAGCAGAGGTCCCTCTCTGGTCCCAGGTAGGCTGTGAGTGGTGGTGAAGTGTGCCTTGTTCAGTTTGCACAGTGCTTTAAAAAATGTATTTTTTATTATTGTTATTCAATTATATATTCAACATTTATTATATATTTCAACATGAAACTGAATATTATAACTTTAATTGTATGATACATTTTATTTGTTTATTTACTTATTTAGGTACTGGGGATCAAACTCCGTTCCTTGCGCTTGAGCAGCAGGCGGCGAAAACACTGAGCTAAATTCCTGGTCCTGTATGATACATTTTAAAATGAAGTAAAAACCGTGTGCCAAGAATTGTTTTAAACTTCACAAATGTCAAGTAATTTATTTCTCATAGCAGCCTTATGAGTTAGGTTCCAATATTATTCCCATTTTATAGACGAGAAACTGCGAGATTAAATAACTTGTGCAGTCAGGTGTGGGGGCAAACACCTGTAATCCCAGCATTTGGGAGGCCGAGGCAGGAGTATCACCATGAGTTCGAGGCCAGCTTGGGCTACACAGAGAGTTGAAGGCCAGCCTCAACTACGTAGTGATACTCCTTCTCAAAAAAAACAAACAATAACAAAACAAAACAAAACAACAAAAACTTGTGCAGTGTTATATACCTTGCATGTGATGTTAAAATAAGGTGATATTTTTACATAGAAAACTAAAACAGTATTTTTGTTTTCTTGATTATTTGGAACCTCTGGTCAATTGAGCTCTCAATCCTTAGACAGGACATGCATGCTGTAGTTTGTCAGATAGTGCTCATATTCCTAGTTGGTGTAATCATTCCATTTAAAAAATTTCTATGATTTTTCCATTTTTTTGAGAAAATGATATCGAGGATAAATCCATAGTTTTCAAATTAAGAACATAAGATTTAACAAAAGGAGGTGTTAAAAAATGGCAATGGAGGATAAAGGAAGTCCCAAGAAACTACTTAGAGAGCTTATCCCAAGTATCCTGCCAGCCACCCAGCTGGTGATGGTAGTCATTCTCAGCAGTGTGTAGTACAGGATGGAAACTCAGCTAAAAGCTAAGAACACAACTCTGGGTAGAAACAGAACAGCACTTAAGCCTGGTGGAAAACAATGCCAGTAATCAGTCACTGCTCTTTTCGTATTACAAAGAGGAAGGGACACTGAGGGTGGTCCCTCTAGGTGATCAGCTCTGACTTCTATTCCTCCAGTGTGAGTAAGAGTTGGCCTGGTGGGACGAGGTCATCACTTCTGGTGGTGAAGATTATGCCCCAAAAGAGCTTTCTGGAGACAGCATTAGGGATAGAGAGTAGCTGGTGCAAATGGGAAGACAGCAGCTGGAGGAAATGAAAGTGTGCTGTGCGCAGCACTGGGGCACGCTGGGGAAGACACTCACAGGCTGCATCCACTGGTTGAGGCATTGGTTTCCCTTCCTTCCTTGCTTCCTTCCTTCCTCCTGCCTCCCTCACCTCCTCACCTCCTCACCTCCTCCCTTCCCCCTTCTTTTGTTTTTAGCATTAGGATTGAACTCAGGGCAGCCTGCATGCTAAGCACACATTCTACAACTGACACCTCTAGCTCTGAGGCATTGGTTTCTGAATTTTAGTTTTCTTTCTTTATTTGTTTTTATTTGTTTTTTTTGGTACCAGGGATCGAACTCGGGACCTTGCACTTGCGAGGCAGGTGGTGGAACCACTGAGCTAAATCCCCGGCCCAGTTTTCTTTATTTTTAATGTGGGTATGATAAAAAATTTTGCTGTAAAACTGACTTCTAGTAATATAGGCAACATGCTTACCAGAGAACATGACACAGTTCAAAGGCTCATCAATGTGGCTATTGTATTGTTTTTATTTTGTGGTGATTGGTATTGGTAATAATAATGATGCAGTTAATAGGTATTTATTATTATTAGTGAGTCCACTTGGTGCAAAGGGGACAGAAAAATTATTGTTTCCAGAAGTGCACCTCATGGAGCTTCAGACAGCAGAGCCATGTATGAAATACTGTGCAATGAAGTGACCTTTAAATAATGGGAGATTGGGGAAGAGCAAATAAAAACAAAAGACAAAGCAAATAGGACAACAAAAAATTCAGTCTAAAAATGCTTTGACTAAGTTTCTTCCTGCTGTGAAAATACAGCAAAACCTTTCTCTCTGTGAGCTTTGTTATTGAGTGTCGAAGTGAAGAGGTAGAAGTTGAGTTTGAAGAGGTGATTGATAGTTTCTCTTACATCCAAAGAAAAACTAGAATCTGACATTCAAGTCCTAATTATAATCCCTTTTCAGCACGTACCATTTAGAACTGCTCATTTCTTTGTGCGGGGAGTGGAGCTCCCTGTGATCATCATTGTGAACCGTGGAAGGAAACAAAGTGAGTGCCTCCTGCTAGAAGAGCCCCAAGGTGGTCCTGTCAGCAGTGGTCATCTGTGTCTGTCCTATCTTGTCCCAAGAACGTGTAATCTCATTGCTCTCACCAGACTTTGAGAACAGATATCCTTATTCCTGTGGTCTATGCTCTGCTTTCTATCAGTTCTTCCCTCTAGGAGACACAAGAGAGTGATGAAGTAAAAGGAAGTAAGCCGAGCCTTACCTGTCTAAAATCTGGTTCAGAGATCTTTCTTTTCTGCTTTTCCTCTCAAAGACTTGAAAGCTGTGGGCTCAAACAGGATGACAGGTTCAAATGTGGGAGCTAAAGGGAAATGTCTGGCTTTTTCTCTTTCCTCTTCTCAGCATGAATTAGTTCTTGGATCCATAACAGCTTCCGGAGAGTCTGTTAGAAAGCATACCTTCTCATCCAGCCTGAGCTGACCTACCCTTAGCTCCAGGAGTGGGTGAGTGACCATCTGGCCAATCAATTCATCCAATCCCTGGGTGCCACAGCGTTTTCTCTGGGGACGGGCACATATCCCAGTCTGGCCAGTCAGAACGAAGATTTGGATATTTACTGGGAACATCGGAAGAAAGCTGCTCTACTCTGTGCTAGTCTTGTTATAAGGATGAAAGATCAGAGCTTTCTACGTGGAGAGAGACTGAGCATGAAACACACTCAGGAAGCAGAGCAAGCCATGGGCAAAGGACAGAGAGAGAGAGAGAGAGAGAGAGAGAGAGAGAGAGAGAGAGAGAGAGAAGATGGGGGGACATAGAAGGAGGGAGACAGAGACACAGAGAGAAAAAAACCCAACTGTACGACTAGCCTTTTTAGTTATATGATTTAACATTTTCCCCATTTTACTTAAGTGAGTTTGAGTTGAGTATTCATTAGTTTGTAGGTCTAACAGTCATAACGAATGAATGTATGTTCCCAGCCATCAGGTCCCAAGCGAAGCCCAGCCTCTGAAGTCAGTTTGTTAATTCAGAAGGGGAAGACAAAGAGAGCCATGAAGTCAAGTGACCTAGAACTACCGTACAGAGACACACAGAGACATGTGAACAGCCAAGTGGAAGGACTATGTTAGGTTGGAGTTGGTTCTGAGCCACTGGGCATGGCAAATGGTGTGATGTGTGACATCAGAGAGAGAGAGAGAGAGAGAGAGAGAGAGAGAGAGAGAGAGAGAGAGACTGCAACTTCTGACAATGGCATTTTGAAGCTGGAAAGCCTGAGGACAACTGAAATCACACTCTCTGAGGATGGGTCAAAGATTATCAACTTCCAATTCTGATACCATTGAGGTATGTGTATATCTTGTTTTTCATTTACCATGTTTTTATATGTTAGCAGGAAAAGCATTGGTACTTTGTAGGGGTGAGTTTTTAATAGATATTTATGGCTGGGAAATCAAAGCACATGGAACCATCTTTGGGTTGGAAGAGAAGGAGAAGGTTGTAGCAGTTAAACATGTACACACGATTGCCTCTTGGGAATGATGTGATTTTAGGTGGTTTCAGCTACCAATCTATGATACTTACATTTAGAAATTGCGCATGACCAGTTAGGCAGGTGATAGGAAATGTAGAATTTTGTAGACAACTGTAGGAACTTGGCAGAAGCTCAATTCTATATCCTATTTATTTCAAGAAAAGACTTATACACCTCTGCCAGTTTCTTTCCCAAGCTAATTAATATAAATTACTCCAAACAATTATAATTTTTATTTCCCCAAAGTCTTTGAGGGCAGGAAGCAGTCTTATTCGAAGGTACATCCCCAGATTCTAGCACAGTTCCTGGCACATATAAAATGCTCAAGGTATTTTTTGGGTTAGAACTAATTTCCTCATCATATCGTCTTTCTCTGCATAAATTGAATATCCTTCATCTGAAAAGTTTGAGACCAGAAACTCTGGGGCTGTTGGCCAGAGGTATGTATGAAATGGATATGCAGAGATAAGGAGCTTTCAGAGCACAAGCCTAAAACCTCCCAGAGTACATGGTTAGAGATTTAAAGTGAGCCTACTGGGCCACAAGTCACAGTAGGATCTAAATGCATTGCCTTAAGGAGTGAATGCTCTGGCCTTTGTCCTCCCATACTCCTTTATCATTTAATTTAGTCCCAGAGTCAGTCATTTAACAGGTTATCCCCACGTCCCCTGTTCTTCCCCTTTCTCCTATGTGAGTCCCTGCCTTTCTTCTTTCTTCGATCCTTGCTTCTTGGTTCTATCAATGAAAGGCCACAGAGGCTTCAGTTCAGGCTGTCGTTTAAGACTTTCTCATGCTGAGGAGTCTTGGTTAACGGCAGCCCCTCTTGGCCCTCTTAGAATATGGATTGGACATTGACTCCACGTAATCTTTGAGTCATCTTTCATCCTTTTGTGCCGTGCCATGGCTGTGAACTGTGACAAGAAGTGTTTCTGATTTTGTAACATTTGTGTATACATAATGAGATATGTTGAGGATGGGACCAAGTCTAAATGTAAAATTCATTTATGTTGCATGTACATCTTATATTTATAACCTAATGATAACTTTATATAATATTTGTTGGTGCACCTGCAGTTTGAATAGGCGCTTACAGATGAGATTAGCTATGAAATTTCCATTTGTGGCATCATGTTGCTGTTCAAAAAGCTTCAGATTTTGGATTAGAAATACTCAACCAGTATGTATATTTTCTTACTGTGATTCTCCTACAGAACGCTTTTTAAAAATTTCAAACTCCATTCAGTTTTCACTTGTCATACAAATGAAGAGAGAGAGAGAGAGAGAGAGAGAGAGAGAGAGAGAGAGAGAGAGAGAAATAGTTCTGATTTCCTATGAAAAGAGGAACTCAGTCAGTTGGTTTCTAATTAAATGAAGTATAGGTTTGAGCTGGGATACATTTGTTCTGATTCAAAAACCACCTTTCCTCCCTGCCTCATAATTGTGTGTCTTTCAGTGTCAGCACAATGTGGGCAGGGAGGAACTCGCTGCTCTGTTCCACTCCACACAGCGATAAAGGGAGATGTGAGCACAGAATGCTCTGTGATGAAGCAGAAGCCACTTGTTAGAGCAAGGGGAGAATTGACAATAATAGGAGGCTGACCAGATGGAAAGGATGGGATCACAGGCAGTTGTTCTTTTAGCAGCAGAAACTTCTCTCCCTAAGAAGGAGGAAGTTTCCGCGAAGCCCACAGAGGTGATTAAGCCAGCGATTGGGATGAAGAGCCTCTGAGATAGAGTCTGTGCACAGAAACCACTAAGCAGGCTCACCAAGCTGGGGCTGAACTTCTGCTCCATGAACCAGCCTGAACACTTCATCAGACTTCATGGAATCTGTCAAGAACCAGGGCTCTAATTTATTTGTAGGAGTGGCCACTGATCATCAGTTAGCCTGCTACACTCATCCAGCAGATGTGTCCAGAGCTCTGTACACATGCAAACCTGCTAGTTAAACATTGGAACCCACCGGTAATTCTTTTCACTGGAAGAGTTCCTAATTTAAGTGATACCATAATAAACCCTCTATAACAAGTAGCTATTATTTTCAGGTGCTGGGAACCCAGGAAAATACTTATCAGAAGGTGAATTCTATTTTCCTCTCTTCTTAACAGGTAGAAAGCAACCTGATCAACGTTATCCTCAATCAATTGAAAAGCTGGGGTTTCAACCCACATACTCAAGGCAACCACAAAATATTATAAGAACACAGGAGTGATTGACTCATCTCTCCTGGTGGGCATTCAGAGAAGTGTTACTATATAGGTGCCTTTTGATTTGAGTCTTTTTTTTTTTCTTTCTGGTACTAGGTATCAAACTCAGGGCTTTGCCCTTGTCAGGCAGTTGGGGCGCCACTGAGCTACATCCCCAACCCTGAGTTCACCTGACACCCAGGCCATGGCAATATTTGTAATATGTGAGTGGGGCTGGCCATAGGAAGCATTACTGGATTCTTTTGCAAAGCCTAGTTAAATAATAGTTTTCATTTCACAACCGGTTTTGATAATCTAATTTAGATTTGGTTTTATGGCTTTAAAGCAATATAATTTTTTGCTTCAGTGTGATGTTCTCATTTTACTGACTTTTGTAGCTAGAGGTGAAGGATTAAGAAAAAGTTGGAAGGGAGGATGTGTTTATACAGGTATGTGGGATCAACTCTCAGAATCAGACACCATACAATTTAGAGGGTGAGTAGAAAAGCCATACAGGACATTGGGCCCAGCATGACTGCTGTAACTGAGATCAGGATGTGAGCCTCTGGCCTTGTCATCCAACTGGTATGTAGTATATATGTGTCTCTACTTGATGTGAAAAGGCTGAGTTCCAGAAGACAGAAACGATGTAAGATACTTCAGTTTCACTGGTCCTTATGATCCTGATACTGCCTTAGTGTCAATCACCTTATTTTCTGCTAAATGGTCTCCTACATTCCATTCCTGACTTTCCCAAACCAATATTTCTTTTCTTTTTTTTTGCTTAAATTCTTTTATTGGTACATTTTAGATATACAATATGTTTACATTTATCACTGGGTGCTTGTACCTGTACATGATGTGTCTTGGTTCTTATTTTTTCCCATTACCTGTGCACCCTTCACCCCCTCCACCCTTCCGTATTTACATAGACTTTGTTTCCATTTTTTTCTTTTCTCATAATTTTTCCTTTCCCTTCTTTCCTTTCCCCCTTCCCCTCCCACTTCCCCTACCCCTTTGAACCTTTTCTTCCTATTTCACATTATCAATTATTCATTTTAATCATCTTAATCCTTATTTACACTTTCAGTTTCTCACACTAGAGAAACTATTCAGTATTTACACGTGTGTTCTATTTATTTCACTTAAGAGTATGTCCTCAATATACATTCATTTAGCTATAAATGTCTCTAGTTTCTTGTTCCTTATGGCTGAGTAGTACTCCATTTTATGAAAAAACCACATCTTCTTTATCCAGTTTCCAGTTGATGGGCATTTGGGCTGTTTCCAAGCTTTAGCTATTATGAACTGTGCTGCTATAAACATGGGTGCAGATATATCACTGTGGTATGATTCTTTTAATTCTTTTGGGAAGATACCCAGCAGAGGGGTAGCTGGGACAAATGGGACTTCCAGTCCTAGTTCTTTGAGGTATCTGCACACTGATTTCCACAGTGGTTGCATCAGTCTGCACTCCCACCAACAATGGAGAAGGGTTCCTTTCTCTCCACACCCCCACCAGCATTTGTTATTGGTTTATTTCATGATAGCAGCCATTCTTTCTGGGGTGAGGTGGAATCTCAGTGTTGTTTTATCTGCACCAAACCAATATTTCTACCATTAAGTGAATTAAAATTATAAAAAACATTTTTGTGTCACTCCATTGCTTAAAAATTCTGACGCCTTCAGAATAAAATCATAAACCATCAGTGTGTTGTCAGTTTGCTTTTCATTACCATGACAAAATATTGAGATAAACAACTTAAGAGAAGGAATGGTTTATTTCAGCTCATGATTGCAGACATTTCAGTTCATAGTTGGGGCAGCACATCACTGCAGAAGTGTGTGGTGGAAGAAGCTGGTCACCTCACTGCAGTCAGGAGAAGAGGGGGAGAGATCCCAGTATCCCTTTCAAGGGCACAGCCCCAGTGACCTAACTTCTGCCCACTGGATCCCAGCCCCTAAAGGTTCCACCACTTCCAATAGCACAAAGGCTGGAGACCAAGCTTTCAATGTGTGGGCTTTGGGGGGACACTTATCAGAACCATAACAGCCAGTACAGCACATACAACTTTGTTTGATTCTCCACTTTTAATTATTTTACAATTCTTTTATTTAAAATTCTCCATCCTTGATGCTAAGCTCCAGACTTATCTTGGGATGTTCTTGCTGTGCATCCCACCCTCTTACATCTCCTCTTCATCTTGCCAGTCACCTTTTCTTATGGATTTCACATTTAAAAATCTTCTCATTAGGAAGGCCCCTCCGAGCCCCTTAAGGACTGGGTGAGGCTCACCTCTCTGTGTTGCCACAATGCCTGTTTTACCACTTGGTACACAGGACTGGAAAAGGCTCCAGGTGGGTGGGTCTCCTCCATAGGCTGGTGAGCACCAGGGCATCTTTGGTCATTTAAAGTGAAGGGCACCTGATACATAGTCTATGAATGAGTAGGTAAGTGACAGGATGAGATGAACTTCTTTTGAAATGTTAGGGAACAATTCTAAATTTCAGGAATGTAGTTTTGGTTGTGTGGTTTACGTAATGCTATATTTGGTTTAAATTGTACCAGAGTATAGTTTTTACTTCTCAATCCTCCTCCACAATGGAATCATTGAAGGAAGAAGATCTTTACTGAGACAACAAATAAAAATTATAAATTTCTTTCATTATAGATCAGCCCCACTTTAATTTTTTATTTGGAAATAATTTCAAAATGACAGTAAAGTAATAGGAATAATATAAAGAATTCTAGCTATTATTCACTCAGATATTTAAAATGTTAACATTTAATGACATTTGGCTCTATTATTTATCTATCTGTTTTTCTGAAACACTTGATAATAATTACAGTTACAATGTCTCTTAACCCTAAATACTTTTTCCCTTTGTGATATTTTCCTTTTTCTTTTTATTAGTACATGTTGGCAATACATAATGTTTACATTCATTATAGAGAGTTGGTACATGTACATAACCATCCTAATTTTTTTCATTTCCTTTCCCTCCCCCTGCTTCTATTTCTCATTCCCCTTTGCTTTTGCAACTTGTGTTTTTGAAAATAGAGACAGTCTCTTATATAAATAGAGCACAATGGTCAATATCAGAAAATTAGTGCTGATACAATATTATTATCTAACTGTAGACCTTATTCAAGCAGCTATTTTATAAGAAGCATTTGATTTGTTCTATATCTTCATGCTTATTTAATTCAGACATCTTTGAATTAGAAATTTGCCAGTATGAAATAGTCGAGGGCTTTTTCTGGAAATAGGTGAAGAAAGACAGAGAAAATAAAGATGGAGAAGCAGAGGAAGAGGGAAGATGAGGAGAGGGAGGGGGAGGGGCACTTACTCCCATCTGTTCAGCTTCCAAAGTCCCTAGCCCCTGGAAAGCTTTCTGGAAGGCAACAAAAACATGCTATATTCAAGATGGGGCTCTTTTTTCGTAAACAAGACTGTGTGCCTTTCCAGTCTTTATGGTTTAAGGGACACACACACACACACACACACACACCCTCCTAGCTGATATGTAGAAACTAAGCAAGGTCATGCTTTCTCCTGTTACACTAGTTTGCCTTCCCAAGTAATTCTCTTTTCCATACTTCTATTTTACTCCCCCCCCCCCACAGATGACAACTAAATATGAATAAAAATAATGGTCTTCCTGAACACAAACTAACACTCTTTTCACAAAATACATTTATAAAAGAAAAAGCACATTGAAAACACCCAGTGAATTAACCTATTCCTTCTCATGGATGCTTAGGAGTGGTTAAAATTTAGCTACCCAGGGCCATGGTGTCAGGGCTGCTGGAATCTGGTTATTCTTCAGTTCTCATTTTCCATCACAGTGGTCATGCCCTCTGCTTTTTGTCACTTGCACTCATCAGAGCACACTGGAGATGAGAAGCAGGCAACACTGTCTGGTTTGACTGAGACATTCCTGAGAGTTGCACCCACCTGCCCCTCACCATATGAATGGATGCTTCTTCTTTTTGATGCCATTAGTCCTAGACCTTTGTCTATGAGAATAGCACATTGAGAAATACTGGAAAAGAGAGCCAAATGTGTGTTTTTTTCCAGAGAGCCATCACTGGTCTATGGATTCTCCCAGCTATGTGATCTTTATTTGTTTAGGAACACAATATACTTAGCTATACCATATATCTAAATACAAGTATATGGCGGGTTATCAGAATCAGAATCAGCATTCTGGTGTTTGATAATGTTTTCTGGTTCAATGATTATATCTCTGGTCCAGCATATAATGTTATGCTTGGGAGTAGTTAAATCAGATAACTTTTTAGTTTAAAAAGATCTTAAAGATAGCCCACCCCAATTCCTTCTGATCTTTCCATGAAAGTAGCTCAGTTTATTTATTTGTGATGACACCCCCCACTCCCTGAAGTTGCTTCACATGGCATGGAGCATGTGGCCCTTGGTCCTTAATCTGTTCAGTGGACCACGTCTACTTTATCCTGTGCATGGGAATAATTATTTTCAATGACCTGAAAACTACAGAAGAGATTCTCAACACACAATATCCTTCTGTGAGGTAGGGGTAGAGACTGTTGGTAAAGACACAGAAAAAAAATGAAGTGAGATGGCTACCTGGAGCTGTGACTTTGAGTAGCTCTTTGCCTAGTTTGACTGTGGGGATCATTGCCAGCATGACCTAGAGATGTTGAAATTCTCCTTTGTTCTGGGACTAAGACCACAAGGAGAGTTTTTATTGTAACTCTTCTCTTCTGGTAATAATGAAAATGAAATATTAAGAGCTCTTCATTATAGGCCTTAGGGAAATACGCAAATATGTTACAACTTTCTAAAATATATCCTGGTTAAATATCTCATTTCTCCACTTCCATAATTGGGAGATAATAGATCAACTGATTGTGCTAAATAGATTCCAGCAAGCCTCACTATCTTGTTCCATCAGGAGGGAATACTCATTTCTCCATTGTGTCATCTTTGTCTAAAGGATAATTTATCCCTAGGATTAAAAGTAAATTTCTTAAAAAAGAAAACCTTTCAGTTAAAGCTCTATTTCTGAATTATATAAGAATATTTACACGTGCAAGTATAGATAATAGAGATATGAATGTATATATGCATTGGCTCATAATGTTGAGGGAGAGTAAGGAAAGATTTCTTTTGCAACTTTTATTTATTTATTTTTTTTTGTAAGGTTGGTGCATTTTTATGAACAAAAATAAGCGAACATAAAAAATTTAGTAGTAGTTCCTGAAATCTAACATAATGTAGTTTGTTTTAAAATATTTCTGATACTATGTAACCGTGAAGAATTCAGTTATATTCAACAAATAGGATGAAGCACATATCACATGACATTGTACTGAAATCTGAAGATATAAAGATAAGACAAGACTCTATTAGCAAGACTTTTATGTCTTATTGCCTCATGTAATAATAGTAAATATATAGATGAGATTCTGGAGATGGAGAAATTACTTTTATTTGGAACAAGCAAAGGTCTCAGAGGATAATCTGAACAGGGTTCTGAAGGATGAGTACAAGTTTCCATCCAGAAATAGACAAGGTGATCCTTCTAGGAAGGAAAGAACAGTGCATGTTAGGAAGGCAGATTAGTACTACATCACGTGGAAGGACAAACAGAAGTACTTTATGGATTGCTGGAGTATAAAGGAGTGGTTCAGCATAAGGGGGAAAAGATCAATAAGACTTAGCTTATGAAGCTTCATGCTGAACGGTCAAGGAACTTGCCCTTTATTTTATAGGAAATGGGGAATTGATGAAAGAGAGCAAGAGAAATCAGACAAAGGCAACTTGTCGCTTCTAAGACCTTAACTTCACTCCTGTCCAGAGCTTTGCTACTTAGCCACAGAACACGGGTGATCATACCTCAGAAGAAGTCTGCCAGAATTTATTAAGACTAATGCTTAATCTCAACTGACAACATCAATGTCAAAATCAGAGCTTGGAGCTGGCAGGATTTCAGCAGAGGAGTCTTTGGAGCTTCCACGAACTGGTTCAATAAACAATCTTGCTGTGAAACACAGAGCCTGGTATTTAGAAGGGTTTTAGCTGGTACATCCACAGAGCTGCAGCATCCCGTCCAGTGAATAATTCCACTGTGAAATGTTGAAATACAGCTCTTAGCTCCAAGAAGGCATGTAGGCTTCTATTTGCATGCACATTGGTGCCATTCATGTGTGAACCACAGCAGGTAGCAGCTCTTCCAGATGGAGTAATTGGGGCAGGGCCACCCCCCTTGCTAAAGGCCACAGATATCCACACGTGCTACAGTGCAGCTCATTCCTATTTTCCACCTCACCCCCAGGGGAACAATTATGTTAATAATGGGCCTCAAGGAAAGGAAACTCCATTCTACCCTGTCATCATCTAGTAAACAAAGTGGTGCTAATTAGTGTAACTGAGCAAATGTCATATCTGATGCAATTAGTAAATTAAGCATAGATATTGAGAGGAATAACAGGGGACACAACAAACTGATAGATTGAGATGGCTCTCTTGGATTTTGAAAAAGTACAGATTTCAGCAGTTTTCAAGGGAAACCATGGTGGTCTCAACTCAAGTAATAGTGGGTTGTAGTGGTTAGGAGTGTGTAGCTCTTGAATTACAGTGCACGAATGTCAACCACAACTCCACCTCTTACTAGCCAAAAGACTTTGAGTTTGTCACTTAAACTTCCTAAGTGTCAACTTTATCATCTGTAAGGTGAAGATAATAACAGATGAGTGAATGTAATTATTCCATGATAATATGAGTCTGATTTAAGTAGTTTAGCAAACTGCCTGATACATAGAACTTAATATTAACAAGTATAATACTCATCATTACTGTTAACCACAGGAGCTAGTTGAATTGAACTTACTTATCCATTTAATAGCGAATGCTGTGCTGTGATCACTGACTCATGGATCTAATTTCTCCACTAGACAGGAATCTCCTAGGAATAGAGACCATGTCTATTCTTGTTATTAGCATTGTGCTCAGCTTATCACATAGTGTTCAATAAGTGGTTTTTTTTGGTATTAAATTCTTTTATTGGTACATTGTAGGTATACAGCACAATTACATTTCTCATTGGGAATTGTACCTTTATATAATGCATCTTGGTTCTTAATTTTTCCCCATTCCTAGCCTTCCCTTCACGCCCTCCACCATTCCCTATTTACAAAGACTTTATTTCCACTTTTTCCATTTCTCATCATTTTTTCCTTTCCCTTCTTTCCTTTCCCCTGCCCCTCCCACTACCCCTACCCCTTTGGACCT
>NW_004624746.1:27418947-27435794 GCF_000247695.1 Heterocephalus glaber | reverse complement strand
AGCCCCTCCCTCTGGGCCGGGAACAGTGGGACTCAGTACCTTGGTCTGGTGGTCTGGTGTCCTCTGCGTCTTTGTAATGTGGAATCAGGTGGCTGCCTGTCTGCAGCGGGGTGATTCGGTGTCCAATAAGTGGTTGTTAAGTGCACAGGTTTTGAATATTAGTATTTGTTGTGTTGTATTATTTATTTCTCTTTCTCTACCTGCTTTATATTTCCTTTTCTTTTATCTCCATCACTATCACTATCATCATCACCATCACTGTCATCATTTTTTTATCCTTTCTATTTCCAATGACAAGGGGATAAAATCTGTCTCAACAGAATTCATGCTGGTAGTGGGGAAAACAGCACTGCAGATATTCACATGCCCTCCAGGACCACCTCATGGATCTTTGGTGCTGGGCACTTGAATATTCAGACCTAGTCATTATCCATTCCCAACCCTGCCCTATGGATTAGCTTTATAGTTTTAATGAATTAGTTTGCTTATTTTCTAGCTTCCTATTGGATTAAGCCAGTTAGTATGCAATGGGTGAGGGAGTCTGAGGGCAGGTTTCTCTCTACTTCTAGCTGTCGCTATTGTTTATCTCTCTGTAGCTACAGGCTATGCCAGACAACTTTCTCTCATAGTTTCAGATTCTCTCCTGGAATTCTAGCATCCACTGCCTTTCCTTTTTGGTTTCCCACTAACCCTGACTACTCTTTTTTGTAAGTAGCCCTTTTACAAATTTCTTCCCCATGCTACTCACCTTGAATATGGTTGCCTGCCAGGAACCCAACAGGGTTCCCGAGAATATTAACTTTAACACTTTGAAACCAAGTCGCCTTGATCTCCAGGTCCCACTTGCCAAGAGGCAGCATCTTAGTGACCCCTTTTGCTGCCTTTACAGGGGTCACTAAATAAAGGGAAGAAGGGGAGATATTTCATGTGTGATCTGTACAGAGTGGCTCTTGTTCTAGTCAAGGTGTTTGTGCCCCTTTTGTGGTATGTTGCTGATACACTGCTTGGGCTATCCCTGAGGTGATGATACTCTATCTTCTATGCCTCGCTCCCATCCTACTCTGCTCTTGACCTTGACATCGCTGGGGCATTTATATATTTTTTTGCCTGTTCCCCTGGAAATCCTCTATCTCTTGTTCTACAGTATTCACCTCCTTCTTTGATTGATTAGAAATCACTATTCTCTTTTTATGTGCAACTATTTCTTGGCAGGAAAAAAACCAGCACATAGTTTTGGACATTGTTCTTTCCTTTCTACCAGCCAAGCTCCTCCTTCCCAGAACACACACCTTTTTCAGCTCCTTCAGGTAGGTAAGTCACAGTGAGTTCTGGATTTCAGATACAGGGATACTCAACATGTTGGCATTCCTTCCTCAATATCTGCTCTGCAGAGCAAGCCAGAACATTTGCTCTTTGTTTTTGTTATTTCCCATCCAAGGACTTGCTCATCTCATTGTCTTTTGGCTCCTCTGTGCTTCTTTCAGTTCCCTGATGTCTTATATTCCTGACCACCAACATGGAAACTGTTCAATTTCTTTCCCAAGGAGCTCCTGGGCTCAGGCCTAAGGAAAAACAGTGGCTGGCCTTCTCTCTAGGCATCCCTGGACATTTGAAATCACTAATTGCAGTCAGGGCAGATTTTTATGGTTAAGATAATTTCTTGAGGATTGTTTTCAGGCAAGATATCCTGCGTTTAGATCTCTGAAATTCATAATAACATCTCACATGTGGTGTTTTGAGATACTACTTTTACTCTCTCATTTATCCTTAAGTAGGAAAAAGAAGGACTAAGGAGTTCAGACTTCAAGTATTTAAATGGTAGGGTCCACTGTAGTGAGCAAATAGAGTTTTGGGTCTAATTATAACATGAGAATAGGAAGGACTTGCTCAATTAAGATATTACCAACTAAAAACAGCTCTTCCACTATCTACTGGATAAGAGAGAAACTTAAACACCTCCAACAAAATGTGTTTGTTATGTATAAAGAACTACATAATAAAAATCTCAAGCTTTTGCATAAACTTTCAGTAAAGGAAACACAGTTGAGAATTTCATAATAATGTTTAGAGATTCTCATGACTTCAGTTTGAAGCAATCTCACTTAAAGAAACTCGAATTTTAGCCCATGAAAATGTATTTAAATGGAGACTCATCTCTGGGTAAAAGGGCTTCCACTTTGAAGCTGGTACCATTTTATTTGCAGATTATCAGCAAAATGAAAACCCAACATTGAAACAGCAGTCTTAGGAACAGTATTGGTCTCTTCTTATGTCACTGTTTGGGAAACACTTCCATAAATAAACTGTAATGACACAGAAGCAATTCATCTCATTTGAGATTCAGAAAGATGATGCTTAATTTGAGTCTCTTAAAGATGAGGGGAGACAGTGAAGGGATAAATATGGTGACAAGAGGGAGCAACATTCATTCCGTGACAGCAACCATCTCCTGACAGCATAAGGTGTGTAATGGAAAGAGCTTCTCTGCTTGCCCATGCTTTCGGGCATGACCTGTTACTGGAAGGGTGGGCAGACCAACATGGCTAATGTGCAGTGTGCAATACTGAGGATGTCACTGGAGAGGCAGATGAAACAAGAGATTACCTTTGAAGGAGGCTGAAGGTATATCGAGTTAGGAGCAGTCTAGATGAGTCCTCTCTCTCTCTCTCCCTCTCCCCCCACCCCTCGGAAAACAGTCTCATTCAGAAGGCAGGTACATAGCTGAGAACAAGGGTTCATCTCCAGTGGAAGCTGAGGAGGTGGACAGGAGCTTCCTAGGGTCTCAACAAGGACAATGTGAAACCCTGTTCTTGGTGATGGGAAGTCCCCACATCTCTGGTTAAGAAAGATCATCAGCAGCCTTTTGGAGAAAGAAGGAAGACTGATTAGTGTTGTACAGCCATGGAAAGGATGATGATAAAACAAGAAAGAGGGAGAGATGTGCAGTCAGACCTGGTGTAAGGGCAATATGGTTTTGTGACTTCTCTACTGGAGGGCGTGAGGGAAGTAGGAACACTAAGAATGTCTGCAGTTTTCTACTCGGTTTAGATTGATTAGAGAATTCTAGGCAACAGGGTGGAGAGAACCAGATGTTCCTCCAGAGTCTGGGGCCATGATGCTGAACACAGAGAAAGCATTCCTCAAGAGAAGTTCTTGGGCAGAGAAAAAACATTATGAGAGAGGATCTGAAATAGAACCAACCACATTTCCCTATTAATCAGATATTAGTTCCCCAGTAAAGACTGATAGTTGGAAAGGGTGTGTCAGGAGCAATGCTACATAATTTTAGGGAAAAATCATTGGGTTAGCCTAGCTCTCCTGCCTACAGCCCAGCTATGGAATTCCGAGACATAATTGCATTTTGGCCTCCGGTCACAACTTGAGACCTCAATGATCCAGTGATGCTCTGATTCTCCAGGACAAGAAACATCCTGGGAGCTGAAAACATCCTCGGAGGAACAAACATCTACTCAGTTTCTCGTTGTTCTTGGATTGTTACATCTTATTTAAGCAGGATGTATTGAACTCTCTGCAAGTCATTTGTTACATTTGTTTCTCCCGATGTACTGAGTACTGAATAAAAGGTGCGGTAAGCTGACGGCTTTCGTCTTTGCTGCCCAGAGAAGCACTGATCAGACCCAAAGCTCAGCTTCTTCTCAGTCTCATTTTTCTACCTTTTCTGTAATTCGCCGTGTGCTGCGGTGGCTCGCAGGAGACCAGGACTCACTGCAGAGGTTCTGGTAACGTCCCCTTCCCCTGTTCCCTACGGGGTGTTCAGCAGATTCTATAATACTGTGAACTTGGGGTTGGTGTGAGGTGGTTGTGAGGTATGTGTGTGGTTTTGAAACATGAAAGAGATCAATTTAGGACTAGTGACAACAAAGATGTGACTTCCTCAAAATGATAGATGGATTCTGAAATTTACCAAAGTGTCTCTCTCTGTCTCTCTTTCTATATATATGTATATTATATATATCCAGGTATTTAATTGACAGATAGATAAAGGGACCTATTGAAAAACAGCAATAACAACAAAAATCTCACCTCGTCACCTATTGTCTCAGAGACACTGAACATATGTGGGTGTCTGTGCTTGACAGCGTAGCAGCTCACTTATAAACCACTCCATCAGAAGGTCTTAGCAGCACAGTCCTCAGCTGATTGGCATTCCTCTCATGTGACACATCAGCAAAACCTATTGACTCTATCTTCAAAGTGTCTTCTGAGTTTATAGGCTTGTTCCTATCCTCCCTGTCTTCATTTTCATCTTTTCCTGTCTTAATAAAATGGCTTCCATATTTTCACTCTTGATTTTTCTCCCACCTGCATCCAATAAAATCTATTTTCCAAAGAGCAGCTAGAGTTATCTTTTAAAAATGTAAATCTTATACTTCGGGAAGAATGTTATGGTTTAGATATAAAATGTCTCCCAAAAGTCTCATGTGTTCAGAGGTGGGGCTTTTGAAAGATAGTTGTGTTACAAGGGCTCCAACTTTATCAGTGGGTCAATCCATTGATGTGATTATAATTTTATGGTGTTATGGGAGGTGGTGGGAAAAGGAGTGAGGTGCAGTTTGAGGAAGTAGGTCACTGGGATTGTGCCTTCAAAAGGTGTATCTTGTCCCTGGCCTTTCCTCTCTGGCTCTTTCTCGTGTTTCTGCCTCTTAGCTACTGTGAGGTGAGTGGTTTTGCATCGCAACACCCCTCTGTTAACGATATTTCTGCCTTGCCACAGGCCCACAGCAATGCAACCAGCCAACCATAGGTGGACATCCCTAAAACCATGAGCCAAAATAAACCTTTTTTCCTTTAAGTTATTATTTTTTCCTAGGTATTTGGTCACAGTGATAAAAAGCTGACAAACACACTACCCTTCTCAAAATCTTCAACCCCTTTCCATTCCTTGCCCTGGCCTTGAAGGCTCTTCTGGATTTGGTCCCTGCCTGGTTATTGTTCTTACCACTTTGCCACCTTCACTCATGACTACCCTCAAGTTCCTGGCTACTCCATTATTCTTATGTTGACTTTCCACTGCTCCCGAAATATTCAAGAGTAGAGCCTTTGTGCTTGCTCTTTCCTTTTCCTGGAATGTGATTTTCCTTAGTTGCTTCCTCTTTCACTTTTCTCAAGTCTGTTCCTAGATGTCATTTGCTGAGGTCTTCTTTGAACTTTCTACCTTAAATTGCTCTATCTGGTATCCCCAACCCCAAAGCATTCCTTAAACCTCTTCTGTTTCTTCATAGTTCTTATGGTCCTTGGAAATTACCTTATATTTGAATTCTTTTATCTCTTTGGTGGATGCCTTCTCATTAGGATGTAAGTCTTTATATGTAGGAGCTTTAGTTTGAATTGCTTATTATTAAATCACCGGGACCTCACAATTCTCTGGTACACAGTGGTCAATATAAGTTTTTTGAATGATATTTGATGCATGAGTCTGATTCCTGCCCTTTGCTTTGGGTATTTCTTCCGGCTCTTCATTATAATCTGCTGGTTATCAAACCTGCACCAGATCAGAAACCTCTCTGGTATGATTTTTTTCTGTGCTGGTAACTTCAGGAGTTGGTTCATCCACAAAAATAATTTACTTTGCAGAATGCCATGAAATAAATTAGATAAATTAGATGTGAAATGACGCCATATATAATTGTGAGAAAAATCAGATATCATCACATACAATAATAGGTACAAAGTGTTTAGGAATAATTTATGGGAGGAAAGTACATTCAGATCTATAAAAATTTGGTTCAATGACTTATTAGGGGTTTTAGTAAAAATTTGAAGAAAAGGGTCAATTATTCGATTACAATTTTAGAACCTCTTGGACAATTTTGAAACATGGTAGTGTGAGAATTATTATCAAAGGCATTAGAGCCCTAAAGAAGTCAGCACAGCTTTTTTTCCTCAATGATAAACTTTCTGAACCATTATCCAGTTAATTTGAAATACTCTAAGAAATGATTCACTTACTATTCCCCTTATATTGAATATTCTGCTAATATCTAATTGAAGTGTCAAGGAAAATTTTTTTTCTTGATCTAAAGCCCAAGCTTCCCTTTTCTTAATTTCACCTCATTATTCTTAACTTACATCTTGTTTCTGTTAAATACGCACTTTCCATTTTCAGCCCAGGCTGCTTCAGCTTTGTTTTTGGAGTTAGCGCACTGGATTAAATTCTTTCTGGTATTCTTTTTGGAGCTTTCTCTGGTTTAACTCCATATTTTGGGAGTTAAAATACTCAGTCCTGAGTTCAGCAACCCAACTCGAGGCAGATTCGTAGCAAGCCTGCTTCATTTCAGATATAGCCAGGAGTTGCTAGATTTCTCTGCTTCTGCCAGATGCCATGCCTGGTGGTTTTGCATCCATTGCCCCTTTTCAACCCCAAGCAGCCTTGTGAGGTGGCTAAAATGATTCTCCCTTTAGAGACAAAAAATTGGACCAGATGGAAGACCTGGATTTGAACCTCAGCTCTTACTGATTCCAAATTCTGCTCTGTCCCACAGCAGTAAGCCAGAGTTCTTTTTGGCTGCCATTTCACAGTAGAAGTAAAGATCAAATTGACTTTTCACTCTAATTCCTAAGTCTCTTTTATAAATAATGCTTTGGAAGCCTCTTAGTAGATGACATCATAAATTTTTTTCCACAATCAACTTCTTTCCCAGTGCCACATCCTACTGATTACAATTACTTTTCCATGTTGCATTTTAGGTTGTTTACATCTATCTATCTATCTATCATCTATCTATCTATCTATCGATCTATCTATATATTTTAGCTTTGTGTGTTTCTTTTGATAATTTAGTAACCTTTATCACTGTTTGCAATGCCTCACGTATTACTATTTGTGAATTTCATTAACAAGCTATTTGCTCCCTCTTTCAGATCATTAATGAAGATGCTAAATGAAACTCCATCCATCAATCCCTATGCCATCCCACTAGAAAACTAGGCACTCAGAGGTTTATGATTATTCCTTGTTCGTGACTCTTGAGCCAGTTCCCAAATCAACTGAGAGTACTTGTAGCCAAGTCAATTTCAATTAATTCTGCAAGGAGAATTTCATGAGCAAAAGCAGCAACAATTTCTCTAGAAGTAAATGGATCACTTGTATTCACTTAACCTACAAAAATTAAAGTTGTGTCCAAGTAGCAATTATGGGACATTTCTCTGGTGATATTCAATCTTTTCTAAAAATTTCCATTTCCCTCGTATTTTCCGTGACCAAGAGTTGTTTCTGAAATATGTCTTAATTTTCAATTCCACACTTGAAAATCAGTATGATTTAATTTAGAAGATGACTTGTTTTAATTTTATTTGTTTTCTTTTCTACAGCAGCTAATATTTTTCTGCACACAGCGGGTGCAGAAAAAACATCTTATAATAATCCTGATTGTGTAATAAAAAATATACAGACTTTATGAGAAAAAAAAAGGAAACAAAATCTATGTAAATAGGGAAGGGTGGAGGGGGTGAAGGGTGCATAGGTAATGAGGGAAAAAAAAGAACTAAGATACATCATGTACAGGTACAAGCACCCAATAATAAATGTAAACGTATTGTATACTGAAAATGTACCAATAAAGGAATTAAAAAAAATATACAGACTTTAGAGTCAATAGACTTATGCTTTAAATCTCCACCCCACTACTTGCTAATTTAAAATTTCAATCACCATAAATAATAACTTCTTTGTGGCTATATGAACTTCAGAATAATGTCTATTATATAATAAAATTTATAAAAATAACAAAGAGACAAGACTAATGATCCCTACTTACTATGTTTTAGATTTTTTTCATGAGGACTAGCATTGATGTGATGTAATAAATACTTAGCACAAGGTAGCTTTTTTTTTTTTTTGGTACCAGAAATCTAACTCAGGACCTCGAGCTTGCCAGGCAGGCGCTGTGCTGCTGAGCTACATCCCCGGGCCAGCTCTTAACGAACTGAATTTTTCTTCGCCATTTGCAAAGACATCTGGACTTACTCATGTATTCATATAATTCTTTGAATTAATTTAAATTTGAATTAATTTAAAAGTAGTCAAAAGTACAATAAAAAATAAGAAACCTCAATATGGAACAAAAACTCTACTTCACTATCAATTAATGAATTTAAAATAGAAACCTGAAGGATTCTAAGCTGAGTCCGGTGGTACACACCTATAGTCTCGGCTACTCAGGAAGCTGAGGCAGGAGGGTCACTTGAGCCCAAGTGTGTGAAGTAACATAGTGCTAGGTAACATAGACAGACCTCATCACAAACAATATTCAAAACAAAAGAACCCCCAAAACAAGATTCTGAATTAAAATGTTAAAAAAAAGAGGCTAGAAAATAATGAGATTCTACTTCCTGCCCACCAGACTTAAAAAAATTTCACTGGTCAGGATTTAGCATTATCAAAGTTGGCAAAGATGTATGGAAACAACATGAACACTGTGGGAATGTAAAGAACCTTCATTTTTCTTGGAGTTTTAAATCCTTCCAGAGTTGAAGAACAACATGACTTTATGATCTTCCAATAAATACACTCAGAGCATCTCAAAATTCATTGTTCAAGGATATTCATTGCAGTACTGGTTTTGACTGTAAAGGAGTAAAGATGAAAGAAAATGACTTATTGAAAAGGATAAAGGCCATATTCATTGACTAAATTCTGTTATTAGGAATGAATAAGACTGTATGTTGCGTTTCTCTTAGGAAGAGAAAGGGGAGGAATGGTATTGGGTAGACAATTAGTAGTGTCTGTCTCTTCTATTTAGAAGTTGAAAAGAATGAACTTTACCCATATTCGTCAGTGTGGACAAATCTCAAAAGCACAACTTGGCAAATCTAAGTAACAGTATAACGATATCATGCAATTTACTTGAGTTTTTAAAAACCACACATAAAGTAGTAATATCTGTTATTTATGAATGCTATGTATGTGTTTAAAAAATGAAAACATTTGGGAAAGCTATTAGCATGGGAGAGTAAAAGGTTAAAATCAGAGTTGGCTACAAAGGAAGTTTCAACTGTTACTTTTACATGTGATTGCAAAACCAAAGTTCTGATATTAAATAAAAGAAATAATTATAATCATATTTCTGAAGTTATATATGGGGACAATGCCAGGTATCTAGTTGCAGTGGTTTTCTGTTTTCAGGATCTTTTCTGTTCCAGACTTCCTAAATGTGAAAGAATGGCTCCTGAGGTGACAATCTAATTAAATTGATATAATCATTTTCCAACAATGAAACCTGTCATTTAAAAATCTATAACAAATATTTTGTGGAGAAAAATAATAAGAAAATATAAGTAGAAATTTGCTTTTGCAATCTATTAAAATATATAATTTTGAGAAAAAATGAAATTTCTGGTTCCTTATGTTACCCAATGCCCCTTGAACTCTGAAATTCTTGTGGAGGAAATTACAAAGATGAAAAGTAAATGCCATTTGATACAAGAAGACAATTGGATTTTTTTAGTAATATGTGTTGTGTCATAAAAGTGTTATGAAAATACATTGTTGGCTGGAGGTGATAAAATCTATAAAATTCTTTCCTAGTTTCTAAATCAAATTTAAAGCTTGAAGCATTTACTGGAAGCAATAATGTGATGAAAAGGGCCAGTACAGCTGAATAAAACATTTATTTATGTTGAGAATTACCCTTGTAACTTCTGCCACTTCTTTATACATTTGTTCAATAAGCTTTTTCTTAAGCACCTATTATATATGAGAGTTTTGCAAAGTACTGGGAGTTCAGATGTTCTGCAATTATTGCTGTGGTATTTAAGAGACTAACAGAAAAACAGACATGTAAAGACAAGATACAGTAAGAGTTTTTAAAAAGTTATTAAAGAATCAGAGGAAGGCCTACAACTGCCTTTGAGATGGGATGATGCCATGATTTAATTTAGTTATTGATGGAATCAATCTGGATGCCAGCCGGAAATGGGTGGTACACCCAATACAGGAGTATTTGTGGTGGTTAAATAAAGGACCATTTACAAAGCATGGCCAGAGGACGAAGAAACAACCAGGCAGACAACTCCAGGTAGCACCAGCCCTAGGCCCAAAGGGAAGGGAAGAAATGGTCAGTCCCCTCCTTCCTCAGACCTGCTGCTATTAGCTGAACAGAACCCAAAATCATAAGGCAGGATCGCTCACCAACTCATGCAGATGACTCTCCTGGGAAAGAGAATAGGGTGGAAGAGGTGGGGAGCAGATCAGAGGGCATACACAGTAACCAAGTGCAGTTTTAGCAGGACCTTCAAGAGTCAGAAGCAGCTCACTGAGACTGAGGGCTGGGGATTTAGTTCAGTGGTGCCGCCGCTTGCCTCAGAAGCTCGAGGTCCTGAGTTTGATACTGGGTACCAAAAAAAAAAAAAAAGCTCACTGAGAAAACTTTGCCAAGTTGGGGCTGAGGGTAGGAGTAGAGGTGGAAGGGTGGACTGGGGCACTCAGACAGGGGAAACTGTACACAAAGGGACCAAACAATAAGAGGAACTTTTGTATGTGGCTGGAATGTAGGGAGCATATTGTGAACTGGGCTGTGCTGTAGGCATTAGAGAGCACAGCAGGTCTTCTCTATTTTGAGGGAAATCTCTAGATGTCCAAATGACCAAATTCCCCGAAGACTATAGATCCTTTCTTAAAATAATCTTTTCAAATATCTGGGATATAATACATAGGATTGCAGAGGAAGCAACCGTACTGAAATTCTGTTGTGAGAAATCTAAAAATTTGATGTGAAATAGGAGCTCCTTTATTAATGCTTTATATAGCATGCTCTTCTGATGGATCTATTAACATAATTTTAATGTAATGAAGTAACGATAAACAAGGAAATGTTAAAATTCATTTAGAGGTCAATAAAATCAAGATAGTTTTTTTTTCTGTCCAAGTTTGGAACTACTGAAAGTTTGTGGGCCCTTCATTAAACAATCATGTTTAAAAGTACATTTACAATGTGTATCTTTAAGCAAGTCTAGTGAATTCTGCAATGATTAAATCTACCAACATAGAATGGATGCCAAACTTTGGAGATATATAGTGAGAGAAATTTAAAAACATTAAAAAATTCTGTAGCAAATGTAATGGTCCCCAAATGGCTCGTCACAAAATACTGGATTGGAATACAATAACTAAAGATTTCATCTACTGTTTCATGGTGACCATTCGTAACACACACTGATACTCATGGAATAATATTCTGAATTTAATGTAATAAAAAAGCCATGACTGCAAAATCGCTTCAGTGAAAAATATAACCTCTTTTTGCTACAGAGCTTTAGCCAGTTATAGTTACTGTTAATTCTAGTGCCACTTTTTTTTTTTTGTAATGGGGATCGAACTCAGGATCTTGTGCTTGCAAGGCAGGCAGTGGCACCACTGAGCTAAATCCCTGGTCCAGTTACTGTTAATTCTTAACAATTGGATGCAAGTCATGCCTTGTTTGGAGGAATAGGCTGCAAAGATACTATCTTCCATTAAATGTTGCTACAGATGCACTACTTAGAAAAACTTTTTTGTGGAAATAAAATGTAAAGAAAGACAAATCCTCTGTCATTGAATTAGCCAGGGTTCTCTGAGAATCAGAATTGGCTCATGTAATTACATAGGATGGCAATCTAAAGTATGCACCTTGGGCTGGCTGCTGAAGAGCCAGGGAGGAGTCCATGTTGCAATGCTATCTCTGTAGACTTCCTTCTTGTCTGGGGGAGATGAAGTTTTGGGCTATTTAGACCTTTAATTAATGAGGTGAAGCCCACCACGTTATAGAGGGCAAACAGCTTTTCTTACTCTACTGTTTCGAATGTTAATCTCTTCCAAAACACTCTCAAACACACAGAATGATGTTTAACCAAATATCTGAGCCCTGTGGCCCAGTCAAGTTGACATACAAAGTTAACCTTCGTATTCACAAATGTTCAGCTCAATGAGTCTTCATCAGCTGAATAGTAGTAGATTCTCTACTCTTCTCGATTGGATCCCCATCTGGCTGCAGTTGCATATGCCTGTAGTCCCAGTTGAGAACAGCCTGGGCAATATAGCAAGACCCTGTCTCTGAAAAAAATTCCTTAGATAGGATCATTCCATTTAGCAATCACACTTCGTTTCCTAGGATATGTGCCTCCAGAAAAGTCAGGAGGATCCAGAACATGAAGCATGGAACCTGGTGGCCATGTCTGGTGCTAAGGCTCTCATAGCAATGGAAGTGGAGCAAAGTAGCCAAAGGCCTAGAGACAGGTGAGGTGAAAAGAATGTAATGAACTACATGGGTTACGCATCAAACACATGGATTTGGAAAGCAGGAGTCTTTCAAGAAGGGTTGCAGGGCAGTTGAAAACCAAACTAAGCTAAACAGACAAGCAAATATATTCTTTGTTTTTTAAGATTATCAAACTACTGCTTTTATATGGATAAAATGGGAAAGACTCACATGGCTAATGGTGACAAGAATGTGGAGTAGCTGAAACTCATATATTTCTGCTCTGAACATAGAATTCTACAGTAACTTTGGAAATGAGTTTGGTAGTTTCTTATTCAGTTAAATACATACCTATCATGTGACCCAGCAGTTTTACTTCTAGGTATTTACCCAAGAAAGTGGAAACATCTGCTTACAAGATATTACACAAAGTGTTTATTAAAAATCTTAGTCATTATACCCAAAGTCTGGAAACAACCCAACTACCCATTAGCAGGTGAATAGATAAATAATAACAGTATGTACATTCAATGGCATACTCATATCAGGAGGAATGAACTATGCTCTTAGCAATATGTTAAGTATTAAAATAATTATGTCAATTGGAAGAAGCTAGAGATAAAAAAGTACTTATTTTAAGATTCAGCAGAGACAAAACTAATCTGTAGCAGCAGAAATTAGAATCAAGAATTCTCTGTGATAAGGAAGAGTATTGATTGCTCTATGGTATGTGGGAACTTTGTGGGGTAATGGAAATGCTTTCTCTATAACTTGATTGGAATAGTAGACTCATGGGAATATACCTTTTTCAAAACACATTGAACTATGGGTATATTTTATTGCATACAAAATATATTTCCATAAAGTTGATTTAAAAATACTGTTCTTAAATATGAATTAGGCCACTCTCCGTTGTCAGAATGTCAACCCTTAACACCAACTGAAAAAAATCTTCCTGCATTATCTTTATCACAGATTGAGGGCAGGAGAGAAAGCTAATATGTGCTTCTTGTTGATTTCCATTGCTCCATAGCCCTTTATTATGGTTTAGAGATGATATGTCCCCCAAAAGGCTCATTGTGTTGAAGGCTTGGTTGCTGATGGCCTTTTGGGAAGTGATGGAATCACAGGGGCTCTAACTTTATTAGTGGTGTAATCTATTGACGAGATTATAATTTGATGGCATTACTGGGAGGTGATGGAAACAGAAGGTGGGGCCTAGTTGAAGGAATGGTGCATCAGAGCAAGATCTGGGTGACTATATCTAGCCCCTGACCCCTTCCTCTTGGACTCTTTCCCCTTTCTCTGCTTCCTGGCTGCCATGAAGTAAGCAGCTTTCCTCCATCATGCCTTGCTGTCATGATGTTTCTGCCTCACCACAGGCCTAAAAACAATGGCATCAGCTGACCATGGACTGAAACCTCTGAGACTGTAAGCCAAAAAGAAATCTTTTCTTTTTTAAAGTGGGTGACTCAGGTACTCAGTCACAGCGATGAAAAGCTGATGAAAGGATTATTATTATTATTATTATTATTATTTTGGTACCGGGGATCGAACTTGGGTCCTTGCGCTTGCGCAGCAGGCGGCAAAACCACTGAGCTAAATCTCCTGCCCCTGATGAAAGCATTATTTATGTACCATTAATTTGTTAGATTTAGGTAAAGTTCTACTCACATTGTCTCATATCTGGATATTTGGATGCATGAAAAATCCCAAAAAACTTTGTTCTCCTATACATGTTTACTCTAGTGTTATTTCTGATGTAGTCTTTATATTAACATTTTAATTGTGTCTTCCACATCATCTTAGATGGCTTGGATCAATACCAGTTCTTTCTCCTTTTAATCTTGTTACTTTTCTTAATTTTAAAATCCCTCAATATATTTTGAATGGGAGATACTTAGAAGAGACTAAGGCAGAAAAAGTGAGTCTCTCAAGTGGGGAACATGCCTTATTTATAATATAACTCAGTATGGGTTCTGAGTTACTGTGTAAGAGATAAATAATAAATGGAAATCCAAAGCTCCTCTCATTTATCTTCTGTGTGGTATATTTGTTGAGGGGGCATTTGCGAGTTGTCTAATTTCAGCTCCTTTAGCTTGTGTGGTTGGAATTTCCTACAGATTCTGGCATTGGCTTGGCTATGTGTCTGTTTCCAGGATTTCTTTGTGTTCTCTTGTCTTTTTGAGTCTTGCTGGTAATACAATGTTTTTAAATTCTGGAGACTTTAAAATGTGAACTGGTAACCAGATGCCATTTTACACTAGCAAATTTACTTCCATTTACTGTGTAGGATTCTCTTTAAACAGGGTTGTATTCTTCAGCAAGATGTACTCTAACCTAAATGTTTGTAATTTAGTTCTGATTTTGTCAGTTCAGAAATCTCTACTTGTGTTTGCCAGCTCTCTCACTGTCATTTCTAATCAACCTGGCACGTCCTTCCATGCTGTATCTGGGTAATTACATTAATAGGATAGCATCCTAGGGATTTCATCTATATTCTATCTTGAAAGTGAACAATCAAGGATTGTGAAATTCCCTATTTCTCCTGAAACCACCTTCAAAGGACTGAACACATGCACCTTTTCTTAGATTTTTGTCAGTGTACAAACATTGCTGCAATGAAACTGATATTACTTGCATTTTGTGGAGCAATAATTGGCTTTCTTTCAAAAAAAATCTAACCTAATTCTTTCCAACTTATTTTAGATAAAAGGGAAATTTATTTACAAAATGTATTTACAGATGAAATTTAGAAAGAGTAGGTAAGGTTGGACACATGCCATGTTGCTTATTAAAAGTAAGCTTTTCACCAAATCTTTTAATCCTTAGAGAAACGCTCTCAAATTTTAAGATACCAGGTTTAGTCTTAGAATTAGAGGATTAGAATGTCTATGTGGGAACCAGGTATCTAAATTGTTAACACACAACCCAACTCCTGAGTTTTTGATGCACATTTGTTTTGTACACATGAATTATACTTTGCCTGATAGTCAAAAACTCAATTTGAGTGAGCTTTAGCATACACCAGGTAGAAATAAAGTATTTTTGTACTTGATCCAGTTAACATTGTTGAAATTCTACTTTTACTATGCAATAAATCAACAATATATTTTTTCAGTAAGTGAACTTCCTGAAGAGTTCTAAGAATTAGGAATAGTGAAAAGGACTCTAAATTAAAAAACCTGACACATAATAATTGTACATATTTATGAAGTACAGTGTGGCTTCAGTATATGTAAACAATGTATAATGATCAAATCAGAGTAATAAATATTTCTGTTTCCCCCCCAAAATATTTCTATTTCCCTAAGCATTTATCATTTCTTTGTGTTGGGAACCTTCAAACTAAGAGGACCATATTCTATTAGGGGAAGTATCTGTCACACAGTCTTTGTGTTTTAAACTGGGAGAGAAATGCAGTCAGTAGCATTTTTGTTTTTACTCAAATTTTTGTGTGTTGCAAGAATATTATCTGTTTTCTCTTAGAAATTCTTTTTAGCTGAAAGTGGAATGTAATGTAGAACTGGGGGGAAGAGTCACTAGCTCTAGTTACCAAAGAACCGAGAAGTGACACATTTTGAAGGATTTCACACAATAGAAACACTACATTCAAGACATTTGCAGCTACATTATTTAGGGCAAATAACACAATCCTAAATTCCTAAGAAAATAACTACAGTATCAAAGCAAAAATTAGTTTGCATCGGATGGTCCAGAATAATTTTCAAAAGTGCAGATTATGTTTAGGGCCATCTGGTAAAGATGTTTTCATTTGCTTTATTACATTGCAGGGAAAAATTCTTTTCTAAATAGCTCCTGAAAAGACCTAAATCTAAAGAAGAAAGAAGAAAAAAATGTCGAATAGAAGAAAAGAAATATATTTATGCCAAAGCAATGGGAGTTTTGTTTCTTTTCTTTATATAAGAGTAAGGGGTGTCCAGGCCAGTGACCTACTTCGGGAAGTAAGTGAAGCAGATTCAAATGCAGATGTATTTCTGGGGCCTGCAATAGGACATTTGGCTGAATTCCTGTCAGTAATTTTTTTTTATTATCAAATTCTAGAAACAGAATTTGTGCAGGAACTTAAGATAGAAATTCCCCAGTGACTGAGAATGATGCTTTTGGTCAATTAAAACTCATGGTTGAGATTTTGCTGATGGGATTCTTTGTTTCTACCTATGATACACAGAATTAACAGAGCTAAT
Source organism: Heterocephalus glaber (assembly GCF_000247695.1). The sequence continues at coordinate 27,419,392 of NW_004624746.1, read as the reverse complement.
GTAATGATCATGACTGTTAGATAAGAACTCAGTGCCAGCCACTGCAATTAAGTTTTTCATATATATTTGCACAATTAATAATTATAGTGGTCCTAAAGGAAGGAAGCAACAAGAAAAAAAGTGAAAATAGAAGGGAAAAAATGCAAACAAAGCTTTTGTACATAGGGAGAGGAGGGGGCCTGAGGGGAATGGGATAAAATAAAATAAAATTTATTAAAAAATACATTAAAATTTGTTGCAAAAATAATTATAATGGTCCTATTAAATACATATTATTATGATTTCAACTTGACAGGAGAGGACACTGAGATTTAAGAAGATCAGTAAATTTATCCCATGTAACACTGCTATTTTTTTAAAAATTCTTTTATTGGTACATTGTAGGTATACAACACAATTACATTTCTCATTGGGAATTGTACCTTTACATAATGCATCTTGGTTC
>NW_004624746.1:27373698-27398883 GCF_000247695.1 Heterocephalus glaber | reverse complement strand
GTAGGGATGGTGACCCAAAAGCCCTTTCCTGTGGGCTGGGAGCAGCGGGAGGGATGGTGGCTGGGAAGCCCCTTCCTCTGGACCAGGAACAGTGGGATTGCGGCTCAGAAGCCCCTACCTCTGGACCAGGAGTGGTGGGAGGGACGGTGGCTTGGAATCCCGTTCCTCTGGGCCAGGAGCAGGGGGACAGAAGGTGACCCAAAAGCCCTTACCTCTGGGCTGGGAGCAGCAGGAAGTATGGTGACGGGGAAGCCCCTTCCTCTGGACCAGGAGCAGTGGGATGGCGGCTCAGAAGTCCCTACCTCTGGGCAGGGAGCAGTGGGACTCAGTACCGTGGTCTGGTGATCTGGTGTCCTCTGCGTCTTTGGTGTGTGGAACCAGGTGGCTGTACAGAGGAGCGAGGGGTGGGGTCCTGTGGATCGTTGCAGGGGCGTAGCCTGATTCGGCATGTTCTACACGACTCAGGACCTCGGTAGGGCGCAGACCTGCCTGTCTGCAGTGGGGTGATTCAGCGTGTGGGGTGATTCAGCGTCTTCTGCTCGACTTGGGACCTCGGTAGGGAGTGGGCAGACCTGCCTGTCTGCAGCGGGCTGATTCGGCGTTGTATGTTTTCTTAAGATGTCTGAAACCTTCAAGAGGAGCATTAGTTATCTTCTTTTCCAAGCTTCTTGTTTTGTAGAGGAAGTAGTGGAACTCTACTGTGTTGGACACGGAGAGTTTGCCGTTGCTGAAGGAGAAAATGGCGGAGGCAGCAAAGGTCAGAGGCCCCAGTGAAGGTGGTAAACACACAGCAGACGGGAACCACTGCAGATGCCGTCCACGTCGTAGGGGTCCTCCACACAGTCCTTTTTTTTTTTTTGGTACTAGGGATTGAACTTGGGACTTTGGCCTTGGGAGGCAGGTGGTGGAACCACTGAGCTAAATCCCTGGCCCCGGTTTCTTTTGTTTAAATGAAATCTTGTGAAAATCCCTATCTTATGCAATAGTGAATAGAGGTGCTCTGTTTAAAGACTCAAGGCTGTATGAGTCTGTCCTTTCTTCTTACATAAAGGCTCTACCGAATTTAGTTTAAAAAAAAAAAAGCAAGCCAGAAGGAAAGATTTGGGATTTGGAGTCCTGGAAAATAGCCTAAGGGAGGGCGTGGCAGTCCGGAAGTTCATGTCTTTTCACAGGCCCTTGAAGAGTCTCGTGTTGCCCCCTTGCTGGAGCTTGCAGAGGCCTCCATCTTGTGGAGGCAGCAGCTGTGGGGTTTGCTAGCTGTGGAACCCTGGGCATTTTCCTTAAATTCCCTCTTACAGAGACCATAATGGCATCATCTGCCTCATGATTTATTGTGAGAGGTTAGTTTGATAACAAGCCAAGCATTTAAAGATGTGCTTGCCATAAAGAAGGATAAACTTGAGTCGTTTGTGGGAAAATGGGTACATCTTGAGACCATAATGTTAAGGGAAATGAGTCAGATACACAAGCTTAAATATTGCATAGTTTCTCAGAAGCCCAAAGTACAAATAAAGAGCAAAATAAAAGATAGATAAGAAGACACAGGGAGATGGTTCTTTTACAAAAGGAAAGGGAACGAAGAGATGGAGGGCAGAGAGAGGGAGAGGGAGGAGAAGGGGTGAATAAAGAATGAAGACATGTTATGTACATATACCGACTTCCCAGAATGAATGCAATCATTATGCACTGCAAGCATGCGCTAAAAAATGAAAATTAAAACAAAATGTGCTTGGCAGATAGTAGGTGGGTAATAATTATTAATTGTAAATAATTTTATCTTCCTGGGGCTTACTTTTCTCCTCTGCAGAACAATAGAAACTAAACAGAAGTAACAATAACAGTGATGATAACAATTCTCCTGGAAATTTCAGCCTCTTCTTGGAATTTTAACTTTCTCCACAAAAACAGGCCCTCTGTTGTGTTTCCAGTTTCCTCTTCTTCCCCACTGCTCCTGTTCGCACATGAAAGATCTTTCCTGTTTCTGAAGTCAGTCCCTGGACCCCTCCACAGGAAGGGCTCATGTCCTCCAATTAGACCAATACCAATTGACCTGGGCCCTTCGGCAATCCTGGTGCCTTCCACATTAATTTGACATCTGCACTTCACCTTGAAAATATGCTAATTGCAGCAGGGATCTGAAGATTGCCCGAAACACCGGTTTGCAAGAGTCTATGGTATGCTATGTATAATTGCAAATTTAATTCCCTTTGAGAAGATATACAAAACCCTGACCACTCCCATTAGCCCAGAAGAAATTAGAATCTCTGAAATCAAGTGAAATGAATCAAACGAAGGAGAAAATATTTCATTCTGAAGGAAAAAGATTCTAAACTTTATTATTTAAAATATCCCTGAAAAAAGTTTGTTTTAGAAACAATGAGTTTTAGCTCATTCATTTACATTATGTAGTTAATTTTTCAGAATTAATATTCTGAAAAGAACTGGTCCAACCCTGTTTTTCAGAGACAAGTTTAATTTAAAAACAGAAATAAATAAAAAAAGAGAGTGGTAGGCAAAAATTCATTGTGTTTTATTATCAACAAAGGAGCACTAATTTAAGTCTACAGTGCCATTTCATAAGAAAAAATACAACCTTAAATTTGAAAAACACAACTTTGTTGAAGTATATTTTACATATCATAAAATTCTCCTATTTCAACGGTACAATTCAGTGATTTTTAGTAACTTACTGGATCATACAACCATCACCTTAAATCAGATTTAGAACATTTTTACTCCTAGAAAAAAAAAATCACCCATGTTCACTTGTAATTAATCCCCATTCTTAGGTTCAGCCCCTGGCAACCCCTAATTTATGCTCTGTCTCTATAAATTTGCCTTTTCTGGATATTTCATATAAATGTAATCATACAATATGTGGTCTCTTGTGTTTGGCTCCTTTCACTTAGGGTAATGTTGTTGAGGTTCATTCATAATGGATCATGTGCCAGTAGTTAATATCTTTTTATTGCTGAATTGTGTTTCATTGTATTGCTAGGTGGTTTTTTGGTATATCTATATACATATCTGTAGAAGTAATAGCATTTAGCTTGTTCCTAGTTTTTGCCTGTGTGATATAAATATAATCTTTTTCTTTTTACAAGACCAGATGTGTTAACAATGTGATCCTTTCTTTGTTCCTCTCTCCTGAGGACAAACATGGGAAGTTATGGAATTGAGTGCTGACATCACTAATACTACCATTATGAAGTTTCTGTTTTCCTTAGGTTTCTTTGCTTAGTTCTGTTTAACACTCTTCAGAAGATAAGCAATGTTTTCCAAATTTTGGGGCTTAGTTCATGTCCATGACTAAAGTATTACAGATGGTTTAATGAGCAATGGGAAGGGAGATTGCTAAATGTTCCATAATGCACATTAGAGAATTAAATTTTCAGATTGTCCATTCACACTTTGCAAAATCTCTCTGTCAAAATTTCCTTCTCAGCCCAATTGAAACAGTGTATCAGAAGCAAGTGCATGAGAGACCCTCAGCGGAAATTATTCATTCCATCCATTCTTGCCCACATTTTCAATATAAATGTGAAGCAATGGTGAAAAGTGTCAAGAGCTCAGTTGGTTGTACTTTTGTGGTTTATACTTTACAGAAACAACATTATCCATCTTGCATGGGATGGTGTAAGAGCAATATTTAAAACCCCAAATGACTCCAAATGTTTCCTAAAGATCTCCGGCAACAGGTGGTAGAGGTAAAGAGGAAGAGAGGGAGAGGGACAGAAATACAGAGGAAGTGGAGAAGGAGGAGGAAGAAGGGGGGTGGTTATAGGTCTGGATATTTTCAGTGCACATTCTAAAGTTGGTAGAATTCATTTACTTCTGAGCAGCCAACATTTACCAAGTGCCTTTTTCATACAGAATGTAGACTCCTCAACTATTAGCTGGGGGTGAAAACATAAAATTTATCTTCACCTGTTTTACCACTGATAATATTTACTGAGTAACAATTTTGTGCAATGTACTCCAGCTGCTAGGCATTTAAAAGTGAAAACTGACTTTGTGGATACCTTTGTGGAGCTAGCAGCCAATGGAGAGAGAGATAAAGAAAGCAAATAAGGAAATATACAAACCTGCATATAGTGAGAAATACTGTTAAGGGACAGAGAAACCATGGGGTTGAGCAGAAGTATAATGAGAGAGTATTCAGACCTCTGAGGAGGCAACATTTAAGCGGAGTCCTAAAGGAAAAGAGGATGGAGGATCCAAGGAATGAGGGACTGTTTCAAGCAGAGGCAAAAGCAAAGGCAAAGGCACAAGGAGGGAAGGAACAGAGCTTGGTTCTTGCACTCAGGCACTTTGCATATTACTGGGGAAGACAGATGTGTCACTGTGTTTAAATAATCTGTTTTTTGGAAATACTGTGAACAAAATATGTACAGATATTATGTGGATAATAAGAAGTAGCTCAATGATTCTTCGCATGTAGTAGAAAAGAAGAGTTTATTGACTGAACTGATGAATAAGTTACAGAATGAACAGATGGATGGGTGACTGACTGACAGACCTACAGAATGCATAAGTGTGTAAACAGAAAGGAGCCCTTTTTAATAGGTGGACAGAGGCAGATTCATTATACACATTTTACAATCCCATAATTGTATGAGAGAAGGTATATAAGTTACATGGGAAGGAAGGGAGATAGAGGGCTAGAATGTTTTCCAGCCTTATGCTTTTTTCCCCTTTAGAGTCTAGCTCTGAGTGGCTTCTTGAATTCTAATTTGAAGAACCCTTCTCCACACAATTCAGGCATAAAATGAGAGCATCCTCCACCTCCGTGACAGCTGCCTGGTGAGCAAAGGAAAATTAATTAACTGGCACAAATGGCCTGTAGGTCAGATTTTCCACATAAATGACACATAAAACAGTTGTATCTTTTAAGACTGGATTCATTTTGAGAAAGTAGGGAAGACAAGATGTGTGAACCTAAAGCAATTCAATGAAAATTATCTTCTAAGCTATACCTGACCATACACACGTGACACATACATATTGCTGCTTTTTTTCTTGCTTTACAGCAAAACTTTCTTTTAGAAGATTAACAAGAGAAATAGTAGATATTACCTCCAGTGCAGCCAGATCACATAGTTGTGTGTTGCAATATTATTCTGAAAACTATATGCACTATATGATAGCTGTTATGGGTCAAGGCCAAATAGACTATCAGTATTTAAAAAAATCACTTTTGCCTCTTACAACTGGCCCATTTCCAACCTGATGGATTCTCTATACCTCTGCAGAATAAACAAGGGTGGTCCTGGAAGCCTGAACTTTTTGACTTCCTTCCCAGAATTATTTAGTTTTATTTCCCGAGGAAGTGAATACATTCCATCAACGTGAACCCTAGGGTGTGAATACAATTTCCCATAGCACAAGCAGCAGCTCCAGAAGAGGCCCTTAAGCTTTCCACTCTTGGCCAGTAAAACCCTTTTCTCTAATAACGTTAATATAAATGACACAGAGACCATTTGCTCAAGTGGCAAAGTGGGACATTCTTGTTTCTGACCTTGACTTAAATCATTCTCTTATTATATTTTATGTTTTAATTCAAAATGGAATTAACATAACCTGGAAGCCATAGGGAGGCAGTTGCCATAATAAGGCACATACCCAAATGGCTTTAATAAGGTCTCTGGAGGCAGAGAACAATTGCCCTCCACCAGGCAGAGGCCCTGGATGGACGATACTAATGTCTCTGATTGTGCAGAAGTGGGGCATAGGGTCTGAGCATGGAAGTCAAACTTCTATTCCTTGGCATGGCCATTGCCTTCTAAACTTCGGTTCTATTTTTTCGCTCCATTTTCACTGCTACACACAGTAAAACATTTCTTCCCTTGCAAAGCCTATGGTCCTTCTCCCTTCTGCCCAGAGGCTTGGGATCTCTCTTCTTTAGCACCTCACACATGTCACTGATTGTGTGGAAAACTTCTATAAATTGAAATTACTGTGTTGATCTCTCATGTAGGCTTTGTGATGCATGAAAATGGAGTCTGATGACTATTTTTTCCCTTTGTAGTTATCTCTACTGTAGGCACTTAGTGAATGAATAAATGTGTAGGGACACCTAGATGCTCATTCCCACCCCCATTCTAGGATTATTTTTTGCATTTAACATCTTTCCCCCCTCTATTGTCTTTCCTACTTATCCTACATTAATCTTACCATATATTTGGTATTTCTTCAGCTAGCTTCTGGGGAAAAGTTGTACCAAGTATTTTTAGGTAAGGACTGTGTGCCCTGTGCCTGGATTCCTGTAGCAGCCAGCTAGCTGTCTTAGGGTTTATGTTGCTCTCTCTCAATCTATCCTCTAACTGTAGCAGATTAATAGTTTCAAAACTTTAATTCTTCTCCTGATTGAACCACAATGAAAAGCAATAAGCAAAATTTTAAAATTTCTTCCTATTGCCTTAAAGAGAAAAGTTGAACTCCACAGAGACAGTATAGGTATCAGGTCAAGAATCTGTCATCCCAACAAATATCATAATGGCTATGTGAGAAGCAATTTGATTTATCTGAGTGTTAAGTTTATCCATTTAAAAATGGGGCTAATATTGGTAGTTGTTTCTCAGATCAAATGAAATCATGCATGAAATGTGTAAATCAGAGAGCTTGGCCTTTGATATGTATTATCCTTCATTTCATTGCTTATCCTTTCTTATTCTTTTCCTATTTTCCCTTCTACATTAAATCCATCCATTCATTTATTCTTTTATTCAACAGCAACAGGTTAGTAGACAATGTATAAGAGGATTTTCCATGATGTAAGAAAAATTTAAAAATTTCTTCCTAGAAATTCAATTGTTTGGCAGAATCTACAATTTGTGTTTTTGCTAAGTATTGTGATATCTGTACAGAGGCAGGGTTATGGGGTCACAGAGGTCAAAGATCACCCTTAGGTGTAAGAAAAGAGATTGCAGACAAGAAATTTGAAAACTTGCTCTTTGGAATATGCTCTGATTTCAAAGTACTCGAACTTTTGTGTGATGATATAGTATTATCAGCCTTGCCATTTCTGTCTTCATTTTGTGGGTTCCTTCTCCAACTCAGAGTGTGTCATTTCACATAAATGATCTTGCTGCCAGGTTTTGGGGCTCCATAAGTTTCCACTGTTTTATATAAAACAATATATTGTATTTGTTCCTTTCAATGCTGTGAAGAAGAAATGAGATAACGTGGTTGGGGCCCGGAGCCTGGGACTTTTGCATCGTAGTTATTCATTCAGTGGAGTCTCTCCCAGTCTTCCTCTCTTAAAACATATACAACAGTCACAGTGGGCGATTCTCTTTATGTTTTGGGGTCTTATTCATGTGATATTGCATTTGCCATACTACGTTTCCTTACCTCCCCAGATTTGTTTCACCTTGGAGGTTTGAGTTCCTTGATCCACTCAAAAGCTGTGTCTTTTTGGGAAAGGCAGAGAGAAAGAGCAAAGGGCAGGCACAGAGCAGGCTTCTCACGCTTCTCTCCTGCCAGCTCACATTTGTAGGCCCTGCCTTCCAGGGAGTGGCTGCATTAGACCCTTTCTAGCTCATACCAGGATGAAGAGTGGATTAAGAATGACACACAGCAGAGACACTTTTAGCCTGTTGTGAAAAAAAAACTGAATCTTGATGTATGGATCTTCTTCATGATTTTTGAAATTAAAAATATTTCTTCTTTTTGCCACTTTTTGTTGTTTTACTTTGGTAAAAATAAATCTGTGCATATCTCATAAAGAAAAAAGATCGTGGAATGTGACATTTGGAGTGTAATTTTAATGTGGATGTGTGTACATAAAATATATATTTTGGATGAATATCAGGGCTGTTGGGCTGATATGTACGTTTGGTGTGATATATCTGGTCTGACACATATGGTGGCCATGCCCTGTGTATGTGGGGGTGGAAGCCATGTATACGAAGATTACATGTCTGGTAGGGCCCTGGTGTTTGGTATGAATGGGTGGAGGGTGTGTGTGTATGAATGTAATGTTGGAGTGTTAGTATTTCTGCTGTCTAAACTATGTGCATGATTGTCATGAGTGTATGGTTGTGATACACATGGAGCTGTGAGTATGGACATTTGTGTGTGTGTCTGTACCTACCTTTTCATCTGTTTGCTTTGCATTTTTCAGCTGCAATGCTCAAACACTCTATAGCTCAGAATAGCTCTTATGAACAAAAACACTTGGCCTCCACAGTTCAGCTGTATAGAAATTAGTGTTACGTTTCCTATCAGGGTGTTGATTGCTAGAGGTGAGGCTTTGGGGAGATCCCCCACAAACATCTGGAGGCATGTTGAGACTCACCTTTGCAGACTGAAACACTCCTGAGATCTTATTGTTTCGTGTTAATCACAGCTCTAACTCTGCCTTTTGATTCCATTTTTTTCACATCCTAATAATAGAACCACCAAGATCCCACTTTAGCTTTTGTATTGACTCACAAGACCAAACTTTCATAATTTTCAAGGAGAATTAGAGAGTTGGCAGCAATTAGAGATCTTTTCAAAATGGCTAAGCCAGCTTAAATGTATTTTCTCTGGAATAATACGTCATGTTAATTTGAGTGTCTGTTTTGCCCACAGCTATGTACTTGGCTCACATTGAAATTCATGTGAGAACTGATGTGGGAGATTCCCATAAATCTCCTTAAGGAGGCCTTTTCCCACCATGCCCTACAGTGACTGTTCTGTATCCCTGAGAGGTCCCTTTCTATAAACCTTCCTTGACCACTCCGAGGATGGGAAAGAATCCCTTCTTTATGAGGTCTTAGTACTTTACCCTAATCTTCACACTGGTGTCACATCAACCCAAACTTGCAATGCGGTGTGAGCTCTTCTAGATTAGACTGAGGTATCTGAGGGCCAGGCTCAGGGCATCCATCTCTGATTCTTAGGAACCGTGCATTTTCTGTCTCAGAAGAGGAAATACTGGATTTAGCAAAGGTGGAAGAAAGGAATGGGGAGATCATAAAACAATGATAGCCATTACAAATATGTTTTCTCAGGGCTAGCTGCTCTAAATGCTTCATGGTATGATCATACTTAATTCACTTATCAGTCATATAGGTAAGTGCCATCACTTACTGCTGGTTATAGTGGGGAGACAAAGGCAGATCAGTGGCACATACCTTGTCCAGCACCATTCAACTTACTAATAAAGTGGGCTGTGAGCCCAGGAAATCTATTCCAGATGCCAAAATTTGATCACCCTCCCAAGCTTTGCATTCTGCCTCAACAGGTGTGTGTTGCTTCCTCTGTGACAAAAGGAGAGGTGACTTCAATTCAGTCCATGTCATATATCTGAATACACTTTTCCTTTTTAAATTTTATATATTAAATTCCATTTTAATTAAACTAAAAGGAAATTTATGGACTCATAAATAGTGTAGTCCAAATATAGGGTAGATCTTATGGATGACTGAAATAGGTAAGGTTTTATCACATTATCAGCCATCTGTCTTTTTCTATCTTTAAGTTCTGCTTTCTTTTGTGGGTAAGTCTTTGTCAGAGGGCTTTGGGCTCAGGGAAACAAAGATGGTCATGAACAGCTCTAAGGGTACATACTTGGAGGTTAACAATTCCAGTGTAAAGTTGGAGGACTTTGTTTTCCCTGATGATTCTTACAAAAGTCATAGGTGTTGTTGTACTTGTCCACCCTGAACCTATCTGGGAGGGTTGTTCTGGTTGGTAGGGCCACCATCATCGGTCTTCCACTGGAATGACAGGTGGGGAAGCTCCTCTTGAGCTATATGGGCTGATGGGAAGAGGTGCTCCCCATAGACACTCTGGGCATGGTCACAACAGGGATCTATCACTTTGCCTCTCCTGACCTCTCTTGTCTTGTCTCCTAACCTGTCTTGTCTCCTTCCCTCAATTGACAGAAGTGAGTTTGGATCTGCAGTTATTCTGAAATTAGTAGATCTGCACTAGGTCTAGTATTCTTAGGTTCAGGACATCACAGAAGAAAAAGCATGGTCATGAGATCCAGAATTCTCATGTCCCAACAGCCAATGTCTTTCTCATAGTTAGAGGGGACCATTCTAGGCCAGAGATGGATAGATTCAATGACATCTTCACATTAGGAACAAAGCCTATTTGAATTTTAAATGAGATGCAGCATTATAACCCTGGATACAGTCAGAAGGACAAAGAAATCTTTTCGGTCAGAAGAGAGGAGTTTGTATTCATAGCACAGGAGGAGAAAGCTTAGATTGTTCAAAGAAGAAATGTTGTTTCTAACAAAAAACTGGAGTGTTTATATACCATCCTATATTTCCAAGCAATTATGAATCAAACAAAACCAAAAATTAACAGTGTTTTGGAAGCATCATTTTTCTCACTCCAACATTCTGTACATGTACCTGAGGGAAGGTCCTGTAATTCAGATTTAACTATGTTGTTCTCTGGTTTAATGATTTTTTTATTCCTTACTAGCTAACATTCAAAATCTTAGACATAACACAAGAGCTAAACTAAATCTTTTAGAGACTATAAGCACTGAAAATATTATAGTATATACTTCATGTGTAACAAAAGATACAAATAATACTAAACTGAAAACATTATGATTTTTTCTCTTGATAACTACTTATGAATTTTATTTGTGTTTATAATACCAAGTTTTTTTTCTATCTTTTTTCCTGGGTGTTAGAGCATTTGCCAAGTCTCTGTATGGATTGTTTATTACTTCCCTGCTTTTAAACTTTACTGTGCATATTAATCACTTGGGGGTCTTTTTAAAACGAAGATTCTGACTCAGTAAGTCTGCGGTATGGACTGGGAAATTTTTATTTTCATAGTTCCCCGGTGATATTGATGATGTCATTATAGTAAGAAAATAGATCTTTTAATCTTTCCATCCTTTTTTCATCATTTTCTACTACATGTCTTAATTCAGTATCTTGTTGATCTTGAACATATCAACCTTTTCATAGACTGCTCAAATTATTTCCTCCCCCAGTACCCACTTTCCTATTTGCCTGTCAGTGGTTCCTAAACCTGGCTGGTGATCAAGTTCTGGAGATTCTTAATCACTAGAGGCCCTGGAATCTGTATTTCATAAAACATTTTCAGCTGGGTCTGTTGCTTCACTAAACATGGAAACCAGTGAATGAGAGAATTCATTTGTTTTTTAGCATCAACTGTGGGAATAAATAATCCCACAATCAAGTAGCTTAACATATTTGTTTCTTACTTTCAAAATCCAATGTGGATTACCAGGAACAGGAGAAAGGGGAATCCCTGCTCCATGCAGACAGTCAGGGACTCAGGCTTTCTTAATTGGTTTTCTGTAGACACCTAAGCTTCTCCAGACTCCTAGGCATCTGGTTAGGGAACAAAGAAAAAATGAGAATATGGTCACATAGGAACCTGAGCAGTGGTGTGTTGGTGCTGCCTCATAATGGCTTGTGAGAGCCCATTGCTAAAATTTTTAGGAATTTTGTGAGTTGGTTTGAAAATATGATCATTATGAAAAATTAGATTATATAAACTTATAATTAAATAAATCACATTAAAAACAAAGCTTGTCATTTCCTAACTATATTATTATATCTTACTATTATTGATGCTTTTTAGATTTACATCTATTATATCTGTACTATAGAAAATTCTACTTACCACCTGTCTCCCAACTCCATATTCAGTGACACTATGTTTGTATCTTGAAATCAGCCAAGGTGGGAATATTTACACTATGGAGATTGGCAAATGCTGCACCCCTACCCCTAAGAGGCAATACTAGTTTGGGGGTTGTAGGCCTGGAAGTGGCATATATCACTTCACCACATATTTCCTTGGCTCAAACTCAGTCATATAGCATCACCTACATGTATGGGTCTGGGGAATCTGGTTGGTTCAGTAGTCTTATAAGGACTGGGGTATTTGCAGACCTGTCACAAGAATTTGTCCTATTCTCAAGGACATTGCTGTGATGTGTGGATGTGATGTGATATGTGTCTGAAGTCACTTAGGAAAATTCACAAAACTCCCACAAAATTACAACTGAGGTTATCCTGTGAAGAAAGCCTCATGGTAAGGCTAGGCTTTAATATGTGAATTTTGTATTTCTGTTTAATCATGTACATTGCCACTCTAAAATTCTCCTTTTTCTCAAGACCTGCAATTTTATATTGATCTTACATTTGTGAATCAGGGTATAGTATGTCAATGAGAACACCTGCCTTGGAGGATAAACATATTTAAATATCAACCTTTCACTCTGATTGGTTTTGAAAGTTCTACTGATTAGAGACAGATATTTTAAATCATAATTTCTAAAAAAAAGACATAAAGATGGATTATATAATTAATTCTCAACTCATTCATCAGAATGCTAGAAATTCCAACACTGTTGAAACACAAGTGTTCAAACTGACCTGGGTCTCCGGCGGTTTCAAGTGTAATGACATTTAGGTATTTAATATATATTGAAATACTTATGTTGTATGAATAACTTTGATGATCATTTGTATGTTATTTATATTTGAAACTTTGGGGTGATATTATAGTTTGATTAGTACTAAAAGGAATCTTTTTAAAATTTTGTTATTGTTGAGGTTCTTGCAGAGGAAGTGAAAACAATGAGTACTATTAAATAGAAACAAAGTACAGTACCACAGCATTGTTAGTTGGATCAAGGATCAGTTCTCCTCAAAATAGCATTTTAGGAAAGTAGGTTTGGAGCATATGTCTGAGGTTTAAGGCCTAAGTGAGGCTGCCAGTTTACCTGAATCCTAAACAGGACCTTATTTCATTATGGATAGCTGCAATATAGGAGAATATAACAATGAGAGACTCCTGAGATGACAGTCCTTGAGTCATGTTAGCAATACAATACAGTCACAATAAGGAAGGAAAAGAAAGACGAGCATGACCACACTCATGTGAGTTACTGTTTAATGCATTTAATGCAATAGTTATCCTGCCTATTAATAAACAGAGACCAGTTGTGTCTTGGACACCGACAAGTATTTTCAGAACCTTGTGAAGGAGCTGAAAGAGGTTGTTGCAATCAATTACCACTGTTTCAAAGAACAGGTCTTATCAAATATGGTAGTTGAGAGAGACTATGGAGCAAATGAAGGTATTTCCTCCACGGTGTATTTACTAATTTCTGTAGAACTGCTGTTCACATTGATCATCATATCACTAAAACAAAAAGAAGAAATATTTTCTTAAAAATTGACAACCTGCATTTTATCCCTTGTGCTAGCCATGAGATTGTGCCTTGCAGGTCTCCCAGTTGTAATTGACCAAGGACACCCGGTGTTGTGCTGTGTAATCTACGACACCTTGTGTGTCTGATGTCTCCCACCACCTGCTCCCAGCCAGTGAATGAGTATGGAAGGGATGGTAGGGCAGGCCATTCCAGGGAGACATGGGACTCCTCTGATGGTGACTTTGCCTTTTGGACTCCCTGACGGCCTTGCCCAAACTTCATATGATATGCATATTTCACAGGCAAAAATCATCATGCAGTCTAGGTTGTCTCAACCCAGTATCCCCTCCCATGCTCCTTTATTTGGGGTCAGATTGCTTAGTGGTCTGATGGTTTTCCCAGGCTTTCTAGCTCCTTCCTCATTTTCTGTCACATGAGTATTTCCTCTAATGACACCCTTGAACATCTAACCTTAGACACATTCCTTTATTTTTATAAGTTAAATTAATTTTTACTGATACATATAAACATAAAATTGCACTTATTTAACTTTATTTTAAAAATGAATTTATTTTCTAACTGATTTATTAAAAAGATAAAATGATACATGTTTATGGTGGATCATGAAGTTTTGATACATATACACATTGCATGATGTTTAAATCAGGCTAAACATATCTTTCTCCAAAAACATCTATCATATCTTTTTTGTTACTTAAACATTTTTAAACTTTAATAAATTAAATGTGAAAAAACAATCAGCAAAAGCTAATTGAAAGTCAAATTTTAACATTTTCAACAACTATTATACAATTTCTATAGTGTATTACAGATCCTGATTGACCAAAAGAAGTCATGAGGTAAATTATGTATGTGGATAACAAAATTAAGACTATAAGAACAAAGAGAATATTGTTCTTTTGAAGTTTGTACAGATTAGTCATATCTGTTATTAAAGTTGAAAGTTTTTAACATACCAGGTATCTCAAGTTTTATAGTTTATCCTATAAACACAATGAGATACATACTAACTTATTAGTAAATGTCATTCTTTGGTAGCCTTTAAAAGACTAAGAATTCTGATATTCTATTGCTTTCTATTAGAACAGCAGTGATTGTGGTTATCCCTTAAGAAAAACAATAAAAACTGAAAGATCTGAGAGATCACAAAGCAGAAAGCTTATTTATTTTAAGAAATATTTTAAAATATCTAAAACTTCGACCTTAAGTAATTAAATGTGTGAGACCAGAGCCACCCACTATTTGACATCCAATGTTACAAAAAAATGACTGTTGGACTATTAACTAATAAAACAGGGAGCCCTAGTTGGTGGAATTTAAAGAATGGGAATAAACACAGGCAAAAATAATCTGGTGTAGAACATGAGTTTTAAAAATTTTGATAAAAATAATCTCTTTTTAACAGAAGACCCAGTATGTATAACAAAGTTGAGCTAACCTATAAAAGCTAAGCCTCCAAACCCTACTCTTAATCAAAGATGTCACTGTACTAACTGGCCTGGGATATAGATACCATAAGAAGTAGTTTGGACAGATAACTGGTTGGAGAAGAGGTATAATGAGAAGGAACAATATCAGCAACACTGGCTTTTACCCATCTTTCTCCTGGAGACATATTAGATGTAACAGTGGACAAAAGACAGTGACTAACGGCAAGGAGAAATGAAGAAGAGAGTGTTAGCACTTAAAGGCCTTGTCAGAGGGACACAGTTCGTGTGTTTATCAGATACAATACTTTAGAAAACACTAGTATAACTTTCCTGAAAATTAAAAATAAAACAACACATTTGCACTTTCCCACAAGTCAGTAAAAATTGAGATTCTTTGTTCTGTAGGCTTTCATCAGCCAAACCCTGGACTGGTCCAGTCTTTGAAACAAAAGCTTAGTCTTGGGTCCCTGTCTTCTCCCTTCAAAAGGGCACTGATTTCCATAGAATTAAGGTAGGAAAATTCAGCTCTCTAAGGTCTCTCTCTGTGCCAGACACCCCCAGCCTGGACATCAGCTTGCTTGCTAGATTTGGGATAACAGGTTGAAGCAAAGTTACAAAGACTTGAAAACATTCCAAGGGTACATGAAGAATAGTATCTAGCCAGGGAGCATCCACTGGGCTCTCTCAGTTCAATGTCCATAGTGCATGCCTTTGGACAAAACCATTAGCTTGCTGAACACAGCTGGACACTTCCCCCAAAGGGTTATATATCTGAAAGTTATCATAGCATATCATATGCTACCTGCTTGGGCAAAGCAGTCATTGTGCTCACAAGTGCATAGTCTTCTGTCTGATCACTAACTGATGGCTCCACCAACCCTGGCTCAGTGGGGAAGAAGGCAGTGGAGAAAACTAGGTAGGTCCCAGAGGGATTTATTCTGTTGGCAGTGCATTGGTTCACTTCCCAAGGCATCTACCAGCTCAGAGTCCAGCAACTTAGCCACCTTTTTATTGTAGTAGCCCCAGTTGGGAATACCTGGCCTAAGAAGAAAGTAACAGAAGCCATCCATAGTATAGTGACCAAGGGAAGTTCTGCGATCTACCATGTTGTTCAAGCTCTTGGACATCTTTTGGCCACATACAAGTGGGAACAGACAGAGACGTGATGTGGTAGCTCATTTTGGCACCTAAGAAAATGGCAGATATCCATGGCATGAAACTAGAGAATATTTTTACCTATGATATGAGGTATACTGGCCACCAAGATCTGAATTCCCCATTGGGGTAGCCAATTATGATCAAGTAGTTAACCAGTGCAACTAGCCAAATGTAGATGATTTGTGAATCCTCCTTGAGTGTCTATATCTTCATAGAGCTCTTTGTAGAGCAGATCTGGGGCTGTTAGCTTGCTCTAGAACTGCACCACCTCCTCCTGAGCCACACATTTGTTGTGAGGATGAAGTCAGTGGCAGAGATGCCAGTTTCCTGAAACAGCTACTGGAACTGGGTAGAGACTGGATTACAAAGCTCAATGTGGGCTAAGCCTACAGGCTGCTACCTGTTGAATCTTTGGGCCATGCTTGTCAGTCCTGGTGGAGAAGCACTGGGGGTTAAGCTGGGAGTCCATAAGGATGGTGGTAGCGCCTATTATTTCTTTATGGTGAAAACATTCAAAATCTTTTTTGTAGCTTTTTGAAATATATATATGGTATTATTATTATTGCTATTATTATTGTTATTTGGTACTGGGGATCAAACTCGGAAATTGTTGCTTGTGAGGCAGGCAGCAGAACCACTGAGCTAAATTCCTGGTTCCTAGATGGTATCATTATTTATTGTCCCCCCCCCCGCCACAGTGTGGAATAGCACATCAGAATTTACTTCTAACTATAACTTATGATGGTTTTTGTGTAGAATACCTTTAACCTTCATTTAAGAAGAACTTGTGAAAAGTGACTTCAATAATTTTATTTAAAAAATACATAAACTATGATACCATTAAGAAAGACTAATGAAAAAAAATCTTACTTTCCTCATTGTTTTGTCTTACTTAATTTTAATATTTTAGGAAATTGTTTTACCCTAAATCTGTTAAATTTAATGAGTTGTCTTCAAGAACTGTTCAGTTTAAGCTTTATTGATTGAAAGTATATTTTCTCAGAGGCCATGTTTTTAAGAAATCACTGATATGATGTAAATTGAAGAATGGACTTTTCCATTCCTTACTTAGTGTAATGGTTTAGATCTAAAAAATCCCTCCCAAAGTTTAATATGTTTGCAGGTGGGACTTTTGGAGGTGATTAGATCATGGTGGTGCTATAGTCATCAATAGATTAAACTATTGATGCATTTATTGCCAAATATGTGCTTAGGAGATGGAGCCAAGTCAAAACTGGTGCGCCACTGGGTGCAAGAACTAGAAGGGTGTATTCTGAGCCCCAGCTCCCATTTTCTCTCTCAGCTTCTTGGTTACCATGAGTTGAGCAACTTTTTCTCCACCACATGCTTCTGCCATCATTTCTGTCTTAAAACCAGTCAACCGTGGACTAAACTCTCTGAAACTGTGAGCCAGAATAAACCTCTCCTCTTTTAAATTGCTAGTGTCAGGCATTTTATCTCAGTGATGGGAAAGTGACAAATACAGAAAATTAGTACTGGAGAAGTGGGGTCATCAATATTATTGTACCCTGACTATGTAGGTCATAAACCTTTGGAACTGGTTTTCAGGAGAAGTTTGGAAAGGTTTGGAGATACAGGATGCAGAAAGCCTGGCAGGTTGTAAGAAGAGCTAGATAGGCAATTTTGATCAGCATTCAGAATACCAGAATATTTACAAGAATGCAGATGCAGAGAGTAAAGGCCAGGCTCTTGAGGCTTCAAGGGGGAATGGGGACTATATTAGGAATTGGACTGGGGTCATTTATGTTACATCCTGGCAAAAAATCCTTGTTTACATCCTAAGACTTTGTGTGAGGCTGAGTTTAGATGTGGCAGACTAAGTGATCTGGTAGAAGAAATTTCAAGTCAGCCCCGTGTTCATGCTGTGGCATGAGTGTTGCTGACTGCTTTAAGTCAGATTTACAATGAGAATCAGGAGCAAAAAGCAGATCTATAATGTGAAAATTTTACAGCTTGGTCAGAAAGAAGTCTCATAAAGTTGGGGGCAAGGAGAGTATGCTTGCTGAAAAGATTAGTGCCATAAAAAAAAGATAAAGACTTGCATCAGGACAATAAGAAAGATGGCTTAAGGGCATTTCAGGTATTAGTCAGACACCACCCATCACAGGTTCAAGGATGTAAAAGTGTAAACTTTTCTGAAAGACTTTGCATTGAGAAGAGGACTTCATGGCACCCTGTTTATTCAGGGCCATTTGGGAAAATATTTCTCCAAGTTCTGGACATGGAACTACAGAATGTAATATTTACCCTGCTGGTGTTGGGTCTTGTTTGCTCCAATTCTTTTCTATGCCCCTATTCCTCCCTCTTGGAGAGGGAATATTTCCCCTCTGCCATTGTATGTTGGAAATATTTATCTTTCTTTTTGATTTTTACAAGGGCTCACAGCTAAGAGTTTGCTTTGAGTCTCAGAGGGATCTTTGGACTCGAGCTTTTCAGCACTGCTGGAATGTTAAGACTTTGGCAACTTTTAAAGATGGACTAAATGCAATTTGCATAACGAGATGGACATGAGCCTTTTGAGGGTCAGGGGCAGAATGTTATGGTTTAGATCTAAAATGTCCCTCTCAAAGTCTCATATGTTCAGAGGTGGGGCTTTTGGAAGGTAAATGGATAGTGGGTTGCACTCATTATGAATTGTGCCATCGATGAGCTTATAGATAAATTTGCTTTTAGGAGGAGTGATCTGGTTAGAGATGGGTCACTGGGAGCATGACTAGGAAGGGTGTATTCATGTTTCTGGTTCCTTCCTTTTCTCTCGGCTTCCCGGATGCTGTGGATTGAGCAGTTTTTCCATTGCCATGCCCTTCTGCCATACTCTTTCTATCATGAAGCAAGCCAAGCATAGACTGGACTCTATGAAACCGTGAACCAAAATAAACCTCTTCTTTTTTAAGTTGTAGGTGTCAGTATTTTTTCCCAATGATAGGAAAGTGAGTAATACACAAAGGTTAGAATCAAGTAGCTAAAATGTTATCAGGCATGATCAATCTACCTATTGGTCAACCAATTTCTGTCTGCCTAAGTTTATTATTTAAAAATTTTGTTTGATATAGTCTGCCAAATGTAGTACTTTTAGTTGATTATGTTAATATGATAGTTAATCATGACTGTCAATTTGACTGAATTAAAGGATACCTAGCAGATTAGTAAAACACACTCTGGGTATATCTATGAGGGTGTTTCCCGAGATGATTCACATGTAGGCTAGCAAACTGATGGTGCCACCTACACTGACTGTAGTGGCTTGCAACCAAGATGGAATAAAAAGGGTAGAAACAGAATTGGCCTGTGTTTGAAAAGTTCTATTCTGACTGAGTCTGTGTGATCTTTCACTATTGCCATTGCCTGTGGATATCAGAGTTCAGCTTCTTCAGCCTTCTGACAAGGACTCACACCAGTAACTCTTTATAAAGCTTCCAGGTCCTCAATTTCAGAATGGCACTATATCTTTGTTCCTTCTTGTTTTGTGCCTCCCAAAAGTTTAGACTGACCAGTTACTTGAACATTCAGCTCTCCAGGATGCAGATGGCTGCTGTGCACTCTCCCACCTCTGATATAATAAATTGCATCTATATCTATATCATATATATGCTATATATTTATGTGTAGAGAACTCTAACTAATATGCTTAATTTGCAATAGGATTCAAGACTAGGTTGCTAAAGAAAATTGTATTCAACTGATTTATTTCAAGCAGGAAGTACATAGGATCATTTAAGTGGGTATTGCTATGGTAAAACTTTCTGTACAGTGTTTGTTATTGGTGAATGAGTGCTTGGCTAAGCATGCCCCTCTCTCAGGTGGTCTGCATAGGCATGCTTGCTCAAGTTCTAATGATGCTTGAAATTAACATGGCTTTGTTGGTTTAATTACTGGTTTCTGCTGGAGTCTTAGCAACACATTCCTGTCAATATTAAATAAAGGGCAAGTCCATTTCTGGCAATATCACATTGCTGGGAATTTTGTCAGGAGAAAAATTATGAGTCATACAATTACATTTTTTTCCAGCCTGGTAGATTTGTAGTGGATATACAAAATTAATGTGTGTGTGTGTGTGTGTGTGTGTGTGTGTGTATGTACATATGATGGCTCCTACAGTTGATATATCTAAATAAATGTTATGTTGATGATGATTGATGATAGTCTGCATAACATGCTAGAGTTTATCTACCATTTCTACATACTGAGGTGTGGCCAAAGGATATGGTGAATATTTAAATAAAAAAATTTCCACAGTAAAAGATATGTTGCCATTTATTCCTGTTATGGTTTGTATCTAGATGCCTTCCTACAGTCTCTTGCATAGGTGGGACCATTGGAAGATGATTGGATTATAAGGGCATTATAATTGGCTTGCTGTTAGGAGGTGAGGCCTGCTCAAAAGACTCAGGTCACCGGGTGGGGTATGACACAGAAGGCTCTGTCTCTCTTCCTAGCTCCTCCCTGAACTCTCTGCTTCCTATTCACCATACCTAATGAGTAGCACTCCTCTGCCATGCCCCGCAGCCATGCCACCCTACCTTGGAGCCAGCTGGCTAGGGACTGAAACATGAGCCAAAATAAACCTCTCCTTCTTTAGGTTATGGGTGTTGGGTATTGTGTTTCAGTGATGAGACAGTAGCTAATACAGATTTTGGGACTGGGAGTGAGGCTGTCTCTGGGTCTGTACTTGACCATGTAGCTTAGAGGCCTTTGGAATTGGCTGTTAGGAGGATTTCAGAAAGATTTGGAGATGCCAGCTAGAGAAGCACTAGACTGATGTAAGCTGAGGTTGATGGGACATTCTAGTCAGATCTCAGAAGACCAGAACGCTGCAAAAAAACCAGATGGAAAAGATCAGGCTCAAGAGGTTTCAGTTGATAAGAAGGACTCCATTGGCAGTTGGACCCCAGGTCATGTGTGCTATGCTCGGACAGAAAATTTCTCTACATTTTGCTTCTGAGACTTTGCAAAAGTCTGAGATTAAGGGGAGCAAACTAATTAATCTGGTGGAGGAAATTTCAAGGCAGCTCAACATTCAGGCTATGGCATGGATGCTGTTAGGGGATTTTAGCCAGGTTTATATTGAAAATCAAGAGTAAATAGCACAGCTGAATGATTTTAAGTTTTGAGTTGGGCTAGAAAGGAATCTGATAAAGTTGGGGCCAAAGGTGGAACAGAGGAGAAAGTTTGCTTGCTGAAAACATTAGTAGAAGCCAAGTGCTTTACATCAGGACCATACAAAGGATGCCTTGAGGTTATGGGAGTAATGAGAAGGTCCCTACCATTCACAGACAGAAGGGTGGAAAAGTGAAAGGCATTGCTTTGAGAGGAGAGCCCCAGGGCACATTGCTTGACAAAGGCTGCCTAGGAAACTGGCTTCC
The DNA here is from genome assembly GCF_000247695.1 of Heterocephalus glaber. The sequence goes on along the minus strand of NW_004624746.1, from coordinate 27,377,737 downwards.
TGGGATTCTGTTCACAGTACTCAGCCATCCAAAGAACTCAGAGGCCCCTGCAGCCATGATGCAAAAGGGTCTGGTGAGCCTGTGACAGACCTTGGTGTCAACAACATGGTGCTGATTTTACAGGCATACAGAATGCAAGAGTTGTGGGGTCATGGAGGCTGCCACACAGATTTCAGAAGAAGCCCTGGGAAGCCAGCCATGTGCCCCTGAGAGGGCAGTGCATGATGCTGTGAGAGCAAAGCCAAAAATGTAGTGGAGACCCCAGAAATCTGGAGGAGCTAGGAAGGTAGAGTGTCTGAGGAAAGCTACAAGAAGGGACCAAAGCCAGCTCAAGAGAAAAGCCTTGAGAGCTACAATTACTGGCAATGCCACTCAAGCCCTTTGAAATTCACATTTGGGCATGGCTTGTCCAGAGTGCCAGACATGGAACTGTATGATTTGATTTTTTTCCCTGCTGGGTTTAGGTCTTGCTTTGGTCCCATTGGTTTCTATCCCTCTATTTCTTTCTATTGAAATAGAAATGTTTGCCTTTTGTCATTTTATATTGGAAGTGTTTAACTTTCTTTTGATTTTTACAGGGGCTCACAGCTAAGAGTTTGCTCTGAGTGTTATAGTAGACTTTGGACTTGGACTTTTCAGCAATACTGAAACTGTTAGGATTTTGGCAACTCTTACAGATGGACTAAACTCATTTTGCATAAAGAGATGCACATGCATCTTTTGGGCCCAGAGGAATGTTATGGTTCATATCCAGATGTTCCCCTAAAGCCTTCTGAAATCATATGTGGGTCCTTTGGAAGACGACTGGATTATTACTGCATTACCAGTGACTTGGTGTTAGGAGTTGGGACCTGGTCAGAAGAGTTGTGTTACTGTAGGCATGCCCTCGATGGTTGTATCTCCCTTTCTGGCTCCCCCTTTGATGCTCTGCTTCCTGTGCATGCCATAAGCAGCTCTCCTCTGCCATGCCCCTCTACTGTGCTGTCCTGCCTTGGAGCCAGCTGACCATGGACTGAAACACAAGCCAAAACAAACCTGTCTTTGTTTAAGTTGTGAGTGTCAGGTATTGTGTGTCAGTGATGAGAAAGTGACTAAAATAATCCTCTTTAAAATAACCTCCCTTGCTTCCAACACACTTATTCCATCATGTTTGGTACTTCTGGAAGCACTTCTGAAAAGTCCTCTTTTGTGAGTACCTTTGTTGTGCTCTTGTGGCTGCCTTAATGTCCTGAATAAATTCAAAACATTTAACTTTCATGGTCATTTTGACTTTGAGGAAGAGACAGAAGTTGCATGGTGCTAGCCAGTGAATAAGGTGGCTGAAGATACATAATAATGTTTTTAGACAGAAATTGTTGAACCAGAAGTGATGGGTGACATGGAGCATTGTCATCATGTAGAATGAAACTGTTCATTTCTCAAAACACACCTTCTCTCAACTGTAGCTCATAATCAACTGACTGCACTGAACAAGCCGAAACTTGTCACACACTGTTACTAAGATTTGACACGCTGATTCTCACTTATTGTATTGAAGATTCCTGTCTTTCCATTGGATGGCACTTTTCAGCAGCACTGACTGTATCGTTTTATCACAATTTGTACGTTGTATATTTTAATCCTAATAGTTTGTATGAGAGGTATGGAATTATTTCTATCTTACAGATGAAAGGACTGAGGATCAAAGAGGTTAAGTGAGTTGAAAAGATGGTACAGTTAATGAGATAATATAAACCTCGAAAGGATGATGATAATTTCATATTCTCATCAGTATACATCACTTCTCTTTTTTTGACATATTTTTGCTTGCCTTGCAAAGTATTTTCAAATAGATATTCTATAGTTTTGGATGGCCAATTGTTGTCATGAAGTTTGAAATGGGATTCCTCTTTTTCTCTTATTAAGAGTAAAGAAGAAAAATGTTTTTCCTGTTTATAACATGCTATACAATAGTAATTTTTATATATATGATCTCATTTGCTCTCCATAATAGTCTAAGAATGAATAATTTGCATTTTTACAAACAGTAGGAGATGTTTGAGAAGTGACTTCTCTTCAATTCTTTAGAGAATATTAAGAGAAACAAACCTGTGAAAGATTGAGTGCAGGTTAGTTCTTACAGGAAATTTTATTTTTATTATGCCACTTGATCCCTTTAATCTCATGAGGTAGGCAGTATAGGTCATAATATCCTCAAGTTTAAAGATGGGGAGTGAAACATAAAAATGATAATGTTCAACTCAGAATTCCTGGTTACAGATGATGCAAAACCCTGCTAACTCTTGAAAACATGGTAACATATTGGCAGGGTGCTGGGTAGCTCTGCATCCTAATAAAAATCACAAAAAAGCAGCTTCTCCAAAATATGAAGGGAGTTCAGTTCTCAAATTAGGAGATATTTACAATAATGATAACTTGGCAGAGTATCAAGATCAAAGTGTGTTTAATGTTCAATTCTTCCTTTTGTAAAAGAATTTTTTAAACTCTTGAAGTTATGTACTTTGTTCTCTCTTTTTAGGAGAACTCAAAATGTTAAGTTATTCATCATCACACCTCAATTAGTAATAACACTTTATGAAAAGTAGCTTTAAGTTTTGTGGTAAGTACAAAGAAACAGAAGCTTCCTTCAAGCTTCCCCTTAGGAATGCTACTATGTTGGGTGAGGTAGTCCTTGGACCAGCCCAAGCCACTCTAGTGGTGAAAGCAGGTCTAGAGTGAATGTTTCAGCAGTGAGTCATACAGAATACTGGGAGGAAATTTAATGAAGATATAGGATTAAACTATATAGTTAAATAATCCCCTAGGCCATACTTTGTATTTAGGAGGCAGATCATAAAGACCTTGAAGGCCAACCCAAGGATGAATAGATTTAAATTGTAAGTTGTTTTATTAAAAAAAGTTAAGCAATGGTTTTCTGTTGTAAACTCCCAAGGATTTCCTTCATTAATAATAGTCTTTATTACCTAAATTTCCAGCTGTAAATTTCAAGTATCAAATATTAAGCTGCTAATGAATGATTAGCCATGTCTAAATAACAATAACACTGATTCATTAATGAGTATTTAAGAATACAATGAAAAATATATATGAGAATTTCAAAGTTCACACCACATTGATCACATTCTTGATGGATTCTACTTTCTTTGTTTCCTCTTCCTTATTGTGAAGTGATTGGTCTGTTTGGCATATAATAAAATTGATAGTGGCCCCACCTGCCAGCAAAAATCTTATATTGTAATTTTCTACTGTTCTCCCCTTTTCCCCATATCTTCCAGTGCTGGTACTATGAAAATAAAATGTCATTCATCATGAAATTCAACATGAAATTTTCCATCTAACTAAATGTTATGGATTGTATCTTGATCTGGTGCTTCTCTCCGCAGGTTGGCCAAGCAGCCTGAGGCTCCTCGGCTGTGTTCCTGTTCCTGCTCATGGCACGGTGGGGCCCCAGAAGTGGCTTGGAGCCCTGTCTTCATCTGATGCTCTGCTTAGCTGAGCGGGTGCCTGCAAGGCCCAATTTCACCCCACCCTCCTGCCTTCTGGCTCTTCTGCTACCTGGTCCCACACTACAGAGGCACAGGGGATTATACTTCACATAGTTAAATGTGATAGATTAATAACTACCACAAATTGTCATTTTCTAAACTGTGCTTGATTGTATGGTATTGCTGATTGTAACATTTGGCCTAACATGTTGTGATTGATCTAATCAGTTTTCCTTCCTGGTATAAGGAAAATAAAATAGCCTCAGAGCCATTAGAGACTCAAAACCTAAAGACAAGCCATATCTGGAAGACACCTCTGAAAAGCAATCATTCCATAAGGGTTTTAATGACAAGCAACAAAGATACCTGCATTAAATAATTTTGAAATATCAACCCAGGAATTAAACCAAGGACAGTACCAAAAACAAAAATGAGAAGACATTTAAGCAAGGCACAAATACAGGCTTCCACACCACAAAAAGGAAATTCTGGGGGAAATGAGGTGGAAAAGTCAGATAATCAACCACCTGGACACCCTGAACTGATAGCACAGG
>NW_004624746.1:27350446-27368711 GCF_000247695.1 Heterocephalus glaber | reverse complement strand
TATGTAAATAGGGAAGGGTGGTGGGGGTGAAGGGTGTATAGGTAATGGGGAAAAAAATAAGAACTAAGATACATCATGTTCAGGTACAAACACCCAATGATAAATGTAAATGTATTGCTAAAATGTACCAATTAATATATATATATATATAAAATAAATGTTATGGATTGTATCTGGATGCTCCCCCAAAGCCTCATGAAGTCATAAGTGAGGGTTTTTAGAGGTGGCTGAAGGTAGGGCGTGTGAATATAGATTAAGGGTGTGTGATAATTCGGTTAATCTACTCAAGCCCCACCCTGGGTGTGGGTAATGCCAACCAATAGGCTTGTAGCTTGGATGAAGTATAAAGGTAAAGATGGAAGGCACATTGATTACTTTTTTCTGCCTGCCATGCCATAGACTGTTTCTCCTCTGCCATGCCCCTCGGCCATGCTGGCCTGCCTTGGAGACATATGAGTATGGACTGAAACCTTTACAAACTGTGAGCTAAAATAAACCTTTCCTCCTTTAATTTGTGGGTGTTGGGTATTTTGTGCCAGCAGTGAGCAATTAACTAAGACACTAAACATAAGCCAATAAATACATTACTGGCTTTATATCCTTTTTGTTTTTTCTTTTTTCTTGGTACTGGGGATCAAGGCAGGTGGCATAACCACTGAGCTAAATCCCTGGCCCCATGGCTTTACTTTCTTTTAAAAAAATACATTTGTTCAATGATGGTTTTAATTGTAGAATGGGATGGTTTCACAAGGAGTTGAAAATTGGAATATAACATTTTACAATGAAATCATGATTCAGTTTTTTATATGGATAAATATTTTAAATGTGTGAAAATAAATGTATGCTACTTGATTTCAACATTGAGCTATTTGTGTATAGTATATGGTCCATGTATACTAGAATGATGATTTTGGCTTGTGTAAATCTATGAAAGAATATTGCTTCTCAGTAATAGGGATATCTATCCACTTAATGGGAGAATTATAAAGTACTTTATCCAGAGGAAACACCTATGGATGGAGGAGGAGTGGGCTGTAGTAATTTATTTACTGTTCTTGCCAATGATATAAATGTCCTCTTTTTTGATGGAAGCTGGCCATGAAGAAAATTTGTTTCACAAGACACTACATACTGTATTCAGATTTGCAGCTATAATCTTGTCAGAGTAGATTATCATATGATTGGAGCAGTAAAAAATGAATTGGGGTTTAAAATTTTATGAAAAAGCATTTATATAGTGGAATAAGACTTTTTAATGGAGTATAGGCATTAAACAGACCTTGTATTAGGCTCTGAAATTAATGGGTCACTGTATAACTTTCTAGTTTTCATAGCTTGATAAGATTAATGCTTGCTTATATAGCAAATTCAATGGCTCATTTAATTTCATATGAATGTTTAAAGTCAAATTGCTTTTGGATTAAGTCTAAACTCATTATTCATTTTAATGTCTGAAAGAACTTTCATTTTTCTTTCATTTTATTTAATTAAGTGCATCATCATTAAGCAAAGGCTAAGGACCTAGATAGCTAAAAATAATGTAAAAAGGAAATTTATTAATTTATATTGAAAAGAGACTTATTTGTTATAAAATTTATTTAATATCTCCTCATGCTTATGTGTGGCACTATTTCAGAAGGAGGAGATATTTATAGGCTTTTGATCAGATTTTTGTCAAGTAAAAGAGCCAAAAACCAAGACCAGACCAGTACCACAACAAGCCTTTATTAAGGAGAAGGGACAATCTGCCAGGCTGCCTCCTGAACAAAAAGTGCAGCAACGTGGCAGCAGGTGGAGCACCTTTATAGAGGTTGGGTGGGGATTGGGAGGTACGATGGTGAGGGATTGGAGGGTATACAAGGCATGTCACCAAGGGATAGGGGAACTTGTGACATCACTAGCTGCCAGGAAGGGAGTACCAGGTTACTCTTTTGGCAGGAAGAGGGGCATGTTGGGAAGAAGAAGGTTGTCTTTTGGCAGGAGAAGCCATTTTGAGGGCTAGGTTTACGTGGGAAACACTGCATCATGGGAAGAAGAAAACCAGTTTGGGTGGGAAGGAAGCCATCTTGGGGTTGGGTTTTAGGAGGGAATGCAGTGGACTGTGGGAAGAAGAAGGGGAGCTTGTGGTGGGAAATGGGGCATTATGGGAAGGAGAAGGTGGCCATTATATGTAGCACCTATTTTAAGGAGAAAGAAATCTATCAATTTTAAATTACCACTTTGAAAACTTGTCCATTTGTTTGCCTAATACTCAATGTGCAGTCCTTCTGCAAAGATTACCTTTGACTTTTATTTACACACTTTTCATTCATTCTCTTAGTCTATAAACATTAGTCAGAAACTGCATTTTAAAAGGTGCTGACCAAATACAGGAGAATTAACTCATGAAAACACTACATATCTGACCTGAAATGACCAGAAAGTCTAATGAAGAGCTGTAAAATTTACATCTGCACAATGAGAGAATTTATTCTGTGATCTCTAAGATGTCTTCAGATCTCAGGGTCTGTGATTCTATAGCTACACCATCCTTTGATTTATGGACAGAAAAGGGAAAAGCTAAATCAGTTTTCAAATTTATAATATATTAATGTATAAATGATAACCGTAGAACAAACTACTAATTTGAATATTTCTTTGACGTACACAAAACATATTGCTTTCTATTCTACCATTTCACCTTGTAAAAGTAAAGATTATCATTTCCTGTTTGGAAAACAGTTGATAAGAATTTGTTGAATTTATTCACTACACTTTGAGGACTTGGTGAAGTCTTATGAGGGCAGAAATGTGTTGAGCTATCTTCATCACTGCTTGCTATACCTATGTAGACAAATTAGTGGTTGGCATGTAGTAGGTGATCAGCAAATATTTATTAAAAGAATTAATAAAAAATATACAAACAAGTGAAACAGTAAGTAAATAGATGTCCTCTTTTCTTTACTTTTCATGAATCAGTAAATGGAGTAGATATTTTATCCTCATTTTGTAGATGATAAAGTCAAAATTTAGAAAAGTTAGTAAGTGACATTCCAGATGTAATAAAGCTTGATCACATGGATTGAGATTTTGGTTAAAAAAAACATTTTGGAGTATATACATATTTCATATGTTCGGGATAGGACCCAAGTCTAAATAAAATTTATTTGTTTCATGTATACCTGGTGTTAGGTATTGTTCCATCACTATAGCAAAATACCTGAGATAATCAACTTATAAAGGGAAAAGGGTTGTTTGACTCATAGTTGTGGAGTTTCTAGTCCATGATAAGTTGGCACCATTGTTTTGTGCCTGTGGTGAGGAGGGACATCATGACAGCAATGGATGGTGCAACAAAACCACTCACTTCTTGTCAGGGTGCAGAAAAAGGAGGGGGCTGCTATTCCCAAATTTCCCTCAAGTGAATGCCCTGCAATGGTTAATCTTAATTGTTACCTTGATTGGATAAAAAATGCCTACAGAATTAGTAAGTCACACTTCTGGTGTGCCTGTGAGGGTTTTTCCAGAGATGATTGGGATATAGGATGGCACTTGATGGGGGACACCCTCCCTGATTGTAGGAAGCACCATCTAAGAGGGTGAGGACTTGGAAGAAGGAGAAAGTGGAAGAAAGAGAAAGCCTTCTAGCACATGCTCTTTCCTCTCTCCCAGCTTCCAGCCTGCCATGATATGAACAGTTTCCTTCCTTGCCACATGACTTACAGCAATGGAGGCAAGTGACCATGGACAGAAACCTCTGAACCATGATCCAAAAATAAACCTTCCCCCCTTTAAATTGCTTTTCTCAACATTGTGGCAGTGATGGGAAGCTGATTTTTATATCCCTAATGAACTAAACATCTCTCACTAGTCCTGCCTCTTAAAGGTTCCACCACCTACCTATAGTGCCACACTGGAGACCAGTTCTTTATCACATGGACCTTTGAGAGATATTCAAGATCCAAACTATAACATACTTTATGCTCCTTAGTCTGAAATTGATTTTATATACGATTTGAAATAATTTTGTGCCTGAAGCAAAGTTTCATGATATGGGATTTTCTACTTGTGACATCATATCAGCACTCAAAAGTTCGAGATTTTGCTGCATTTTGAATTTTCCAATTAGTGATATTCAACTTGTGTGGGCAGTACATTATAGCTGAGTTAAAACTCCACTCACTTTGTATATTGACACAGAGATGCTAACTCTAATATCATATTGGTTTTCAACTTTGGTTTTATATTCCACCTAGAATTTTTTCTAAAACTACCAGTGCCTGGGTCCCACTCAGTCCAATTAAATCAGTTACTATAAAGTCAGACCTGGTCTGACTTTTTAGAACTTCTGACATTTTTAGAACTTCTTTATGATTCTAATGTCAGCTAGGGTTTTGGTTCACAATGACCACAATCTCAAAGTTGTCAGAATAGAGACAATGTCACTTGCAATATCCTTTAGCCTTCAAATACCACTATTTAAAAATTTTAATTTGTCTTTCTATATAATGCATTTGAGTTGGGACAACTTGGCACTGGGCTGGAAAGCTAGACAGTCAATGAAGTCTGTACACTCAGGCTTACTGGCTCCATTATCCACTAGTTTGGGGTCAGAAGAGTTCAAAGAAGTTCCCATGAAATCACCAATTTGTATATGCCTTAGCCTGCTTTTCTCTTTCTTTGCCTCCATCCTTCCTCTGTTAAAGAAAAACTATTCTTAGATTTGTTAAAGCAGTAAGGAAGACATTATTCAAGACTATTCCAATAGGGGGGAGATTGGGCTTAACTTCACATATAACCAGGACAAGTGGGGATTTATAGCTAACAAGCAGAGCAAGTGGGTCAGTGGATGGAAAATTACTAAGAATAACATCAAGGATGGGCAGGTTCTTGCTAAACTGGCCCAACAGTGTTCCTACTAAAGAGAGGCCAGGGTCTTAGACATCAAGGGTGGAAAATGAAGCAGGTGATCAGATATGAAGGATGAGGAATTCTCCCTAAATTGACTTAGTTGAATTCTTGTTAAATGCATGCCAAGGTAATGGTTAGTCAAGAAGAGGGCTCAGAGGATTTGACCCAAATTTTGGTCAAATTTGGTCTTTATCTCTTCTTTCTCTCCTCTCTCTTTCCCCCCTTATCTTTCTTTCCCTTCTTCCCTTCCTCTCTTCCTCCCTCCCTCTCTTCCTTCCTTTCTTCCCTCCCTTCTTTCTTCCCTTCCTCCTTCCTATCTTCCTGTAGTCTTCACTGTACAAATCTGAAAGGGAAGACATAGAGTCTTGCCAAGAAAGCTTATGATTTAGTGAAATTCCTTCTGAATAGTCAAACCAATAAATGATAAACCTGAGAATGCCAGTACTGGCAAAGAAACAGACTTGAGGATCAGTGGAACAGATTAGAAGATGCAGAAACAATGCCAGACACACTCAGCCATCTCATCTTCGACAAAGGAGCCAAACACCCTCACTGGAGGAAAGATAGCCTCTTTAATAAATGGTGCTGGAAAAATTGGGCTTCAACTTGCCCAAGATTCAAACTAGACCTGTATCTCTCACCATGCACTAAACTGAAATCAAAATGGATTAAAAATCTAAATATTAAAATAGAAACTCTGAACCAGTTGGAACAGAGGTTAGGTAGAACCCTTGAAGACATCGGTGCAGGAAAAGATTTTATGAACAAAACCTCAGTTTCCCATGAACTAGCACAAACAATCAACAAGTGGGATCTGTTCTTATTAAAAGGCTTCTGCACAGCAAGAGAAACCACCAGCAGTGTGAAGAGACAACTTCAGCCCAAATGCCCATCAACTGGAGACTGGATAAAGAAAATGTGGTTTTTTAATAAAATGGAGTACTACTCAGCCATAAAAAATGAGAAATTAGAGACATTTATAGCTAAGTGGATGCACATTGAGGCAATACTCTTAAGTGAAATAAATAGGACACACATGAATAAATTCTGAATAGTTTCTCTGGTGTGAGAACCTGAAAGTGTAAATAAGGACTAAATGTATAATAGGTAATGTGAAATAGGAAGAAAAGGGGCAAAGGGAAAGGAAGTGGGAGGGGCAGGGGAAAGGAAAGAAGGGAAAGGAAAAATGATGAGAAATGGAAAAAATGGAAATAAAGTCTTTGTAAATAGGGAAGAGTGGAGAGCGTGAGGGAGGGCTAGGAATGGGGAAAAAATAAGAACCAAGATACATTATGTAAAGGTACAATTCCCAATGAGAAATGTAATTGTGTTTTATACCTACAATGTACCAATAAAATAATTTAATATAAAAAAAAAGAATGCCAGTACCTACTGAAATAGGCATTCTTCTCCTTCACTGACCATCTTCCCCCAACTCATAATAATACCAAAGCTGTTGGTTCAAAATTACTCTGCTCTTGACACATCAAAAAACTCCAACATGCCTGTTTACAGTAAACACCTGGAAAATTTGTGAAAAATAAAGATTTACCAGATGGGAATCCACAGGGGGAGAGAATCTGAAATTGAATTTTTTTTCAGACATTCTTTGTTAAGAAAATATAACTTGGGGATTTAAAAAATGTGATCTGCAGGCCAGCAGCCTCAGTATTACTTGGGAATTTGTTCCTAATGAATACTTTCTGATGTTCTCCACAATTGTTGAACCAGAAACTCTAGGGTAGGATCCAGAAATCAGTATTTGACCAAGATTTTCAGTTTTGCACTAGGAATCACTGATGAAAGGGAATAGCTTTGTGTTAGGTTCTAAGGAGATAAGAGCACATGCCCACTATTTCTGAGACCCAAAGGGTTAAAACAAAAGCAATCTGGCACTCTAGACATGGTTGTAGGAAGTGAATGCCTGGGTGAGAACAAAGCAGCTGAAATGGAAGAGAGCTGCTGAACCAGAAGAAGAGCCGTGGAACCTACCTAGACTTTTCTGTCTAGGAGATCTGAGGTCCCATTTGTCTACAGCCGCTGCCAAGTGAGTCTTTTCATGTCTGTGACTAGGCTGAGGGCAGTTAAAGGATGGCAATTTAGAAATGGGTTTCAACGAATGAAGAAGATTATCTTATGAGCAGGAGAGATCCAAAGTGTGAACGTAGAAATCAGCAAGCCTTACATATCCTTAATGCAGAATTTTATCAGGGTTGAGGGGAAAGAAGGATTCTGTGACATTTTAAATGAGAATTCTAAAGTGCTTGTTCTTTTCCATACAAAGAGTGGCACAATGTGATACTTTTTCCTCAGGTATGTTGGCTTACAGAAACATATTAGATAATGAATTATTCAGGGATATCCCAGGCTGGGGGAGAGGCACACCTGTCTAAGATGCTTATAGATTTGATTAGTTAACAGTTGTCAGCTGCATCAGCTGCAGGTAACTCCTGAAAAGAATTGCATTTCCCTGTAGGTAGTGGAACTAAGCGATGTTCCAAATTTCATGGGGTTGTTGAAGAGGTTTGCAAAAGTATTGTGCATAAGAGGCTGTATGGCAATTGTCAGAATAATAAGAGTATTTACAATCATTATTTTCTGCTGTTTCTTTCAAAGTTCCTAAATGGGAGCATAAAATAACCAAGCAGAAACATAATTTTTAATCCAAGTGTAATGGATCTGTAATTCCATTGATAAATTCCAGTGACTGCCTTACCTTACCCATGCTTTGTCGATCTTTGGGAACAGCTCTTGAATTGTGTATACAGAATGAGTTAGATTTTTTTCTCTTTTAAAATCTTGTCTTTATATACCTAACTAGTTGTACACAGGAGATTTTCCATTTTAGTTAAAATACCACTTATTTTAGAAAGGTTTGCATCTTCTGTAACCCAGTCTTCTGGAATTGTTTAAAGTATATATCCTCCAGGAAGGCACACTGTTTTTTCCTGTGTTAGGGGAGGAATATCTGTGATTTTGCTTTTAGCATAGTCAGTGAAAAGGTCAAGCTTAAAACAATATGTAGGAAAGTGTTTGCAGAGACAGAGTATTTGGGTTCAATTCCAGCTCTGGAAGGTGGTACATAGTCTTCCTCAGATGGTGTTAGTGGCTATTTAAAATGAATAGAATAATACACTCTTCATAAAAGTTAGTTTAAAATTTTGGTAAAAGGAAGCAAGTTAGAGAAGAGCCCTTGATGGGGATTCAGGAAAGTGGGCTCTAAAATCTATATAGTTTCCTTTCATTCCATAGTTTTGTTGTCCATGATGGGAAGGATTTGAGTTTGACGATTTCTAAGAGCTATTCCAATCATTAAATCTTGAGATTCTATTAGAAGGACTCCAGACCTATTTAGAGGGAAAAAAATATGGAACTAGATGTTTCTCTACCAATCCTTTCTTTTGTCACCTTTACCTAGTTTTTTTTTGCCTTGTTACATTTATTTGATTTTTCCTTCTTTTATAAATTTCATGTCCAAATATAAATTTGTGTCTTATATGTTGAAAATCTAGAGGAACAAATTAAGTCATGGACTGCAGCCATTGTAACATTATAGAACTACATATTACTTACATATTTGTGGTGATGTTAATATAAACAGAACTATTCTGCTAGTCATACAAAAACATGATATACAATTATGTATAATACATATTTGATAATGATAGCAAACAATTGTGTTACTAGTTAATGTATTTACTATACTATAGTTTGTATCAGTATTTTAGAATATATTCCTTATTTTAAAAAAAGTTTACTAAAAAGCAGCATTCTGTGTTATGCAGGCAGACATCTTGTGTTTACTGTGTCTCTTGACTATATCATTTTCTCTTGTGGTTGATTTATTTTCGAGTTGTCTTGATCATCCTGTTCCTTGGATCGCATGAAAAAAGGCCTTGTGTCATCAAATGCTATTTCTAATGTCCGCTGGGTGATAAATAATTCCGACTGCTCCATTCTGAGGAAGCCTCTAATCCTCTGAAGACTAGGCTCTTTGCTGGAGACCCCTGCAGTTAGGTTCCAGCCCCTAACTGCCCAGTACACAACACAGGACTGAGTGGCGCGGGCGCGTCTGTGGTAAGGTGGCCGGGTGGGCCGTGCCTCACCTTTACCTAGTTTTTGTTACTCTCACTCCTTGTCACTACCTTCGTATTACATATATTTCTATTTCTCCTTAATGTGTCATCCTAACATTGTGGCATCAGAGAGAAGAAGCAATTTAACAAATGCTTTTCTTCCTAAAAGAACTTGCTTATCCTTTGTTATCAAGCTAGTAATCTCCACATTGGAACCGTGCACATTTGAACTACCATGGAATAGCTTTTGGCAGATATTAGAAAGATAGCAACCATTTGGGTCCAATGGAGTCAGGCATCACTGAGTTAAGGTTCACTAGATGGACAAGTTTATTATAAGAACATATAATATACATGGGATTTACAAGGTAGACTTACCTTGGCCGTCTTCAGAGTCAGGTGTAGAAGACTGCAAAAGGGCTGTTTGTGCACTGGAGTGTTGAAGGATTCAGTCAAAAATTGAAGGCGTGGAGCTCACTTAGAATCTCATGGAAGCCCATTATTAGGAAACCAAAGGGACTGAGCTGGAAGCCTAGGGATGGACATTCAAAAGCCTGGTGTTCTGAAAAAGCAGAAGCAAAACTTCCTTCTTTTCCTTTTTTATTCCATTCAGACTACAAACCTACTGGTTGGTGCTATTCACATCCAAGGTGGGTCTTCCATCTTCAGTAAGGCAATCATCCAGGCATACCAAGACCTGTGCTAAACTAATCTGCTAGGTGTTTCTTATTCAAATTGACACAACAATTAACTATCACACTGAGACTTTTGGATTTGTGTCAGGGCTGAATGATAAGAAAATGGTTGATTCACCTTGGAAACTTCAAGAAGGGCTTAAAATTCTGAGATCAAGTTTGGTTGTTGGTCAAAATATAAACATTACATTTCCACTATCTTGAGAGAAAGGAAAATAAAGTCCATCAGTTATTTGGTGACTTCTCAACATTAAGCAGTAAGGTCATTAAGTATGAATCATTTAAAAATAAAAATACAGCTTCAGCTAAATTGCCAAAGCCACTAACAATAAATAGAAGAAATAAAATTAAGTGATTTTGGAGGATAATGTTATATCATTTTAAAGTAGCAAGTTAAATAGCATGTGAATTAAGAATGTGTCTATATATGACACTGGAGGTGATGAGAGTTAGTAGGGACCATGTCTAAATATTGAGAGCTTAAATTGGTTGCTACACTTTCACTATACAAATTTCAGTCTTGAGGGCCGGGGATTTAGCTCAGTGGTTCTGCCACCTGCCCTGAAAGTGCAAGGACCAGAGTTTGATCCCCGGTACACAAACAAACAAACAAATTTCAGCCTTGAAAATGATGGGTATAAGTGTTAGGATTTATGACAAGGACAAAATAAAAGAAATGGCAGAATCAGAAGCACTGAACTGACACTAGTTGATGAAATAATTTGGCTGATGAATTTCACTGGAAAAAGCAACAGAGGAGGTGGTTCTATTTTTCTGCCAGAAATTGCCCTGCGATGAAGTGGACTCACTTCTCCAGTTCCCCTATCCTAAGCTCCTTACTCAGACCCTGACCTCCTTTTTATTCCTCCTTGTTTGAACTGAGCTACCGCATGGTCAACTCTGCCTTCAGCTTCAAAAGTGAGTCAAGAGCGAATTAAGTAGCAATTCTGGGAGATGAAAACATTATGAGATATTGCCTCAGACTAAAAAATTACCCCCAGATTTTTCTCAAGTGCTGCAGACAAGAGAGCAGAAAATTGCTCTGTGCCATTTCTGGGGCTCGCTGCTATTAGAGGCAGATGATAAACCTCACCAAATTGGCACACCATGCAACCGGCTGGAGCAGATAGACATAGCTTGCCCTTTTCAAAACAGAACTAACATGTCAACAAGCTGATTGCAGCTAAATCAGACACTCCATTGAGCTCTCTCTCTGGAGGCCACTGTTGGATGGAGTAAATATAAATCTGTATGTGAGCATGTCTCATGTTCCTTTCCTTCAATCCCTCCAGAAAGGGGCATAAAGGGTCTAAGAGGCATAAGCTTCCTCCTTCCTGTTTCTCTGCAACATGATCTCAAATTAACCTGAGTTTTATACAGATTTGGAGTTCCAGACTCTCCAAGCTTACTTGGAGGAACTTTGGAATCATACCTGAGTTTTAATCTTTGTTTCAGTGTTTGTTTATTAGCTGAGAAATCTAAGCAGATACCTTCACTTTCTACCCTTAATCTGAGGGATAAGATGATTACATTTTTAGTATTATTCTCCCTCCATTTTGGCAAACTAAATGAGTTTTTTTGCTTTTTTTTGTTTTTGTTTTGGTAGTTGGATCTCTTTTGGTAAATGTAAGAAAGGTAGTGAGAAAGGGAGAGAACCTGAAGAGAGAAAATAGCACAATAAAAAGTCTAAAGAAAGGGAAGTAATAAAGAGGTTGAAGAACAGGGGAAATAGAGAGAGAAGAGTGATAGGGATTCAGAGTTTGAGAAAGTCCCAGGAGAAAGTCTAGCGAGACCACTGATTCCTGATAACAGAAACTGGTGGTAGGAGTTTGAGAGGTGACTGTGAGTTATGAACTTGATTCCTTTTAGCATTTTTTCAAAAAAGAATAGATGCATGCAGAGAATACATTCTCTTTATAATTACCAAGATTAATTTTATAATCAGACAAAATAGAGGCTAGACTGCAGGGCCCATATTTTAATCAAGGCTATTTAGAGTCCTATATGCCTCACTTATCTGTATGTCAAGTTCTTTTCCCTTGCTTGGGAAGTTTTCTGCCATCACTTCTGTGAACAGTTTTTTTATGTCATCTGCACTCTCTCCTGTTTCTTCATTGACTCCAATCAGTCTTATGTTCTTCTTCTTTGCATCATCTAGCAGCTGCTGGATTGATTTCTTGTGTTCCTTTACAATTTTAAAGCAATTTTTCTTTTCCTGGTCACTAATTGCAATCTTTTCTTCTATATCTGAAATTCTATCCTCACATTGGTTCATTCTGCTGCGCAGACTTTCAGTAGAGTTTTTAATCTCGTGGAAATCTGTTTGCATCTGTTTTATGGATTCCATTTGTTTCCTATGTTGGGATTCCATCATGTTCCTCAGATCCTCTATTTTTTTTTTGTCTGTGTCCTCTCTAGATTTATTAATCATGTCTTGCACCATGAACACAATCTTTGCTGTTATCCGAGTAATTATTTTTGATTTCATTTTTCCCAGATCCTCTCTTGTTGCCAGTTCAGAGAGTCCAGGTGGTTGAGTATCAGATTGTTCCATCTCCTTTCCCTTTGGGGTTGCTTTAGGTGATCCAGAAGTCTGTTTTTGAGACTTGTTTACATGTCTTCTCATTTCCATGGGGTGGTGGGTGCTTCTGGCACCCACACGGCACACCTTCTCTGGCCTAGGAGCTTGGGATGGCAGCGGAGGAGCTTCCTTCCAGGTTCTGGGACTGGCTCCAGGGCCCATATTTTAAATGGAGGTTATACATACATGAACTTCTTTTGACTTCATAGCTAAAAGCAGAGTATTATATATGATCATTCTGAGAATTACATATAGATTATTAGATGGGAGTCAGGTTTATAAATATATTATAAATTATGGATTATAGTCCATAGTTTTAGGTGTTGATGAGTGAGATGAAGGAAAACAAGGAGGAAGGGTAACCAGGCGTGTTACATTTTTGGCAGACTGTTTGGGTAACATATCTGAGAAAGTAACACTGAAAGAGACGCCTGAATGCAGGCTAGGACTAAATTGTGCAATAAAGGGTGGGATGGGCGTAGGGGTGGGCAGAGAGCACTTCAAACCAAATGAGCAGCTTTGCCCCCAAGACAGATGTATTCCTAGTGTGTAACTTCAAGGGAAACTACAGAAAATGTAGTTGGAAAATGGCCTAGGGCTGCATTATAAACCTTGGCAAATATTTTGGATCTCATTCCTATGATGGGAAACATTTGGGTAGTTTTGAGCAAGGGTAGTGTTCTGATCTAGCACATGGATACAAAAATGTAAGTATATCTATATAGAAATACATACACATGGATGAAAATGACTCTGGTTGCTTTTTGAAGAATAGATTGAAAGGGAACAGGAGAAAGTGAAAGGAGGGAGAAAGTTAGGAGCTGTTGCTATAGACCAAATGAAAGATGTTGATGGCTCTGTCTTTGACCAGGGTGGTTTTAGAAATACTAAATTTCCAAAGCATAATGTATAAAGCCATATCTATGTATGCAAATCTTAATTCCAATATGTTTAGCAGTACACAAGGGAATCATATTTGCATAACTGGCCTTTTCTAGGAATAAAGGATATTATTTCCATCATTGGGCACACTCCACCAATTGGTATACATCAAAATGTCTTAGATCAAATTTGTACCCCTCTGGCATAATGTAAATGATGAAGGGAAGGAAACTCATTTTGTCATCTTCTTTTAAAATATCAAGTTGTGTTAAAGAAAACATTTTTCTCAATCACAGGTGCAGATTGGAAGGATGAGTGACATCTTGATGTCCTTTCTTTGATAAGTCTTCTCCCTTGGCAGCTTCCAGTGTACTTTTACGAACAAGCTTCAATTTATCTTTTACAGAGTGGAGCTGTGTCTTGGAGCCAGCTGAGCTGCATTTAAAAGTGTGTTTCTAGCTTAAGATTCTCAAAGGAGTAGAAAAGCAAAGAACAGAATACTGTCCTGAATGTTTGGAGAGCTCAGATGGGGGTGAGCCATCAAATGTAACTGTTGTCATCACAATTCCTTGCATGTAAGCTTCCAAAATGCTGCTTATATTTACTCTTTCACTTGGTCTTCATAACAATCCAGTGTGATAATTGGGGCAAGAATGTTTGTTTAAGTTTTACTGGTGAGTAAAATGAGGCCTAAAGAGGTAAAATAAATTGCTAGAAATGAAGGCCCATACACAAGTTTGCTGACTTAAAATTATAAATGTGAAATCCTTTGTACAATGACAGGCACATAGCAGGTTCTTGCTACTACTGGCCACTACCATATATAAGTTTAATTTTTTTTATCCTATTGGCTACTACTTATATATAAATAAATAAATGTAATTTTTTATAAATATGAAACTTACAATAATTTATATTTATATATATTATTAGTAGAATCTTACAAAGTTGAACTCATAGTAGTTGAGAGTAGAAGGGTGGTTGTCAGGGGCTGGGGTTAAATGGAGTTAATTAACATATGTGATACCTCACATACTTTTGTGTTGAAAACATTTAAAATCTCACCACAAACTCTCTTTTAATAGAATTTTAAAGAATACAATGAATTGCTATTTAGTTACTATTAGAGTTTAGATCTAAAATGTACCCCTGAAAAATCTCATGCATTCCGAGGCAGGACTTTTGGAAAATGGTTGGATGATGGGAGTGCTATACTCATCAGTGGATTAATCCATAACTAAATGTAGTGTTAGGAGGTGAGGCCTGGTTGGAAGAGAAGGGTCACAAGGGGTGTGACCTGGAAGGGAGTATTCTTGTCCTCAGCTCCTCCCTTCTCTCTTTTTCTTGTCCAACATGGGTTGAACACCTTTCCTCTGCCTGCCCTTCCACCATGCCATTTCTGCCTTGGAGTTAGCCAACCACGGACTGAGACCTCTGAAACTGTGAGCCAAGATAAACCTCTCCTCCTTTAAGCTGTGGGTGTCAGGCATTTTGTCCCAGTGACCAGAAAGGGACTAATACAGTCACCATGTTTTACAGTAGATCTTTTGGGCTTTCCTCTTATCTAACTGAAATTTTATATCTTCAATCAATATCTTCTCAGCACAAGTTCCCCCAAAACGTTGTCTCTGTTAACATCCATTCTGTTCTCTATTTTTGTGAATTCAAGTTTTTAAGATTCCATGTATAAGTACGATCAGGCAGTATTTGTTTTTCTGTGCCTGTTTTATTTCATTTAACATAATTTTTCCAGGTCCATTGGTATTGCAGATGACAAGATTTTGTTTTTGGAAATTCTGAATAGTGTTCTACTGTATATAAAGACCACATTTTATGTCATCTGTTGGTAGATATTTAGATTGATACCATATCTTGGGTTCTTTGAATGTGAATGGTCCTGTAATGAACATAGGAATACAGCTGTCTCTTCAATATACGGATTTTATTTATTTGGATATACATCTACCTGATAACGGGATTGCTAAATCGTTCGGTAAGACCATCTTTAATTTTTTTGAGGAACTTCCGTATTTTTTCATAATGGCTGTACTAATATACATTCCTATTATCAGTGTATAATAGTTCCCTTTTCTTTATATCCTGGAGTGAAATGATATTTCATTGTGGGTTGGATTTGCACTTCTTTCATGATTAGTGATGTTAAACATTTTTTTTTGTGTGTACTCTTTGGCCATTTGCATGCCTTCTTTTGAGAAATGTCTATTCAGATCATTAATTCATTTAAAAAATTAGGTTGTTTTCTCATTGTTGAGTAATTTGAGTTCTTTATGTATTTTGGATGTTAACTCCTTACCACACATATGGTTTGTAAATATTTTCTCCTATTCTGTAGGTTGTCTCTTCACTCTGTTGATTGTTTCCTTGAATGTACAGGAGCTTTTTAGTTTGCTATAATCCCAGGTATCTATTTTTGCTTTTGTTGCCTATGCTTTTGGGTTCATGATAGCAATTGCCTGTAATCCTAGCACTCTGGGAGGCTGAAGCAGGAAGTTCACAATTTTGAGTCTCCCCTGGGCAACTTAGTGACTTAGTGACATGGTGTCTCAAAATAAAAAATAAGAAAAGACTGGAGCTGTAGCTCTGGGTTCAATCAAAGGCCCTGGGTTCAACCCCCAGTACTGCAAAAAAAAAAAATCAGATTAATTGCTCAGATTAATTTCATGGAACTTTCCCTTTATGTTTTTTAAATGGTTGTTTTGCTTGTTTAGGTCTTACATTTAAGTTTTTATCCCATTCTGAGTTAATTCTTGCATATGGTGAGAAATTAGGGTCTAATTTAACTCTTTTGGATATAAATGTCCAATTGTTCTACCTTTGTATTTATATTAAGAGAATTATATGAATAGTGAAGAATTGTTTAGAAATTACTTATTATATGTAACATTACCAGGAGTTATGTGTAATAGCATCAGATGCCTGATAAGTGTTCTGGTTATACATCAATGTTGGAGACTTTTCTAACTTATTCTTTTTTTTTTTTTTTTTTTGCTTAAATTCTTTTATTGGTACATTTTAGGCATACAATACATTTACATTTCTTATTGGGAACTTGTACCTTTACATCATGTATCTTGGTTCTTATTTAGCTTATTCTTATCAAATGATCATGCTTGTGCTTTACTGATATGTGGCCTATTTAGATTCCTGCCCATGTTTTAAATATGAGAAAATAACTGTTTTTTTTGGGTCAGCATTAGGTTTGTTTATTCATTTTTAAGTCTTTATCAAGCTAATTATCATAAAAACAGAGTAACAGCCAGGCTAACTGACCAAAAAACATATAAAACACATGAAACAATTATACTAAATCAAAGTACACTTTTAGATATATTGGCCATGCTAGATTACAATAACTTCTCCCTCTCTCTTTTTATTATTATCTATCTTTTACTTTATAGTTTATTGAGTTTCTCATATAAGAGAAATCATGTGATATTTAAGTTTGTGTAATTTACTTTACTTATTATGGTCTCAAGGTATACTCATTTTCCTACAAATGACTCAAGTTTGTCCTTTTTTATGGCAGAGTAGTACTCAATTGTGTATAAATATCACATTTTCTTTATCCATTCATCTGCTGATTTCTGCCCATTTTAAACTTTGCTCTCTATTTTGTAGTTTTATGAGGTATAGTATTATCTTCCAATAAATCTTTTAAATACGTAAGTTAGAATTGGTTCCCCTTGCATGTAATCAGGAGAATTGACTGGTAGTCTTGACAACAGTGTCTCAGTCACTTTCCTTGTCTCTGGGGTAAAATATCTGACACCTCAAATTTAAAGAAGGAGAAATTTTTTATTTTGGCTTATGTTTTTAGTGCATAGTTGGCTGGCTCCAAGGCAGGAAGCCATGGTGGAAAGGTCTGGTGGAGGAATGCTGCTCATGTCATGGTGGCCATGAAGAAGAGACAGGAAGAGCCAGGGAAGGAGACAACCCTTCAAGGCCACACCCTCAGTGACCTGCCTCCCCCGACCAGGCCCCACCTCCTAACAGCAAGTAAGTGCTAATGCCCCCGTGGGCCATTGCTCCTCCAGAAGCTCCACCTCTCAGTACCCGAGGCTCCTGGGAGACATCTAGATGTAAAGCACAACAAATAGAAATTTCTGTACTTTTCTATTTGCCTGTCCTTATTTAACTTATCCTGATTTACATTCCAGTCCTTGAATGGAGCCCTCCCACTAATTCACTGCTACATTGATTTCTGTGCTCTCTGAATGTGTGTGGCTTTAGACTACTTAACATTTTGTTATGTGATAACTGGTATTTTTTTTCTAACTGAATTGACTTATTTCAAATTCTAGATTCCATCAAAAGTTCCTCAAGGGTCTATTCTTTCTCCATCCTTTCCACTCCCATTTTCCTCCTTTTCCACTCTCCCTGTATGAGACTGAGCACAGAAAAAGTTGGAAGGTCAGAAAATACATGTTTTTAAAAATTGCTATGTGTCATAGTGCTTTATTGATCAACAAAAAGTTATACCAAGCCTGTGTCACCCTGTGTTGGAAACTTCTATGAGGTTATATCTGATCAAGGACAATATAAGAAATAGGCAGCTTTAGTATATACTGTGGACTTGGATTTGACCTTAAAAAGCTTTAATGTTTTAGCTATCTGCCCAAGGCCAGCTTAGGACTCTCCTTCTTTGTTACTGAGTAGACAAAAATAACACAAACCAAATGGCCAAAAAGAACTGTTTTCCCCAGTCTATCATGAGCTAATTTGTGTTGAGCTTTTCCTGCAGCTGAAAGTGCTCGGGCATCTGGGTGAGGCAGGGTGGCATCCACAGGAGGTTCTCACAAAGGCTCCCTAGACTGTTTGCACCATGAAGTCTGCAGAGCTGGATAATTCCCCATGCTACTTCCAAACTGAGCACTTTAAAAGTAGTTTAGGTCTTGCTGGAAGATAAGTTAGGTAGAACTCTTGAAGATATTGGCATAGGAAAAGACTTCATGAACAAAACCTCAGTAGCATGAGAACTAGCAGAAAGAATCAACAACTGGGATTTCATCTTATTAAAAAGCTTCTGCACTGCAAAAGAAACCACCAACAGAGCTAACAGACAACCTACAGTATAGGAAAAAATTTTTAGCAGCTGTTACTCAGACTAAGGGCTACTACCT
>NW_004624746.1:27323110-27336345 GCF_000247695.1 Heterocephalus glaber | reverse complement strand
ATAACCATGAAGATGAAGGGCCTCTTTCAGGGTATGTCTCTGCTGTCACAATAGACAATGTGGGTTGCAGTGTGCAGATATAAGTCAATGAGTCTCAGTAAGCTAGTCGCAGACCCATGAGATTCAGGCAGATTTCTGGCTGCAAGTCCCAAGTTGAGCTCCCTGTCCTCCTGTAGGGTTGAACTCTGCAGAGTTTTATTGCAGGTTCCAGCTGCCCTTCCCCTGAAGATAGTCCCTGTCTTGATGGGAGGGAAGATGACTCCAACTTACCCAGTACAGTGGTCTGGTGGTCCAGTGTCCTCTGTGTCTTTGTAGTGTGGAACCAGGTGGCTGTATAGAGGAGCGGGGGTGTGTGGGGGTGTCCAGTGGATTGCTGCCGGAGCGCGGGCCCACTCGCGACGTTGCTATGGAGTCCGCAGACCTGCCTGTCTGCAGAGGGCTGATTCAGTGCCTTCCATGTGACTTGCGACATTGCTACAGCATCCACAGTCTTTAACTCTTTTTGGAAGATACCCAGAAGGGAAATAGCTAGGTTGAAAGGAATTTCTATTTTTAGTTTTTTTGAGGAATCTCCCTACTGATTTCCATAGTGGTTGTACTAGTCTACATTTCCACCAATAGTGGAGAAAGGTTACTTTTTCCCCACAGCCTCACCAATATTTTTTATTATTTGACTTCTTGATGGTAGCTGTATTAGCTACTTTCCTCTCATTGCTGACACAAAATACTTGACACCCAAAGTTAAAGGGGGAAAGGTTTATTTGGCTCACAGTTTGTAGTGGTTTCAGTTGATAATCAGCTGGCTCCAAGGTAGAGTGGCACATGGTAGAGGGGTAACAGTTCACGGTAGCAGAAGACAACAAAAGCAATAAGGGACCTTAATAGCATCTTTCTGTCCCTTTAATTGTATCCAGACTACCGAGATTAGGGAGGTGCCAAACCAATCACTCATGTGTGTAGTAGTTTAGTAATTACTTGCCCTTAATCCAAGCATCACACACTCTAAATTCAGCTGCCTCTGGAAAAGAAAGACCCACTTCATCTGCATGAGGCTCTGGGGGGACATCTAAACACAAGCCATAACAGTAGCCATTCTTTTTTGAATAAGATGGACTATTAGTGTTTTAATTTGCATTTCTTGAATGGACAGAATTATTGAATATTTTTTCATGTATTTAATGGTCATTTGTTTTTCTTCTTCTGAGAATTGTCTGTTTCAGTTGCCTGTGTTTTGATTGGGTCTTTTATTTTGAGGGTTTAATTGTTTTTGAGTTCTCTATATATTCGAGTTATTAGTCCTCTGTTCAAATAGCTGGCAATTTTTCTCCCATTCTGTAGGTTGTCTTTTCACTCTATTGGTTGTTTACTTTGCTGTGCAGAAGTTTTTAATTTGATATATGCCCATTTCTTGATTCTTGATGTTATTTCTTGTGCAACTGGTGTTCTATTCAGAAAGTTCTTGCTTATGCCTATGACTTCTAGAGTTTTGCCATTTTGTCATCCAGCATGTTAGGTGTTTCTGCTTTAATACTTAGATCTTTGGTTCATTTTAATTTTAATTTAGTACATGGTGAGAGATGTGGCTCTAGAGTCAGTCTTCTGCAAGTGGATAGCCAGTTTCCCCAGCACTTGCTAAAGAGGCTATATTTCCTCTAGTGTATATTTATGACCCCTTTGTCAAAGGTCAGATGGCTGAATGTGCCTGGGTTTTTTCTGTATCTTCTGTTCTATTAATCCATATGTCTGTTTTTGTGCTAAGGCTATGCTTTTGTTTTTGTACCAGGAATCAAACTCAGAGCCTTGCGCTTGCCAGGCAGGCACTGTACCACTGAGCTATATCCACAGCCCCAAGGATATGTTGTTTTTATCACTGTAGCTTTGCAATGTAACTTGATATTTAGGATGGTGTTGCTGCCTGCTTTGCTCTTGCTGTTCAAGACTGCTTTTGGTTTTTTGGGTCTCTTCTTGTTCCATAAAAATTTTAGGATTGTTTTCTGTAGTTCCGTGAGGAATCTTTTTGGTACTTTTATTGGGATTTCATTAAATCTATATATCATTTTTGGAAGTATGGCCATTTTGACAATATTTGTTGTACCTATCCAGGAGCAGGGGATTATCTTTCCATTTTTCTGATGTCTTCTTCGGTCTCCATTTTTCAGAATATTATAGTTTTTATTGCAAGGTCTTTTATTTCCTGGGGTAGCTTAATTCTAAGTATTTAATTTTTCTTGATGCTATTCAGAATGATATTGTTTTCCTAATTTCTTTCTTGCTGAGTTCATTATTGGTGTATAGGAACACTATTAATTTTTATGTGTTTATTTGTAAACTGATGCATTGCTGAATTTTGTTATTCATTCTAAAAGTCTTTTTGTGAAGTTTTTGGTCTTCTATATAAAAGATCATGTCATCTTCACCTATTGATAATTTGATTTCTTCATTTTCTATGCATATCCCTTTCTCTTGCCTGATTTCTCTGGCTAATGTTTCAAGTACAGTACTATATTGAAGAGGAGTGGTCATAGTGGACATCCTTGTCTTGTTCCTGATTTTAGAGGAAAAGCCTTTGTTTTTCTCCATTTAATATAATGTTGCCCATAGGTTTGTCATAAATAGCTCTTATCAGATTGAGATAAAGTTCTTTCGTACCTATTTTCTCCAGTTTTTTAAAAATCATGAATGGATGCTGGATTTTATCAAGGCTTTCTCTGTATCTATTGAGATGGTCATGTGGTTTTTGTCCTTGCTTTTGTTTATGGGATCTATTACAATTATTGCCCTTTTTGGTTTGTTTTGTTTCTGGTCATGCTGGGCCTCAAACCCAGGCCGGGATGTAGTACAATTATTGATTTGCATGTTTTGAACCATCCTTGCATCACTGGGATTATCCTTTTTTGGTCATGATGTATAATCTTTGTGATGAGTTGTTGCATTCTGTTTGCTGGTACCTTGTTGAGGATTATTACATCTATGTGAATCAAAGAGATTGGTTTGTAGTTCTCTTTTTCATTTGAGTCTCCATTTGGTTTTGGAATCAGGGTAAGGCTAGCTTCTAGGAATGAGTAGGAAGTACTCTTTTCCTTTCAATTTCATTCAAGAGTTTGAGGAGTCTTGGTGTTAAGTCTTCCCTAAAGTTCTTGTAGAATTCAGCGGTGAATCCATCAGTTCTGGGCTTTTCTTAGTTGGTGTACTTTTCATTACTGCATCAATTTTATTGTCTTTTATTGGACTGGTTAGAGTTTTTATGTCTTCTTGGTTCAGTTTTGGTAATTTTTATGTGTTTAGAAATCTGTCCATTTCACCAAGATTCTTCAGTTTGTTGGTGTGTAGTTTTTCATAGTAATTATTAATAATCTTCTGAGTTTTGGAGTTGTCCATTGTGATTTTGCCTTTTTCATTTCTAATTGGGCCTTCTCTTTCCATCTTCTGGTAAGTTTGGCTGAGGTTTTGAGTATTTTGTTGATTATTTCAAAGAACCAACCCTCTGATTCATGATTCTTTTTTTTTTTAATTTCACCTGTATTAATTTCCACTTTAATCTTTATGATTTCCTTCCTTGTACTAGGTTTGGATTTTATTGTTCTTGTTTTTTTAGTATTTTGAGGTGCACCGTTAGCTATTTGTTTGGAGTTGCTCTGTTTTTCTGATATGGGCATTTGTATAGTAATAAACTCCCATCTTAGTACTGCTTCCATTGTGTCCCATATTTTCTGGTATGTTGTACTGCCATTATTTTTTGATTCTAGGAATTATTCAATTTCTTCTTTGATTTCTTTTGTGACTCATTGAGTGTTCAGGAATGTGTTATGTAATGTCCAGATATTTGTAAAAATTCTCTGGTTTCTTTTGCAGTTGGTTAGGTTTTAGTGTGCTATGATCTAATAGTATATGTGGGATGATTTTGATTCTTTTGTATTTATTTAATCAGGGTTTATGGACTAGTATGTGATCTATTTTGGAGAACGTTCTGTGTGCTGTTGAGAAGAATGTGTATTCTGTTTTAGTAGGGTAGAACACTCTGTAGATATTTATTAAGTTCATTTGTTCAAAGATGTAGCTCTGCTCTTATATTTCTGTGTTAAGTTTTTGTGTAGTTGATCTATTTGTGAAATTGGGGTGTGGAGGTCACCTCTTATGATTGTGCTGTTTACCTTTTATGTCCAGTAGTGCTTGTTTTATGAAGTTGTTTTTAGCAATATTTGGTGTATATATATTTACAATTGTTATCACTTCCTGTTGAATTATTCCCTTAATTAATATGTAGTGACCTTCCTTGCCTCTGCTGAACAGTTTTGGCTCAAAGTTTACTTTGTCTGAGGATTAACTTGATACCCCTGTTTGCTTTTGGGTTTCTAGTGCATTGAATATTGTTTTCCGTCTTTTAAATTTTAGTCTATGAATTTTTTTTGGAGTAGGTGAGTTTCTTCAACGCAACAGACTATTACGTTTCTTTTTTTAATCCACTCCACTAATCTGTCTCTTTTAATTGGGGACCAGAGGCCATTTAAATTAAGAGTTATTACTGAAAGGTAATAAGTATTGATTTTTCCTTGTCATTGTGTTCCTTTTCTTGTTGACTTCATTAATTTTTCTTTTTTATTTAACTACTCAACTTGCTTAGTATATTCATTCTATCAGACATTTTGGCTTTGTTGTTTCATTGTCTATGTTTAAAATATTTTTGTGTGTTTTTTTTGGAATGCTGGTTCCGTGGTCAAGAATTTAAGATGCTCTTTGTCATGGAAAGACCATATTTCTTCATCACTGTTGAAAGACAGTTTGAAGGTGTTTTCTTTTAGGGCTTGAAATATTTCACTCCAAGTTCTCCTGGCCTTTAAGATTTATGTTGAAAAGTCTGCTGTAATCCTAATGGGTTTATCTTTGTAAGTTTTTTTTTTTTTTAAGATTCCATCATTTTGTTGGACTTCTGGGATTTTGACTATGATGTATTTTGGGGAGTGTCTTTTTTTCCGTCATGGTTGTTCAGTGTTCTATAAGCCTTGATTGCCTGTAAGTCGAGTTCTTTCTCCATACTTGGAAAGTTTTCTGCTATGATTTCTGTAAACAGACTTTTTTATTCCATGTGTGCTCCCCTCTAATTTCTCTCTAACTCTGATTAGCCTTAGATTTGTCTTCTTAGTGTCATCTAGTAGCTGTTAGATGAATTTCCCTTGTTCTCCTATTGTTTTTAAGGTTTCTCTGTGTGTGTTATCATGTGATTCCATTTTGACCTCAATTTTCTGAGATGCTTTCCTTACACTGGTCATTTCTGCTCTTCATGTTTTCAATAGAATTCTTTTATCTCTGCGATTTCTATTTGTCTATTTCTTTGGTAAATCTGTCATTCATGTTTTGCACAGTTTCTAATTTTTTGTTTATTCTAAAACCACATTGGTCTGTTTGTTAGTTCCACTAACTTTGGGTTATATCATCTTTGAGCTTGCCGATATTCTTTGTTTTCTCTTTAATCATTTCATGAAGCTGCTCAGCTAACTGGTGCTTGATTCTCTCTGCACTGGTACCCCTTGGATCTGCTTTGAGCCCTTGAATCTGTTTTGGGAGAGCTGGGAGTCTTTGGAGGCATTTTGTTGCCTAGTTTTTTTATGTTAACCTGTGTGTGTGTATGTGTGCATGCTGAGGGTTGAGATCAAATAGAGTGAAGAGAATTTGTTTTTCATATGAAGATCTCTTTAGTTAGGTTCTGTTTTCCAGTGATCTGTTCTTGGCTTTATTTGTCAAGAGGTATTACTTATCACTTCAGCTTATTCATTTTAATTAGGTTGGACCCTGTCACTGTGGACAGAATTTTTAGTGGTTATAACAGCTGAAACAGATCCAACCCTACATCAATAATAAACATTAAAACTTGTTTTGATAATTTTACTCTTTTATCAGTACCCCTTAAAAAGTATATTACACTACTATTTGCAGTTAATCTGGGCTGTGGAGGGTGGGAGGAAGGAGAGAGGAGGGGAAAAGAAAGGATATTTCAATTAGAAGAGAGGGAGGTAAGAAAATGTCAATAGACTAGAGGTCAGACTCTTGGAATTATCTGTTATCTGGGGAAAGGGCTAATGTTGAGGGGCTTGAAAGAGTATTCCAGTAGGTGAGACGATGTAGATAGAGAGGTGGAAGTGTTCAATTCAGAGACTGAAGGAGGCTGTGAGGTTGTTGTAACCTGTTTATATATTTGTAGCTGGTTTTGTTTGGATACTCTAGGCCAAATTTTGTTAGAGATTACCCTGATGTGCCCTTGAATGGTACTGTTTAAGTTATAGTGCTGGTTAATCCTTACTCTCTAATGCACATATGCAAGTACCTGTTATATGTATGCCATTAGGCAGAGAGGAGAAGGGAGAGGACAAGGAGGCAAGAAAATGAGGAAGAGAGGAGAAAAAAGAATAGGGAGGAAAGAAAGTAAAAAATATAAGTGAAGAAAGACTAAAAGAGGGAGCAAGTCAAAAGTGAAAACCTTAAAGAATATAAGTAAAAATAAACAAACAATGCTAATAAAGAAGCAAGAACAAGAAGAAAAAATGAAAACAGAAAAAACAAAACAAAACAACCAAGATAACCCAGATCAAGCAAACAAGCAAGGAAACAAACTACAGCAACAAAAATAAAAATACAAGCAAAATCCTTCACACAGTTGTTTTAGTATTAACACATAGCACCCACAGAGCTCCCTCTACACTGTATCCACACTCCGATTGTGAGCAGCCGGTTTCTCCCTGGGGACCAGTCAGTTGCCTGCCTAAAGCGGTGACGACTGCTGCTCCTTCCAGATCCATGTCCTGGCTGTACGCTATGCTCCAGGTGACCAACTGGAGGCCTCCATGGTGATCTCAGGATCCAACTGCCTCAGTTGCTTGTGGGGGGATGACAAATGTGTAGTTTGCTGACTCCCAATTCTCCAGTTCTGCATTGACTTCTGCCAGGGACCTCACACTTTCTCATTTCTTTCAAGCCTAGCGTATATCACGGTCATCTCCACATCCTCCCTCCACAGGCTTTTTTGGCCTACTTTATGGCCAGAAGACCTCAGGCTCAGGTGCTGTTCTTTGTCTCTCTGTCTGCAGGCATCTATTTGTCTCACACCTGCTTGCAGAAACTAGAGCCATCCCCAAGATTGACAGAGGGCCCTCTTTGGCAGTATGGGGTGGTAGGCAGAACCTCAAATCATTTCATGCCTTTCTGGTGTTTGGAGAAACAATAGGGAAGTGCCTGCTCTGTTGAATTGCCGTCTGACTTGCACACCAGTCTCCATCACTCTCTCATAGATTTCCCCACTCCACTCTTTACTCTTCATATTTGTCACAAGTCTGGGTTTCTTAGCCCTCTGCAATAGGAGGTGCTGTACCCCCCTCCACAGGAGCCTGCTAGAAATCATGGGTAGCATGCTGAATGTCCCACAAGCACAATACTCTCTTTGTATGTGGGGGGAATGCGTGACTTATTTTTTTCTGTGTTGGGTAAGCTTTCTCTCTCCCCACAGTATTGCCACTTGCAGGTGTTGAAGTGCTATTTCTTCCCACCATATTGTCCTGCTTTTGGCTTTTCTGAATCTTTGGCTTGCTTGTGTCTCACTTGCTATGCATGGCAGTGAGGTTGAAGTGGTTGTGAGTCTATTCCATCCCTGTCACTGAAGGTCTGGACTCATCCTTCAATCCAGTCCTTTCCCAAGATGGCATGAATGCTGGGTCTGGGTTGGGGAATGGGTTCTGTGATCAAGGAGTAAGTAGTCCAGTGTCCCCTCATACATCCCCTAGACACTGGATTTTGGCCCAGTTAGATTATTTTTTCATTCATCCTCTTGTATAAGTCTTTATCTTTCACTTTTGCTTCAGGGTACCTGCTTTTCTCAACTGCTAATTTGGAGACACTCACCTTTGCTGCCACTCCCTAGGAAGCCTTCTTCTCTCTTCTCAGCTTGCCTTAATGGCCACTGCTATAGTTTGTACCTAGATATTCCTCCCAAGCCTCATGCATTCATAGATGGGGCTTTGGGAAGATGACTGAATCATGAATGTTTAATACTAGATTAGTTCACTGATTTGCTTAGCATAGTTCTGGGTTTGGATAATAGATTTATTGAAGAGGGAAGACAAACCCAGGGTATATGGTAGTACCAATAAATAAACTTTTAGCCTGGTTGGAATACAAAGGAAAAGAAGAAGGAAGATTCTCTGCTTCCTGCCTACTCCCTGTTTCCCAAGCCATGGACTGTTTCTTTTCTGCTGTGCCCCTCTGCCATGCTATCCTGTCTTGGAGCCAGTCAACTGTGGACTGAAACCTCTACAAACTGTGAGCTAAAATAAACCTTTCCTTCTTTAACTTGTGGGTGTTGGGTATTTTGCCCCAGCAACATGAAAGTAACTAAGACAGTCACTTTTATTTCTATACAGTGGTCATTTGAAGAGCTATAGGGCAATTGCTAAGGAAGTTAATAATTATAATGCTCAACTCACATAACTTTTTACTATACTCAAAGAATAAAACAAGAGTAATTTAATAAAAAAGTAATTTAATAATGGATTTAAATTTTAAAATAGATATAATGCTATATATTCAAATGCTCTATTTCTTCCTGTATCTCTTATAAAGTTGTATTTATCTAAAAAATTTTTACCTTAATTTTTAAATTAGCATAAAATCAATATAATATTAAAAAAATCTTCATTAAGGCATAATTGGTATATAGAGATTTGCACGTATTTAATATAAATAATTTCTTGCATTTGGACATATGCAAATACCCACGATACCATTACCACAATCAAGGTAAAAGGCTTGTATAACACCTCCCAAAGTTTCCTTGTGTTCTCTTTTTTTTTCTCTGAATATCATTTTATTAACTCACTTAAATTTGGAGGAACTGTTGTGGTGCCTTTTTGTTCAGTAATGAAATTCATAATTTTAATAATATTTTTCTCCTTTTTTTACTGATCACTTTGTTAGGAGGCTATTGATTTTGTTAAATTTTTAAAGAAATAATTTTTATATTTTTTACTTTTTTTGTAGTTTGTTGTCTGTATTAATTTCTACTCTTATCTTCATCCTTTCCCAGTCAAATATAACAGGCACTTTTCTCTGTAGTTATGTAGTCCTTTCTTCCTGATATCTTATAATTACTGGAATTTTTAATGTATTGTGCTATTTCCTTTCACTATATTTGCTTTTATGTTTGATTAATTTTGTCCCCCAAACCATCATATACATTCTTGTCTGGCAGCTTCATGATAGTAGTAGTAATTAGTATTATTTTTTTATTTTCTTTTTTTTAATGTTAGGGGGTGAGGTGAGCCCATGGATTATTACCTGATAAAACCCTGTTTTAAGACTATAAAAAAATCTATCCTGTTTCTTTTTGAGACAATACACACAAGGTCATGTTATCAGAAATGGATATGCTTGTTGTTAAAAATCTATTAGCAAAAGGCCCTTCCACAGGCATAATACACTAACTTGGTGCGTTGTCATGATGTTTCCCCCTCAGGCTTCATTTGGCATGTGAAATTTACAAACATTGTGGCTGTCTCAGATCTGAATGTTGGAAAACTAAATGTCTGGGGAATCTGACAGACTTGCCAGAGCCAAATTTTATTTCTACTACAAAACAAGTATTGTTTGTTTAGATTTATTACATATAATTAGGGGCTTACTGGAGTTTAATGAAGACTATCTATATATCACCACTGTTGCAAAAACATCTTTGATGATCAATATTTCATGTGTAGAATAGAACTTAATTTTTTATGTTAGAGATGTTTTGGTATTCAGGAATTGTCAGACCTTTGGTTTAAGGAAGTTTGATAGGGTTACTGTGGACTTCATTGTTCAAATGAAAAGTTCAGAATAGAGAGTATAATGGAATTTGGAATCTATTCTATCTTCTTTTGAATACAGCCTGGCTATTATATTAATACCAAGACAGAACAGAGCTAGTGCTGTGTGCAATTTTTCTTACTTTGAAGCCAGCTACATGGAGAATTTTTATGTTTTGTTTTTGAAAAGTAGGTAGATTATATTCTTGGTTCATCTTTGTTTCACAGAGGTAAAATTAGAGGCCTCAGTCTCCTGCTGGCAGAACAAGCTCTCAATTTCTCACTGTCGAAATTCAATCTGATTTCTATCTTTTTCACTAAAAAGCTGTCAACAGCAAATAAGCATTCCCCTTCAAAGAGCTGCATTCATTCTGAGGTATACAAATTCCTCTCATGGGAAAAGATCCAAGTAATTTAAATTGTTTCTGACTTTTAATTTCTTTCCTAGAAAATGGGAAATGATATTAGCATGGACTCCAAGTATAGGCCAAAATGGAAGGAGAAAAAGACATGCACAGTTCCTCCCCAGTGTGACATTCCTGGGACCTTTCAGCCTCAGAGTGTGGCAGGTTTACAATGCATGAGACAGGAATTGCATTTACATTCCTATTTGGAGCTAGTGAGCTAATGAGAACTATAACTGCATCTTTTAAGATGCATCAATGTAAATAAATTCATTGTAAAAAGCACACTTGCTATAGGAGTATGTATTATCAGTATGAAAAAGAAACTACCTTTGAAGTTAAATATATTTTTCTTTCTTAGAATTTCTTTAATTCTATTTTGGGAAGTGGACTTTTCTTTGGAGAAAGACGAAATTCTGTGTACCTTACTCTGCCACAGATAGTCACTTAACATGGTGGTTCTTTCTTTCCTCTTTTCTTTATTTCTACTTTTTTGAGCTTTATTTATTTAAGGTAAGGATTTAGTAGAGTGTATTGTTTTGTGGCTGTTCTTCATGATGAGCATATACATTGCTCTGGTTTCAGAACCTCTTCATACAGACCTGTGAAATGTGACCCTTTTGGTTTTAAACTGTACATTTTATTATCTTTTATTCTTTTCTGCGAGTCCATGTAAGCATCTACAATCTCAGAATCTTGTAATGTGGGTAAGTGGTAGGCATGGTATACACATGCAAATAAGTAAGCTACTTATTAAAGTTTATAAAAATCTCCCTTCTGTGAAATGCATTTGACAGTATTTAGGAAAAAGAGCACCATTTAAGTAGATTTGGAGTGGGCTAGAAGATTACTGCATAAGTTGTTAGATGATGCCCAAGAGTTTTAAATTCTTATACCCTTCTTAGGAGTACTCTGATTTCAAGATACCCCTTAAAATGAGGACACTTTGAATTGAACTAAAGGTTGCAAATGGTGTCTCACAGAATAAAATATAACCTCACCATCACCAACATGGTTTTTTTTCTTTTTCTTTCTTTCTTTCTTTCTTTCTTTCTTTCTTTCTTTCTTTCTTTCTTTCTTTCTTTCTTCTTTCTTTTTTTTTTTTTGGGTACCAGAGATCAAACTCGGGACCTTGCACTTGTGAGGCAGGCGCAGTGCCACTGAGCTAAATCCCCGGCCACCACTATCTTCTTTGATTGTGTATGTGTGTACATGTGTATGCTGAGTTAAGACTTTTATCCAATGTAATTTTTGAAGTCCTGTCTAGAAGATTTCTGAAAGGCTAAGCACTGTACAGTATTAACATGAGGAAAAGTGAATCTTACAGTAGTGGACTAGAGAAGACAGCCTTACATGTGATACATTTCAAACACAAGGTAGGGAGGGATAACAGGTGGGGCTGGGTTGTTATGTGAGCAAGCTGTTGATAACTGTGAGAGCACAATGTATATCTGCAGGAAAGCAAAGTAGAGGGGCAGGGGAGGCAGCTCTGAGTCTCTCCTTCCCTGTCCTGAAGGATTCAGCACTGGCCCTAAAGAACATGCTCATCTAGAATAATGGAAGTCTTACAGGTAACCAAACTCATTCTTTTACAAGACAGTGTAGCCATCATCTAAGTTTAGCTGATCAGTAGCTTGGAGTTAACCCACACCCCCAATACCAAATAATGATCTCAAGAGGACTCTGGTAAATCCAATTTGTCTTCATCTCATTCTATTTTGAGGGGTGTTTCAGTATCCTTTGTAGATTATGACTCTGGTATATTGGAGTCCCCGCAGTCTCCCTGAGAAATGGTGTGGCTTTGGAGCAGGAGGAAAGCTCTGAATATGAAGAGAGATTGGAAGAATGAATTGGAGAAAGAAGGATCAGCATGTGCAAAGGATCTGAGGTAGAAAAGAGCAGGTTCTAAGAAGCCAAAATGTCAGTGAAAGGACAATGAGGGAGAGGAGACTGGCTTGAGAAGGGGCTAGAAGAATGGGTCAACTTCTCCTCTTTTTGTTCATTTGTACCACCAACTCCATCCTTTGCCACATTTTATCCTATTCTACACTCTGTAAATTTGGCCTTTGGAAATGGCACGATCCAGACTTCCTTGTTGAATTTGGCCAGTGAAATGCAGTAGCAGTATATTGAAGTGTGGTAGGAAAGGTAGGTTGAAGTATCTAACTTCCTTCCTGCCTTCACGTTCTATTTCTTGTAAGAATTATGTCCTGCCAGTTCCTTCTGGAGATCTCTCTTCCATAGCTCTGGTTCACACTGGGTTCCTTGAATGCCTAGTTTAAGATTTAGGGGTTTTGATGTCTTCATATTGTTATAGTTTCTCATTGCCTCGCCATCTGATTTGTTCCCAAACTATGCCTACATTTCTGTATGCAGTCCCTAAATTAAATTAAGTCTTGCTAAATATAATCGGTAATACTTTACACTCCTCAATCAAATATAACAGGCATCTTTCTTTGTAGTTATGTAGTCCTTTCTTCCTAATATCTTATAATTTAAATGAATGAAATGAGGAGAATTCTGCTTCATGTAAGGAACCTGACTCATTCAAGTGGGTTCTAAAGGTTTACAGCTAAGGGTCCATTTCTTGAGTTCAATAAAAGCACTGCTTTTCTTATCTTGGTTGATTTTTGATTTCCACCTGTTGTAGACTATTAAAGAGCATAGTGATATATGTGCACCCATGTTCATAGCAGCACAATTTGTAATAGCTAAAATTTGCAAGCAGTCCAATTGTCCATCAACTGGAGACTGGATAAAGAAATGTGTTTTATTTAAATGAGAAATTAGAGACATTTATAGCTAAATGGATGCACACTGAGGCGATGCTCTTAGTGAAATAAATAGGGCACACATGTGTAAATACCGAATAGTTTCTCTAGTGTGAGAAACTGAAAGTGTAAATAAGGCCTAAAAGGTATAATAATAGACAATGTGAAATAGGAAGAAAAGGGGCAAAGGGGAAGGGGAAGTGGGAGGGGTAGGGGAAAGGAAAGAAGGGAATGGA
>NW_004624746.1:27290285-27323010 GCF_000247695.1 Heterocephalus glaber | reverse complement strand
GGATGGAGGGGTTGAAGGGAGGGCAGGGGAAGGGGGAAAATAAGAAGCAAGAGAGATTATGTAAAGGTACAAATTTCCAATGATGAATGTCATTATATTGTATACCTAAAATGTACCAATAAAATTCATTTAAAAAAAAGATGGGGCCTTGGAGAACCTTAGGAACTGCTGTTATGCTTTTTCCTGGTATGAATCACATAGAAGGCTGGATGAAGGCAAACTTGCAAGATTGGAGGGAGTTTTTTTTCATGCTTCTGGTTCCTTCTACTCCCTTCCTATTTTGAAGGCCATTTCTGACCTCTTGCATTGGTTCAACATGCTAAATGGCAGAATTTTTAAAAAATTATAGTTAAAATTACATATACTTCTAGACTGGTAGCCAGCATATTTAATATATAGGTCAGGGATGGAATATGTGGCTTATGATAAAATAGTAAGTTTCTCCTTTCTCTAGGGTAGGAATCTTATAACACATTATCCCTGCTGATGATAACTTTATCAGAATATAGTGTAATTATCTTACCTCACTTGTGAGATGTGTCACAAGAAATTTGTTACCATTCTGAGGTAAACTATTGAAGTTTGCAAATAATTACCTATGGATTCATGGTTATCCTACAATAACAGAACATTTTCTTGCATTCCACTATGCCCTTCTGAGAAAGAGAAAAAGCAATTAAGATACAGCTGACGTGCAGGGAATTGAACAGAAATCTCAGCCTGCCAGGGCTATGCCACAGCTGTGAATGGGAGTATGAGTCAGGTATTTAACTAGCACCTTAGAAGAAAAAGTGTAGGAAGGACTGTCTTCACATATAACTATGACTATATAGTTTCCCATTTTGTGATATGTTAAGGGGTCTTATTTTCTTTTTGTGTGTGGGATAGGTGGCAAAGAATAAGGATCATTAATGTTTGTACATAGAGTGTCAGCTTCAGGAGGCTGGGGACTTTGATTTGCTTACGGCTATGACCTCAGTGAGTAATCTAATATCCAGCACATGACAGATACTTAATATATGTTGGTGTGAAGGGGAGAATTGGACACTATCTTTTCTGCAAGACACTCACAGCCAGTTCCTTCTTAATCTCTGCCTCAGCAGCATGAAGAAGGGTAAAAGAATAGATTTTAAAGACCAGTAAAACCTCTGGCATCTGCCTCTCATTTGGTGTAGATCTCATTTGATTTAACTTGTTTTATGTTCCTCAATTTCTTTGTCTATGCTTTTGTGAAATAAGCTACCAATATTTACTTGATTGTATTGTAAGTGTATCAATTATGTGGAAATACAGGTTTGGAATAGTAAAAAATTTCTCATTATTACTGTCACTATGTGAGATGATTTATGAACAAGGTGTATTTGTAACCTCTGTATTAGGAGAGTTAGTTGATGTTTTTCTGCATCAGGAGAAATTGATAGGGCCTTTGGGATGAAAGAACTAACTGTTCAGACTACTGGTCACATGAGAAAGTACAGATTTGAGAAATAGAGATTTACACCAAGACCAGGATCTTTCTCCACCTATATTTCCACTATGGGTGAAAGTTGGCTTTGAATGAAGGAAATAATTTTGATTAGGTTGGTTTAAATAACTCTTCATCTCAGAGAAAAAAAATCAAATGACTTTTATAAGAAGATGCAACTGTTGAATCAGTTTTCTCATCCATAAAATGGGCATGAAAATCCTTGCCTTTTTCTTCATAGAGGGAGGCTGGGAAGACTTCTCAGAGCATAGACTGCAGGGTCTTGTGTTAGCCTCTTGAATCCTGTATGCATGTTAGAGGTTGTCGGAGCTTGATCTGGTTAATTAGGGATTAGAATGGCTAATCCTGGTAAAAATCCCTAGCACAATAGATTACAGAATTACTAATCCTGGTACAGTCTATAGCTGAGGCTGTGGCACTTGATACATACATGACACCCTGCTTTTTTGCAGTATGACTTTGCAGCTGGTGAGTGGTGCTTCCCACTGCAGATCTGAGAAAGTCTGGGAACAAACATCCACAGTCCCAGACAAAGTGGGATGCCTTATTCTAGAAAAATCCCTGGGGCTTCCAGGGCCCTTCAGCTGAAACCACAAGAGTTAAACACTGTTGCTCATGTAGAAATCAATACCAAGCCTTTGTTCTGTTGTGAAGAATGAGACAGCTCTATTTTGATTGGAGTGGGATGTGTGAAGCATATGATAGCCTGTGCCGGGCCTCGCCTGGCCAGCAATTGTGAAGGAAGCAACTTGATAACCCCAGGTGACTGTGACAATGAAACCCACTAGGGACTTGAAAATGAGAATGTCAGTACATTGCTTCTATTTATTTCTTAAAGACAGAAGTAGAAAAGATTTAAAGCAAATATTGTCCTGAAATGATGGAATGTTTTCAAAATCTTTTCTTTGGCTGTTAAGCGAACCCAAGATCAGGGTCTGCCATACGCACAATGAGTTCAAATAATTTTTGATGATGGGCTTATGTGTTGATCAGAGAAACCTAGTAAGTGAAATAGGTAAAGTGGACCTGCTCCAGTTGAAAGGCATGAGGACCATTGGATTTGTCTCTGACTATACTATTCTTCAAGTGATTGTCATCTCTAAGATGAAGAGCTTTTAGCTCTGGCCACTCTGCTCAGGTTGCCCAATCCAACTATTGTTACCAGCCAGATGATGATGCCTTTTCCTGATGAGCTTCTCAGGTTGAGTCAACAGGGACCACCCAGTGGCTCTTGACTTCTACAATCTTGTCTTTTGTCTCTTCAGTGCATGGCACAGTGCACAATATCTGCATGGAGGGAGGTTGGTGTGTGCTTGCTTTTCCATCCTGCCTACCTGTACCTGGGTTCTTTCCCATTCTGGAATACATCTGTTCTCTGGATTCCAGGCTCCTTTAGGTCTAAACCATCCTACTGATATTGAGCTTTGATTTAAAACACTAAGGATAAATATCTGGATGGAGGTTTCAAGCCCAGTGGAAATAGAGTCCTTGAATGCCAAGAGGAATGTAATTATTAAATGAGACCTTTCACCATCACTTGTCATTTATGTTCATCTGTATCCATGCAGTGAATGTTTACGAGCACTCCCTATGTGTCAGGCACTGTTCTGGCTGATGGAAACAAATATAAACAATGTGAAAAAATGAATGAAAGGTGACAGTTATAAGTGCCACAATGCTAATTAATACAGGGTGGTGTAATGGTGGCTGAGTGCCTCTTCATGTGGTCAGGAAAAGCCTCCCTGAGAAGAGAGCTGGCCAAGAACTGAGTGACAGGAAGGAACTGGTCCTGCGGAGATTGGAGGAAGAGCTTTTCCTCGAGGGGGAAGAACTACTGCCTGTTATGAGAACACAGGTAGGAGTGTGGTGAGTGATAGCAGAGAGCTCCTGAGGGCCCAGGTCATGTACTGCTCTGTAGGCCAGGGCAAGTCTTATAATATTATTCTTACTGTTGTGGGGAGCCTTTGGCTGAGTTTTTAAAATCAAACTTGTTATTTTGAGAGAATTACAGATTCACATGTGTTGTAGTAAATAAAGTAGGGAATCCCATGTACCTCATTCTCTGTTTCCTCCAGTGTTAACATGTTGCAACATTGTAATGCAATATCACAACCAGCATTTTGACATTGATATAATCTGATTTTAGTCAAATTTCCTTAGTTTTACTTGTATTCATTTATGTGTGTGTGTGTGTGTGTGTGCGCGCACGTGTATTCATATGTGTTCTATGCAATTTGTGCAGTGATGTATCTGCCAGCACAGCCAAGATGGCAGAACAATTCCACCACCACTAGCAGTTCTCACGCTGTCCTATTATAGCCATGTCTCTTTTACTCCCATGTCTCTTCCATCCTCATCTTTATCCCTAGTCCCTGGCGACCACTAATCTGATCTCCATTTCTACAACTCTGTCCTTCATTTCAAAAATATTATATGTATGGGGTTTTACAATATACTGTATTTTCTGGGGTTGACTTTTTCAACATCCAAGTTGGTACATGGTTTCTTTTCATTGCTGAGTAATGTTATGTGGGATGGATACACCACAGTTTACTTAGTTGCTTACCTATTGAGTTGCTTCCAGTGTTTGACTATTGTGAATATAGCTGCTGTGAATAATTGTTTACAGGTTTATGTGTGAACATAAATTTTCATTTCTCTTGAATTATTCTCTAAGGGTCCAGTCAGTGGGTTGTATGGTAGTTGTATGTTTAGTTATTTTAAAGAAACTACCAACTGGTTTTTCAGAGGCGCTGGTGATTTGAAACATGTGATGATGTGATTTATTATTTGCTGTGTTTGAGATCATTCTAGATGCTCTCTGGAACACAGAGCACCAGGTTGCTGAATAGAAGCAGAGACACCAACTCTGAGGCCAAGAGGACAAAAAGGGTGGCGTAGGCTAAGGCGGCATTAATGGAGGTAGAAAGCAGCAAATGTGACTTCAAGCGAGCTCTTTAACTTTCCAGAACCCTGTCTAACTTTTATTAGTGTCCTCATTTGTGAAAGGGTGAGAGAACCTTCACCTTTTAGTAGGTTGCATGTTGCAAATAAAATGCATAGAGGGCTTGGTGGCCATCAGGAGCCTAGGAATCAGAAGCAGTCATCTCCAAGTTCAGTTTTTACTTTAATACATGCAGGGTCTCTATTGCATTTTTCCTTTTCTTTTAAATATCTTATTCCTCAATTGCTTAGAGTTCACTCATGTAATTTTTTGTTTTTGGTCTAAATTATTATTGTTTTTAACAGGCCAACTCTGTGTATATGTTAATAGATTTCTACCTTTACAAAGCTCCCTGGAGAGTGAGAAGACTTGAGTTAGGATTTCTTTTGTCCATCTGGCCATATACCCATGTCCTGTGATATTCTCTGCTCCTGCAGAGCCCCACTGCTGCCTCATTTCTTTAGTCGTTAGGCTGAAAAAGAGGCTGTGGGTTTTATGGGGAATGAAACAATAACTGCTGTTGGTTGGAGATAGTAATCTAGTTAGTCACACTGCGATGGAACTCAAGTGGATAGGAGGACTGAGCCTGGGCCTCAGTGTGTGGGCTGACAGCCTCAAGGGTACAATCACTGAGAACTTGTTGGATTCTCTTCATCTCTGGGTTTTAAAGAGGTAATTGGCAATGTAGGAAATAGTGCATGGAATGCACACAGTGTGCCTTACTCTGAACATCTTTCATTTTATTTAATCCTCCATGTCATTCCATATGATAGTGAGCTACCTTTATTTTTTTTACATATACAAAAACAAGGCTGAGAGAAATAAATTGACTGCTCATCACTAGTTGCAACAATAGTTGTTAGCAGAGTTAAGATTTAAATGACTTTTGTCTGTGTGCAACTTTAATTCTTTCTTTTTTTTTTTTTGGTATTGGGGATCAAACTCAGGACCTTGTGCTTGTGAGGCAGGCAGCAGAAACACTGAGCTAAATCCCCTGCCCAACTTTAATTCTTTCTTTTGTGTGTGTGTGTGTGCAATGGTAGGTCTGAAGTTTCTAAACCTCATTCCTGCTTTCTGTAATTATGATAATCAAGACTCTTCCAGTCTTGGTGATAGATGCTACCTCTATGTTGGCTTTAAATAAAAAGGGCATTTTTAAGCTGGCCACAAAAATATATTAGCTTGAGATCCAGGTAGAAACAGATGCTTAAACAGTGTCATCAGTAGCTAGCTCTCTACCCCCTTGGGTTCTGCCATTTTCATTTTGCTTCTGTTTTTAGGCAGTCTTGTAAGTTAGGATGGTTCTAAGACTCTGCTGACCCACCTTTTCAGTTTCTAGGTCTATGGAGAAGGTCCCTCGGCCAGTTGTTTCAGAAAAATCTCAGACTGGCTTTGGATTGATATGGGCCTGTGCCAATTCTGAAATAATGACTGTGGTTAAAAAATGGACTTAAATTGATGGGTGAGGCCTGTGACCTGGATCTATCCCTGAGCATAGGGAGTGTATCAAATCACATACAACACAAAATAGGAAGGAGGTGGCTCCTTCCTGTTATCATAAAAATGGAAGACAGATGCACATTGAGTGGGAAGAAACAATGATTTTCTTGGATCCTTTTTTGTATCTTATAAGATAAATAAAAGGGTTTATTATTATTATTTTCATTTTATAGACCAAGACATTGAGACCAAGGCAATTAAATCATCATTTTTCCCACTACACAAATTTGTCCAGGAAAGAAAAAAAGTTAAAATTGGCAAAGTTCGGTGATATTTATATGTCTAAACAAGAGAGAGATACTCATTTGTGTTTATGAGAAGTCAAACCTGAGACTTTGACTTCACTATCACTGAGCTACACTAGCTCTTTGGAAATATAAGACAGTGTATGTTGTGAGGGAATTAATGCACATCCCAAATGTCCAAAGTGTTACTAGATTGAGAAGGTTCAGGGGCAAACATGGTTCATTTTATGTCTATAATATGAGCTATATGCCATTAGGAGCTTTTGGAGAGGATTTATAAAGAAGCACAATCTATGTAGTTCAAAGGGAACCTTGTTTTTTATTCATTATGAATTGTTTTTAACATTGAAGGAATTGATGTTTAGTCTGAAAAAGCCATAAATGTGTTTCAGGTATAGCAGAACGTGGTTCTTCTGGAATGGGGGATAAATCACTGGCTCCATTAGCCAGGCTCTCCTTGATCTAAATGTGTGTCATGTTGAACTTAGGGAATGAGCCACCATTGCCTCATGTGATTATGAATTTGGGGCTTAAGAGGCTTTACTGAATCATCTATAGCTTTAGAAGATGTTTCTTTCTAAGGCCCGAGCTATAAAAATGTAGAATCACATAAAATATCAGAATTATTAACTAATTTCTCTGTACTTTCTATTATACTTAACCTTTCAAAACAAGGCTGTGTTTTTCAAGTACTTGTGTTAAAATGGTGAACAAAACATATGTGGTCTTTGGCCTCAAGATTTTTTTTTTTGTTGTAACGGGGATCGAGCTTGGAACCTTGTGCTTGCGAGGCAGGTGACAGCACCACTGAGCTAAATCCACAGCCCTGCCCTCAAGAAGTTTATAATCTGGGTTGAGGTTGGTAAAATAATAATACTAGATGACAGGCAGGCCTTAGGTTGAATCTCTGTTTTATTTCTTTTTTTCTTTCATAGTGCTGGAGGTTGAATCCAGAGCCCTGTACATGCTAGGGAGGTGCTCTACCACTGAGCTATCCCTCAGGACTGTATTGTCTCATCTGCAAATGCTGAAGTCCCTGGCCTTGGTTTCCTTTTCTTTATATGGTTAAATACTACTCCTATAGACTAAAAGTAAAAGTCAGTTTCTTTATAGTTCCTACAGTATGGCAATTATGTTTCTTACAACATCCCAATTAGGGATCTTTGCATTTCTGTTTAGCATCACTTTGTCCTGACAACTTTTGTCTTCTTCCTTCCTTTTATTTGATCAAGACCTGAAAAAAGTAAAATGTATACTCTTTCAGATGGGAGCAGCTATCCTCCTCTCCTATAGATTTGTCTATATTCTCTCCCTACCAGATGCATCAACCGAGCGGAAGATGCTTGGTGGAGCAGAGACATGCCCATGCTAGAGGAAATAAATATTTTTCCTCAGAGCAAAACTATCACCTTAGATATAGGAATCCTGAGTGCACATACTTTTTAAATCCTGGAATAATCTTTACAATCATCTGGCCCAGATGTCAGGATTTGTTTAAAATACACACGGAAAGTCTGATACAGTAAATGTGGGATGGCTTTCTGTTTAAAAAATATTCACCGCTGTGGTGAATATTATTTGGTGTTATGTAGAAACAAGTTATCAAGGTACGGAATGACAAGAAGGGATCTTAAGTGCTCGTTGCCAAGTAAAAGAAGCCAATCTAACATAGAGAACATTCTGAAAAAAGGCAGAACAATGGAGACCAGTAAAGAGATCAGTGGTTCCCAGGGATGTGTGTGTGGAGGGAAAGACAAATACGTGGAGCACAGAGAATTTTTAGAGCTGTAAAAATACTCTGTATGATATTATAATGATGGACATATGTCATTGCAGATCAGTCCAAACCCACAGAGTGGACAACACAAGGAATGAACCCTAATGTCAGCTGCGGGCTTTGCTTGATGAAAATGTGTCAGTGTTGATCGTGCAGTGGTAGAAAATGCACTACACTGGCAAAGATGTTGATGATGGGGAGTGTCTGGGGGGGATATGTGGGAACTCTCCATACTTTCTACTGAAATTTGCCATGGAACTGAAATTGCTTTTATAATATAAATTAATTTAAAAATTTCACCAGATGATTATGATGCTGAGAAGTTTGAGACCAAAAGAACTGACCCTATTCCATCATCTTACACATGCAAAATGGAGAAATCAAGGAAGGAAGAAGAGGTGGAAGGCACGGTGAGTTAT
Organism: Heterocephalus glaber; assembly: GCF_000247695.1. The sequence continues at coordinate 27,314,639 of NW_004624746.1, read as the reverse complement.
TGGCAGAAGCAGCAACAAATCTCAAGTCTCTGACTCCTCCAGTGCTCTTTCCCCTTTTCCCTCCCTTGATGGTACCTTGCCTTGTGCCCTGTAGTCCTGTGTTCTGGAAAAGCAAATAGGATTACTCAGGTTTATAGCTGTTGAATTTCCTTGGGAGCTAGGGAAAGAGTAAAGCTGATTCCTACCACAAATGTCTTTATTCCTAAATTTCATACTAAGTTAAACATTGCATTTATATCTCTGCTCAGGGCTGTAAACACAAAAAAGAGAGGAAAAAAGCTAATTAAAGAGGAAATAATATAGGTATATGTAGTATAAGAGAGAACAAATGGGAAAACAATAAGGAGAAAGGGTCATAGGAATATAGCATAATTAATTCCTTCTAAAGATAAATTCATGAGGAAAAGTCCCAAGGTTGGTGGAAGTATTTAGGTGACATGGTAAAATTAGAAAGTTTTGTTTCAACTTTCTGAAGGACAGTTGTCATATTATATCTTCCCATGTCTCAATTTACCAGCATTTTCAATATGCTATATCCTTTTTCTACCCTAAAAGTTTGCTAGGAAGATGAAGGTGATACTTTTTTTGGAGAGGGTAGGGCTCAGCATTTCCTACATGTAGACTCCATGCCCAGGCCAATGGAGATAACTTTCAGACATCTCAATCTTATTGAATTACCCCAAATCTTAGATAGGAAGATAGAAAGGAAGATCCTGATAGTTAGCAATATTAAAACACATTGCATAAGTTTGCAGATGTAGTAGGTGGCAGATGGAGGTCACACTTGAATTCAAATCTTTCCAACTCCACAGCTCATAATCTTTTCTCTGAACCAGAATTTCAGCCCACTTTCCATTGCCATGACACCGTAGCTGAGATAATCAACTTAAAAGCGAAACAATTTGTTTTGGCTCATGATTTTTAGAGGTGTTAAATCTATGGTTGCTTGGCTGTATTGTTTTGGGGCCTGTGTGAGGCAGAGCATCCATGGCAGGGAGCAGTGAAGCTGCTTATTTCATGACCGCTTGGAAGTAGAGAGAAAGAGGAAGGGACTGGGATCTCAGTATCTCTTTCAAGGGTACATCCTCTCTGACCTAACTTCTGTCCATTAGGCCCCATCTCCTAAAGGTTCCATAACTGCCCAATAGGCCATAGGACACCAGGCCTTTTAGCATATGAGCTCTTTACGGGTAATTTAAGATGCAAAGAATAAAACGTTGTAATCACAGAATGTCTGGCCACTGCTCTTGACCCTTGTTCTGTAGATGATGTATCCTGTAGACAGGAAAGCTGGCCTCTTCTCAGCACACCTGAAAGAGACCCTGTGATCTATGGGAAGTTCTTTATATTTCTTGAGATTCATACCAAGAACAAGACATTTGCCTGGAGTCCATTGGGTAATTTATTTCAGAATGTCTGGCACTGGCAGCTCATGGGATGCATATCAAGCAGGAATTGAGCTGAATGAATAGCTGAAGTCCAAAGTGGGGGTCAGCCTCAGACAGAGCAGAGGTGAGTTAGCATCACATCAGCCAGCACAGCTCCTTTCATTTCTGTTCATTTGGGCGATTATTAAATGTATTGTTTTTCACTTTAATTCCTTCTCCTTTGGGAGCTGAAGAGGGATATTTATCTCATGATAAGATTTTGAAGCTCAGTGTCAGGTTCTAGGTCTCTAAGTGCCACTCCAGTATTAACATCATGCACTACATTATATTTCAATGTATGTGCAAGAAAAGCAAAGCATATTGGAGACTAGAAAAGCAAAGCATACTGGAGACTAGTTGAGAATAAAAGGCTTGAGAGTTATTTCTTTCTAGTGTGATTCCTTTGTTTACTTTGTACTTATCATGGGCAAGAAAGACATTGATGCAAGGGGAGAAATATTCAGGTAATGGGGAGCCAGCAGCTCATTGTGGAGAAATCATTAATATTGTACCATCAAAATACACAAATTAGGATTTGTCAAAAAATGAGTCGATGTGGCTCATGTCTAAATTCTGGCTCTTCCATCTGTTGACTTTGTTTCTTTAGGAAGTTTCAGTTTCCCCAACTGTATATCTGAAACATCTTGAAGATTTGGTGGGACAAGGCTTGCAAAGTTCTTAAATGCTGGACACTTCTACTGTGGTCAGAAAATTCTAGTTCCTTTTTGTATTAGTCAGCTTTTCATCACTGGAACAAAATACCCAACATACACAATTTAAAGGAGAAAAGGTTTATTTTAGCTCCTGATTTCAGAGGTTTCAGTCCGTGCTTGGCTGACTCTAAGGGAGAAACGTCATGGTAGAACAATTTATGGCAGCTTCCAGGTAGAGCAAGGAAGGGGCTGGGGACAAGAATATGACCTTCCAGGTTAGTATAATTCCTTAAAACAGGCTCCACATCCTAACAGCACATTCAGCTATGATTAATCCATTGATGAGGTTATGCCCCATGATCTAATTACCTTCTGAAAACCACCTCTGAATACATGATACTTGGGATACATTTTAGATCTAAACTATAACACTCCCTTCCTCAGTTCTACTATATTCAGGCATGATTTGTATGGTAAAGGCTAATAAGGAGAAGGGGCAAGCTGCTACTTCTGACTTTTGACTTCCCTAACTGGCAGATACACAGTTGTGGAGAATATATAATTGAGTGGAGAGATGAAACTTGTGGTCAGGTAATGCAATCAAGAACAGAGAAAGGAGAAAGAAAGTACATTGCTTAGGGATGTATTGTGGGGCTGGAAAATGGTGACATAAGTGGGAATGAAGAGAGGCAAATGGAAAGCTGAGATGAGAGGGTAGAGTGAAGTATGAGGCAGATAAGGGATAAAATGCAGAATATCTATTGGGCACAATCTTTTATGGGCTCTAGTATATTTTTCTTGGGTAGGAATCAAAGAGCTGCAGCCAGAAGGCTGAGAAAAAAATGACCTGCTCTTATTCACTGGAACTGTATTAAGTATTTTCAGATATTTAATCATCCTTCCTTAGAAGGTAGTTTAGATGCTTTTCCCTGTGGTCACAGTCTAAGATGTGAGCCCTCTCTTTATCTATTCTTATGTTTACCTAGTTCCAAAACACTGGTTCTTTTTCTCTTCTCATTCTATGCCTTTTCCTTGAGTAAGGGAATCACTATTTTCTTTTCTCTTTTTGTCGTTGTTCTTCCTAGTTGTGGCTGGGTCTCATCTTCTCCAGCTGCTCATGTGTAATCCTTCTAACGAAGAAGCCCTGGCTGGTGGTACCAACCAAGCCTTGGTTCATTGGATTGGGATCTTTTGCTGAAATTAACTCAGCTCTCTGTAAAGAGGCAACTGAAAAACTTTGTCTTTTCCAGCCTAGGAATTTTGATATGGTCATTGAACTTTACAATCAAAACAAATGTGAAGTGCCACAGCTTGTTTCCAGTGGTACTATGTTTGAAAAAGCTTATAACAAATTTGTTTTCATCTCTTTATTCAAGTATCAGTGCTGAAGAGAAACAGCCTAATGTAGAGAAAATAAAATGAAATAATTAAAAAGTTGCAGAATGTGAAATGACTGAGATAAAACCAAGTGGGTCTGTTGGAGATAATGGTTATCTGTTTGCAGTAAACATGAAGTGAGAACAAGTCATGACTCATGATAACATTCAAGTGGAAAGAAGTAAATTAGATGTAGACACAGCCAGGAAAGAATTACAAACACATGCAAGGCCAGACAGTACAAAAGGAGGGCAGGGGCTATATTTTATCTTTATCAGGTAAGTGAAATAATGCTTTCTATTAACACTATGAGTTTAGAGTAGAAAGCGGAGTCAGGAGGTGCTGCTGAGAGCTATGCAAAGACCATTGGAAATGGGTATAGACTGGGAATGAATCACTGAAGGCCTATTATGTGCCAAATGCTTTTACATATATAATCTCATTTAAGCCTATGACAACCTTGCTAAGTGTGACTAGCAGTCCCCTTTTGATGGGGAATGTGAGGCTCAGATATGTAATGTGTCCAAGTCTTTATAGCAAATAAGTGTTGGATTTGAGATAAATGCCTAGGTCTGCCTGACTTTACAGGCTTCTTCTCTCGAAATATGCCACACTCACCATTGCTGAATGATGATATACACTTGAGACCTAAAACAGTGTTAGAACTACCAAAGTGTGGCTGGACTCAGGAGGAAAGTAAATCACTCCAATTATTTTGTGTTTCTTTTTGTCTCCTTCTGCCCCCAACATCCACCTACCATTTTAGTCCCACATTGAACTGCTAACTTTATGTAACCACTCGGGTGTCCTACAAACAGGTCAGATTAAATTTAATCTAGAAGTCACGAAAGCACTCTACCCTGTCATATTTTGTCTTTTCTGTCCATTTTATCAAGCCAGAAATTTAAATTTCCCTAACTCTTTGTCAGCCCTCATGCAAGTCTTGTCAATGCTATTTAAAAAATATCTCCATTTTCTTCTTTGCTCCATCCATTCAATCTCAACTTCATTTCAGGCTAACATCCTCTCCTGCGAAGATTACTACAGAGCTCTTTACACAGAGCTTTACGAAGAGCTGGTCTCTGCCTTCCATGTCTCACTCTCTAAATCCATATTTTGCATTGTAGAGGCATGTGTAAAGTACAAATATGTACAACTCTTTCACACCTCTTCTTTCCTTTAACCTATACTTCAATGTCTTTAACATAATACATTTTCTTTAGAAAACATTTGTGTATGATGGGGGCTTTGGGAAGTGATTGGATCATGGAGGCATCCACTTAGCAGTGGAAGCAGCTGAGTGTGCCCTGAGCAGGTGGGGCCTGGTTAGAGGCAGGGAAGCCAGACCTGGAAGGGTTATCTCTCCCTAGCTCCTCCTTCCATTCTCTGCTTCCTGGCTGAAAAGATGTGAACAGCTTTCCTCTGCCTTACTGTTTCTTCCTGTGAGCCAGCCAACCATGGACTATAACTGTGAGCCAAAATAAATCTCTTCTTTCAGTTGTGGGTTTGGGGTATTTTGTCCCAGTAACAAGAAAGTGACTAAGACATATGAGATATCACTTCTTTCTACCTTTTACTCTGTAAATGACTGGGAAAAAAGGCATTATCCACAGTGTTTTGCTGTCATTATCAGATGACAATGCTCTTCGAACATGCTATTCTTTCTACTTTTCTGCCTTTTCCCCTTATTGGACTAATTAGTTCCTCCTTATCATTTAAAAGTCTGTGTAGATATCTCCTCCTCCACAGATCCCTTCTTAACAGTCCAAAGAGTTAGTTAAGAATACTTCCAGTGGCCCTTGTCATGTTTGCTCATCTTAGTTCTCATTACACTGCATTTTAATGGATGAATTTCTGTCTCCATAAATTGTAAGGGCCCTGAGAACAAAGATGTCTTAGAATAAAGATCATTTATGAGTACTGATTCTGCTTCCTGAAACATGATATCTAATAAACAGTTTTGATAGGATGTTGTTATGGATGCAAATTAATGTGCAGGAGATGTGTCAGGATGCTTTCTTGGAATGAGGATTATTCAGAGGGAGAGACTGTCCTTCACACAGCCTCAGGGAAACTCCAGTTGACCTAAGAGAAGCCCTGAAACTGACGAAATCCTTTGACCCTGAGTGGAGATGAAGAGGGATTAATCAGTAATTGGCTGTGGATGCGATCTTGAATGAGGGGCTCTTTCCTAGCAAAGCAATCTCCTAACAAAGCTGATAGCTAAGGACAGCCTGCCAGCAGTGTGTCTAACAGCTGGGGAACAAATCCTTCATTTCTGAAGGGAGATTTTATTTTTGAGTATTTATAATCATTGTTTTAATACAATTAATTTAATGGAAAATTTATGCAATTTAATTTTTAATCATAGTTGTGTTTAACAATCTGCTCCCAAATTCCTGAAAATTTAATAATTGGCTCTTGCAAGTTAGAAACAAGCCAGCTCCAGCAAACGACTGGATGTGTCTATCAAATGCCATCTGCATTCCAGCCAATTTTATTTCATTTGTGACCCATAGGTTTCTTAATTTAGTAAGTACATTGCTTTGACCATGATGCTGGGTTACACTAAAATTTTTATTTGCAGTATTATAGCAAAGACAAATTCTTTTCTTTCTTTCTTTCTTTCTTTCTTTCTTTCTTTCTTTCTTTCTTTCTTTCTTTCTTTCTTCTTTCTCCTTCCTTCCTTCCTTCCTTCCTTCCTTCCTTCCTTCCTCCTCCCTCCCTCTCTCCCTCTCTCCCTCCCTTCCTTTTTCTTTTCTTTGGGACAGGGTCTCACTCTGTAGTTTAGGCTGGTCTTGAGTTCACGTAGCCCAGGCTGACCTCGAACTCATGGAAACCCTCCTATTTCAGCCTCTCAAGTGCGGGGATTACAGGCATGCACCACCCTGCCTGGCAAGAAATTATTTCTTATTTTATGTACAATTTATATATTGTTATGACTTGTGTCTAGATGTCCCCTCAAAGCCTCATACAGTCATAGGTGGGGCTTTTTTCAGAGGTGGCTGTATCTAGAGTGTGTGATGCTGGGATTGATTCTTGGTGCAATGCCCGGATCAAGGGTGCTAGGATTAAGGGTGTGAGTGTTACCTGCCCTGAGTAGCCTGGATAAAATGTAAGGGATAGAAAGAGCTGTAGTTATCCTTTGTTGTTTTGTTACCTTTTTCCCACCATGAACAGTTTCTCCTTTTCGAGGCCACCTTACTTTGGAGCCAGCTGATCATGGACTGAAATCTCTACAAACTATGAGCTAAAAAAATCTTTCCTCCTTTAACTTTGGGTGTTGGGTATTTTGTCTCAGCAATGAGAAAAGTAACTAAGACATGCATTTCCCGAAAAATACCACATTTCTCCTCTAAAAGGTGATTTGAGTGGCCCACCTCAATGTTTACTATAATTGTATCAGTCACAGGACCCACATTCCAGCCGGTTACCTCCAAGCCTAGCTTAAATAAAGGACCTCATGTGGAATTGTGCTTATGTATTTTCTAGTGAAGACACAATTGAGGAAATGATCTCATCTTTTCTAAAATTGACTGTCCTTTACATATTCTCTACATCTCAACATTTATATTCACAAGACCTAAATAGATAACATGTGGCACCAGTTTAATGAGATGGGTATTGGGCTAGAGACAGCACAACATTTTCCGAAGGAAAATCACAGCAATCCATGCAGCAATCTGCTCTTTGTATCTTCAAGTCTCTGAACCTGCTTCTGGCTCCTTCCTCAGGAGAAAATAAGAAAATAAGAATCATATTAAGTGCACTAGATGCCCTGGCATAGAAATCTCGTGCACCATAGGAACCAGTATCTCTTGTAATTGGATCTGGCATAGCTACCAAATCTTGGATACACTCAGTTTTGAGTCTCTGTGTTCAGGGCATCTTATATTCATTGCTTCCCACTATGTATCTATGCTTCATTCACATAGTTTCAGCCCAGATAAAATTTATCTATCATGGACCTTTCAGATTATAAATAATGTCTGGTAATATAAATGAGATCCCATCTTTATCAAGTATTCAGGAGAAAGAGCAAGAAAATTAATCTAAGGTCAGATTTGTCTTTATGGAAGGAGAACAGGGTTAGCTCATTCTTCCTCACTACCTCATCTGATATTCATCATACCATAGGATGCAGTTATAACACCAGTTGATATGCACATCAGAGCAGATAACCTCTAGCAAGTTGCTTTTTGCCTGGTTCACTTCTTCTTTTCATGCTTCTGAGTTAATCTTTATTAATCTTTCTGGCCCTGGGGCCTAGTTCAGTGCCTTGAACATTGCAGATACTCATCAGAAAATTCATTCAGTTCACAAAAAAGAGAAAAATGAAATGGAGAAAAATCAAAAGAAATGCTTCCATATTTTTGCCTACTAAACATAACAGCTGTAAAGATTTTAGCATATGTTTTTATAGTCTTTTTTACATGCCCATGCTTAAGAGTTGGAATGCAATAATGCTACACTGCAAGTTCCTTGTTTATTATAGATGCGCTTTTAAGAATAAGAATATTACATTACTAGGAGGCTGTTTCTGCCTTAACTAATGAATCTGAACATCAATACTCTATTTGGAGAAGCTTGGGTGACGGATTGTTCAACAGTTATTGAATGTGCACAACCTGCCGGACTATGTGGTAGACACATGAGGAGGGAAAGAAAAATAGTTTAATTCTGCTCTCAGAGCACCTCCCTGTCCTTTATGGGACGTTCCTGTTCATTTTTTATTTCCCGTGAAGTAACTAACATTGCCTATAATGTGTTCTGTTTGTTTGGGATGCTTTTAGAGGACCTACAGAGAAAGACCCATTTAGAAAATTTCTGCCAGAGTCAGTTTGTCAAACATAAACAGGCAAATAATCCCTGAAGATTATCCCATCTCTGTGATATAATTTTAACATGATATCCAGCTGATCAATTGGGGAGAAAGCACATCAGCTAGTGGGGAGTGAAAGTTAGTGGCTTGGTTGTCATGGAAACTCTTCTTCCAGACCAGGAAAAAAGGCATTCATGGGGAAACACGCCATGTGGATAAATAGCCCATTTCTCCATGATCTATTCTGTCTGTTGATCACAAGTCAACATCCCACCAGGGCTCGGAGTGGAGAGAAATGCAGGCATCCTCATCACACAGAGGAGGGAAACATTTTCGGCTATGCAGAGAGAGACCCAGGGGGCATGGTTTGAATAAGAAGCGTGCAGATTAAAGTTGGAAATCCAAGGTCAAATTTATTTTATTTTTTCCTTTTATAATCTTTCATTTTAAAAATGATTCTGTTCAAGTTGTTAAAAAGGCTTATTCTTAGTTCCCCATGGATGCTGTGTAGGGAGGACAGTTGTTGATATGAAACCTTGACTGACATTTGAAGTGCTGACTCCAGGAACATCACAGAACATCTTGCAAGGAAATGAAGTGTGTGACCTCTTTAGCCTTATTAGAAAAAGCCAGAGTTAAGCAGTGGAAGATGAGATGATCAGTTTTTCTAAGAAGTACATAGTTGTAAAAATATTAACATGGTCTAACTTGGTTACTATATTACTTATAAATGCTTACCATTCTTGGCAATATCTTTTCATATTGGCTGAAAATAAATCTGAATTTACATAATCTTGATAAGCAAAATAATTAAACCACCAAAGGTAGAGTTTCACCCTTCTACTTCTATGAAATTCATTCTAGCTATGTTTTTACATTTTAAACTATCTTTTCTAAATTAGAAGCCCTTCAGTGCTTTGGATGGTACTTTGTTCATCTTTGTAAATAGTGAGCATGATGTCCAGTTAATAAATGTTGATTTAGCCAGAGATTTATCTCAGTGCTTCCGCTGCTTGCCTCGAAAGGACCTGAGTTCAATCCCCGGTACCAAAAATAAAATAATAATACTAATAAATGTTGATTTAGAGCAAGTTTTTATATACCAGAAGCTGGTGCATATTAGTAAACAATGATTGTTCAGTGACTAACTGAACACATGAATGGATGGGTGGATAGGTGGATGGATGGATGGCTATATTCTGGATTTTTTAAGTTTTCTATGTTTTAGAGAACTAAAAAATTATTTCACTGGAGCAGGATCTGTCACAAACTTGTCTTCCCAGTGGCCACTTTTGAAACTACCAAAAATAGTTCAGATGGGACTCCAGTAAGGATAACTTGATAAATCATTATAGGATGGTAAAGCTTTAATTCTGTTTCCTACTATTGAGTTTTTCACTTGAAGTCTTTATAGTTAAATGAGATCTACTGATGTATTTATTATATACCAAGGGTATTATGTAGTAGTTTCTTTAGCGTACATTTCTATTTGTGAACAAAGATCAATTTACTCACTACACAAATAATTAACTTCTCTTGCTGGCAATCACATGACAATAATTCAAAATATCTCCAATGTCAGAGATTGATTTCTCTGATCACACTATTCCCTAGTCTTTCCTACTTTTCTTGTGAACTTATCACACTCATACTCTTTAGACAATCTTTGTCTTTGTATCTTTATCTGCTTTTAGACACAACTTAAACCTTTCCATCTCAACAATTCCTCATTCTTTTGTTTATTTATGATTCCTGCTCTGTCAAAACTCAGTTCTTGTCTGATTTGTTAAACTCTTTTCACAAGTTGAAAAACATTTCTTCATTAATTCTTTCAACAATAAGCTCTGATGTAATGTATCAGAAATAGACAGTTTAATTTGATCGGGGCCCTTCTCTAAGAAATATAGAGATCCTTAATCTGGAAGTAAGTGGATCTCCTAAAAGTTTATATAAAATAATGGATATTTGAGCATTGATTTTTTTCCAGACAGGAGGTCAATTGTTTTGTAAAGTTTTCTATTCAATGATACAGTCATGAAGTAAACAATCAAATTATAGTGTGAGTGCTTTTTTTTTTTTTGGTGGTACTAGGGATTGAATGAAGAATCTGCACTGAGCTACATCCCCAGCCCACTTTTTATTTTGAGGTAGGGTGTCACTAAGTTGCCTTGGCTGGGCTTGAACTTATGATCCCTCTGCCTTAGTCTTCTAAAGTGCTGGGATCATAGGTGGGTACCACTATACCCAGCTTTAAGTGCTACTTTTGATAGGAATAAGAATAAGAAGCCAGCAAAAAGTAGGCTCAGAGAAAGCATATTCTCAGAATTTGCTGATCAAATTCACCAAAAATCACCTGTAAGTTAGCCTCTAATGTGACGTCTTAGCCTCTCAACAATCTTTCCATTTCTTTATGACACTTAGTCATACTGCTCCTGGCTTCCTACTATCTTCTCACATCAATTTTCTCCTCAAGCAAAACCCAGTTGGTCCGGGTGTGATAGTGCACATTTGTAATCCCAGCACTCAGGAGGCTGAGGCTGGAGGATTGGTGTGAGTTTGAGGCCAACGTGAGCTACATGGTGAGTTCAAGCCTGGCCTGAACTGCATAGTGAGACCCTGTCTAAAAAAAAACCTCTCCAAAACCCAAAAAAACAACGGCAAGAAAAACAAAAACCAACCAAACAACCGAGCTGGTCTTAGGACACTGAAAATACTCTCGAAACCATGAAAAACAGGTATAATAAATGTTGATTTTTTTCTTGCTCATACATGAGTACTCTGTGTGTATTTCTGTGGTACTGTGGTTTGAACCCAAGGCCTTGCACATGCTGGGTAAATGCTCTACCACTGAGCTGCACCCCCAGCCCTAAATGAACACTTTCACTTTGCATATTGCAATACAGAAAATTTATTATCTTTTAATATTAGCAATAATATACATTAGTTAGATATACTGACAATATCTGAATTACCACTAAACGTCCAGGTTTCTATAAGAAAGATTTATCCAGTGACGGGGAGAGTGGCAATTTCTGGGATCAATGCTGGCTGTGGTGGATTTACTGTAACATGGTGGGGCAGTTTGTTTTTCATGGCAAAGAACAGAATTGCCTTTGCATATTACAAGGGCCATAAAGGCCAATTTGTTATTGGAAATCCTTGCCACTAAACAAGCTTATATTTACTATTTTTTGGCAGGGAAGATAAGTGAGTTTCTATCATGATGAGTTTTAAAACAGAATGGTTTGTGCAGAAACTAGCCAAAGCATATCATAATCCTGATAAATTTTTTTGTACAATCAAACTCATTCTTTCACTGTACATTATACTTGTGCTGTTTTTAAAAATACAATACATATTATTTTATATGTATATTATTTTTATAATAGTAATACTTGCTCAGTATAAAAAAAGTAAGGAGAAAACATAATCATAAACACCCAGGGACAATCACCACCTTCATATTTCTAAATTTTAAGTTATGTTGATTATACAAATTAGGCATCTTTAGAGGAAAAATTAAGGAAATTCAGACATGCAAAATGTAAGGAAATGAAATTACTCACAATTTTTACTACCCAGAGATGACTACTTTTCACAAGTTTGGCTTAGAATAGGATTCAGAAATAAGCCCAGGTACCTTCAGGCATCTGATTTTTGACAAAGGGTGCAATAACATATGCTAGAGAAATGACAGCCTCTTTTTTGACAAAGGGACCAATAACATGTGCTAGAGAAAAGACAGCCTCTTTAGCAAGTGGTGCTGGGAAATCTGGTTATCCACATGTAGACAAATAAATCTAGATCCAAACTTCTCATCCTGTACTTAGATCACATCAAAATGGATCAAAGGCCTAGATATAAAAACAGGAACCCAGACCCTGATAAAAGAAAAGACTGGTAAAACTCTTAAAGATGTAGGCATAGGCAAAAAATTCCTGAACAGAGAACCCCAATTGTGCAAGATAGAATACCAATAATCAATAAATGGGATCATATCAAATCAAATCACAGCAAAGAAAACAATCAACAGATTTGAAAAGACAGCCTACAGCATAGTAAAAAATTTTGCCTGCTATTCCTTGTCAGAGGACTAATTACTGCATCTAGAATATATAAAGAACTAAAAAAATTATATTCCCCTCAAAAATAAAAGACCCAATGAAAAGATGGACAATTGAAATGAAGACACTTCTCAGAAGAAATACCAATGGCCAAAAAGTACACGAAAACATGTTTAGCATCTTTGGCCATTACAGAAATGCAAATTAAAACAACACTGAGATTCCATCTTACTCTAGTAAAAATGTCTGTTATCAAGAATTTAAAAAACAACAAATGCTGAGAAGGTTGGGGGAAAAACTCTTCAACGCTGCTGGTGGGCATGTAAACTAGTAAACCACAATGGACATACGTATAGAAATTCCTCACAAAAGTAAAAGTAAAATTCCATTTGGCCCAGCTATAGCTCTTCTAAGTATCTTCCAAGTAATCATATTATAGTGAAACACCCCCATCCATGTTTACAGCAGCACAACTCACAGTAGCTAAATTATGAAAGTGGCCTATATGCCTATCAATAGATTAATGGCTAAAGAAAACGTGGTATATATACACAGTGGCGTAGTACTCAGCCATAAATAAGGATACGTTTTAATTATCTGTAGAAAAGTGGACAGCTCTTGAGATTAAGTGAAACAAATCAGACACAGAAGGTTAAATATTGCATAGTTACTCCAATCCAAGAGAGACCCAAAATATAAGTAATTTAAACAGCAAAATTAAAAGATGGTAGGAAACAAGGAGGTGAACCCTTTGGAAATGAGAAGGAAATCTAAGGAAGGACAGGGAGAAGATAGGTATTAAAAATGATAAAGATGCAATATAGATATTTCTCAGGAAAAATATAATTATTATGTATCACAAACATACAAAAAAACCCCTTGACCTTAGTCCTTGTCTAGATTGTATATTTGTATACATATACTTAAGATATCCATTTTATTTTCTTAAAAAAAGGAACCATATTTATTAGGTTACAATTTTTATTGTCATTTAAGACTTCATTTTAATATTTCTAGGCAAATAAAGTATATTTATAATACCACTTTTGCTGAATATATAGAATTCCACCATACTGTATTCTTCCAATTTTTTACTATTGACATTTTATATTTTTAAATTTAATTTTTGATAGACATGTAACATTTGCACATATTTATGAGGAAAATGGGATGCTGGGTTCATGAATATACTCAGGTAATTAACATAACTATCACCTTAAACTTTTATCATTTCTTTTTCATAAAAACATTTAAAATTCATGAATATCTTCTGATATTTAATACACTATTTTTAATTAAATTCATCCTGGTATGAACACCAAAATTTATTTTTCTTATATAGCTATAATATTTTACCTCTTAACCAATCACTCCCCTTCTTTTTTCCTTCTATTCTCCCCAGTCTCTGGTAACCACTATTCTACTCCCCAAATCTAGTAGGTAACTGTTTTTAGATTCTACATATCAGTAAGATTATGCAGCATTTGTCTTTCTGCACCTGATGTCACTTAACGTCCTTCAAGTCCATCCATGAAACTTCTTAATAAAATCTTAATATCTACCTTTGCCATATATTTTTTAGATAAATTCCTGAAAGTGAAATTTCTGTGAAGAAACATGGAACAATTTTCATTTTCACTGAAAGTATAGGAATTATGTTCCCTGTATGTTATCATGCATGGGCAGTGCATAGAATTGCATAAATATCTGTTATCATTTTGGTCAAAAAGAGCACTCTTATTGTGGTAAAGTCAATTAATTGTTTGGAGGAACAGAAATTCATTTACTGTACTTCTTGGAGTGAGGAATTTTTGAGGAAGTTCATGTTAACTGGCCTATCATCAGAAGATAATAGAAGACAATGTACTCAAAAGCCTGGTGCTGAACTGGAGAGAGAGGGTTTTTCAAGATGATGGACAACTCTAGCAATCAGATCTCATTTTATTTTCTCAGCAAGATAATTTTAATTCATTTTTTAATACTTTTCCATTTTGGTGTCTCATATGATATTTCTCATGATTTCCTCTTCGTATTGCCCACTCTATTTCTTACATTTAAATTTCCAGGGAAAGAATGACTTATTGGCTGTGAGCACCATGATTGTCCCTTTTGGGCTATGCCTTTGCTCTACACATCTCATAGGTCAGTCAGATCTCCAAGCCCTATTGGCTGTGACCACAAAAGCAGGGACTAGAAGGATGGAAAATGGTTATCGCCCTCTTCCAAAAGGGACCTTTTGTCTTTTTTATTTTTGACAGAAACTAAGAGCAAAATAGAGTTTATTCTAACATTGTCATTTTTACTGTAAATTGCATTTTTCTTGCACATAAATAGCACTGAATAAGTTTCATGTAAATTATATAAATCTATACCATTTGTACTTCTTATTTTATAAATTTAGCATTAATTTATTGTATTGCAGCATTAAAATATAGTAAAATGGAAATGTGTTATTATTTAAGAGGAAAATATTTAATTAACATGATATTTTAACTTTCCGTTTGTTTGAATCAAGTAACTTTGAAGTTGGGAGAATATATTGGAAATCCTTAAATTACTTACTATAATGTAGTTCTGTTATTAAATTTATAGCACAAGTGAGTAGTTAATGCAGAGATAGCAAGTTTGTCACTGTTTTTAATTAAACCTAAGTTGATTGTGAAGAGAGAATTATTGAGCATTTGAGAGATATATCTAATGGTCATATAATTAGATGGAAATTACATAAGCAAGGAATGTCCTATTTAAGTCTTGGTGTATTAACTCTATAAGAAATGTGCAGACAGTTTACTCACATTTATCAAAATAGCTTACAGCAAGATAATTAGGAATCACTTTTGAAAATGGTAGTATTTAATAGACATATTCATTGATGTTAATCTTCCTACATATAGCCCATTAAGTGGAAAACTATTACATAGAAAATAGCTTATCAATAAAAATAAAATTGTGTATTTTTGTTCATAAAGTTGATTGCCTGCCACTCATCTCTTTTCATTTATTAAAATTAAATAAATTTTTTGCTTTGTTGATAATTAAATAGCCATAACAGTCAATGAATCTCAATTAAAGTTGATGATAGCTAACAATCAATTCATAAAAATATTAGCAATGACATATTAGATAACCAGAAACAATAGAATCTGAACTTATTTTACTGAGCTGAGAGATCTCTATAAAACTAAGTTTCATTTGCATATGCTTAAGATTAGGTAAATGTCTAACAATTTGAAAAATAATCTTTATGGGGCACATGCAATCAGTTGGTAGAATATCATATCAGAACTTTTATCTTGTGAAAGTACTGGGTGATTGAAGATTATTCTTAGGTAAAGTAAACATTTCAAGCCACAACATCTATTATAAGCTGCTTTGTGATAAAATTCATAAAGCTAAAAAGTAAATAATGAAGATGATAATAATATTAGTAAGTCAAAACATCAAGACTTGGGGTAAATATGATCAATACATAATCAGCCCTTGTATCTACCCAGTTACTGAAAAATTTCAATGAAATAAAACAAAAGCAAAAGCCAGGAAAATGATAGCAATCTTGGAGGTCATAGAATAAAAGGATCCAAGAAAACTATGTTATTTTGTTTTTCTAATGGAAAAACCAAACCTATTAATGGATCATAAAATTAATTTAAGTCATATAAGCATTAACAATAAAGTAGAAAATATAAGAGATCAGCACTTGTAATAACAGTGAATATTTCCTATGAAAGGCTAGTGATATATTTGTGTAAAGTGGTGATATAAACTAGATTTCTATTGCAGGTCACAGCCAAAACTTGAAAAATACATATACAATGTATAATGATAAAAAAAATCTTAGTTTGTGGTTAGTCCCACAATATGTGGTAATATACAATTGTGAATATTAATGGAAATCAAGCTGTCCAGCTTTGATGTTTGGCTTCAGCATTAATAGTTCGGTGATAAGGAACAATTTTCTTGGACTCTGATTTTTCTATTTATAAAATATATGTATCCAACAATAGTATCCAACAATTGCAAATTTAAGTAGAATGGAAAATACCAAAAAGTTAGGCCATGGTGAACTCAAAATAATGAGACTCTAATAAAATAATTCAAGTAAGACTTTTCAGAGACTTCCACTTCTGGCTGGAATTGAGAGTAATGGGTGATGAATTTGCTACTCCAACAGCAAAATAAAAACAAAATTATCCCCCCTTCACCCTCTGACCTGTACAAAAATATACAAGACAATGGTTTTCAAGACACTATAGCCTAACAATTGATAAGAAAGTAGTTAGGATTCTATTTTGAAATAAAGACACCAACCCCAAAATGGAGTTAGGAAGCCCAAAATGGAGTCTGCTGAGTCACCACCCTCCAGAGATCTTACAAAAACATCTGCCAGCTGTCCTTCAGGACCTTTTCAGAACATGATAAGGCAGGCTATTGGCTCAAGGGCACATGGGCCCTGCATGGACACTGTGTGAACACTGTATAGATTGGATTTCCCCAAAATATGTAGTGTCCTATTGTGTAGAGATTGTATTGCTTACACAGGAGCCTGAGGTTCCTTCTAAATCCCTTAAAAGCCTCTAGACAAAGATCCTTCAGTTGGTATCCTACTCAGAATCCCTTCCCAGCTAATTGGAGCTTTACTTTCTTGCCTTTATGTCTTTTAAATAAATTTGCTTGAACCCTAATCTCCTCCAATCCATGGTTTTATTCTTTGTCACCATAGGACATGATCCCAGCATTCCAGTAACACTAGGAATAAGGCAGTGGAGGACAGTCCCTGATGGATAGGAAGCAAATGAGATGAATCCTCTGATTGTACCAGTTTACTGCCCAGAGAGAGCCTCCTGGTTCTCTCCTGTCCCTGCAGAAAGGGAAAACCCAGGTAGAGCCAGAAGATTTCCCGAGTTGAGGACAGAGCTGAGAGACTAGAGAGGCAAAGCAGCTAGAATTTAAGGAAACAGTGCTGAAGATGTGAATGCTTCTCACACACAGAGAAACCCAGACATCACAGAGTACTTCTTGAGTATTTATCTGAATATCAACCAATGGATATGTGTGCATGTGTGTGTGTGTGTGAAATCTACCCAAGGTTAGACAAAGGGCCACCTGATAGGATAAAAGGGAAAGGTATTCAGACAAAGGGCCACCTGATAGGATAAAAGGGAAAGGTATTTAGATCTCACACAGAGCCAGTTCCCACATAGTGGAAAAAGTCATCATTCATGGGGCAAACTGAGGGAGGAAAAACCTACCCTGATTGTGGATGGCACCATCCAATAGACTTTCAGCCTGAATGGAATGAAAGGAGAAGAAGAAGGAGAAAGTTAGTTTGAATTTGAAAAGCTCCATTCTGCTCAAGTTGGTGCATATTTTGCAACTGTCATCACTTGTGGACATCAGATTCCAGTTTCCCCATCCTTTCAGCTTAGCCCCATACCAGCGACTTTCCAGGGAGCCTCTAGCCATTGAATCTCAGACTGGTGCTGCATCCTTGATCCTTTTTTTTCTGAGGCTTCCAGCTTCTTGGATGGAGTAGCTACTGGGATACTCCAGCTCATTATGGCCTATCCTGCTTTTATTATATAAACCTTTCTAATAAGTCCTCTGGCATAGATCTCTCTCTCTCTCTCTCTCTCTCTCTCTCTCTCTCTCTATATATATATATATATATATATATATATATATATATAAAATCCATCTTTTCTATTGATTTTGTTTCTCAAGCGAGCCCTAAACAATGTACCAGCACACTTGCATTCCAAGAAATGGTACAGGAAATCCTTTAGGGAGAAAGAAAACCAAACAAATGGAGATATAAATCAAATGAAATAAAGAACACTGGAAATGGTAAATACATTGGTAGATATACAAGGTTATTTTCTTATTGCAAAAATCTCATTAAAAGATTATTGATTATTTAAAGAAAAATAAAGTAATGCATTATAGAGATTACAGCACAAAGCCTGCATGGAGAGATGGCAGTATACTATTGTGAGGTTCTAATATTTTACCTGAAGTGGTAAAATAATATCTTGAAGATTAACTGTGATAAGAAATATATATATAATATAAAAATATATAATAAACCTTAAGGGCAACAATTAAAATGAAAATAAAAAGATGACAAACTAAGGGCAAAGATTATCATATTGAATTAAAAAGTGTAACTCAATTGTGTGCTGCCTACAGAGAATAAAATTTAAACATTAAAATAAAAATTCATTTAAAATAAAAGAATCTAAAGAGCTATACCATGGTAACACTACTCAAAAGAAAGCCAGTGTCTATACTAATTTTAGATAAGGTAGAATTCAAAGCAATGTAAATGAAGGTCATTTCCTGATGATAAAGGGGTCAGTTCATCAGGAGAAAATGTCAGTTCTGAACGTCTAAGCATGTAATGACAGAGACTCAAAATACATGAAGCAAACTGATAGAACTGCAAGGAGAAATAGACAGTTTTACAATTGGAGTTGGATATTTAAATATCTCCTTGAAAATACAGTAAAGATATGGAAGACTTAAGTAGCACAATCAACCATCTTGATCTAATTGACATTTATGCAGTATTCTTCCAACAACAACACCTTTCTTTTCTAGCAACCACAGAACATTATCAGGAAATTATCAGGAAACACCATATTCTGGACCAGGAAAATAATCTCAGAAAGCTTAAAGAGATTTAAGAGAAACAATGTGTGTTCTCTGACCACAATAGATTAAATTAATCAGTGACAAAAAGTTACCTGGAAAATCCTCAAGTACTTGGAAACCAAATAAGTCACTTCTAAATTACTCACAGATCAAAGAAGAAATAACAAAGAACATTAGAAAATATTTTCAACTGAATAAATGAAAAGGCGTCAGAATTTGTGGCATGCCATGTAAGCAATATGAATGAAGAAATGCGTAACATTAAATACCTGTTATGTGTATGAAGGGGAGCAGCAAGACTTACTTTAAAGTTACAGTGATCACCATAGTGAGTTGGCATAAAGACAGCCAAATAGATCAATGGAATGCAATAGAGTCTGGAAATAGAACTACACTGTACATGTACACACATATATAATAGTGAAAATGATAATGGGAAATGACTATATTTTATGATAAACATGTTTTTGTGAGATTATGAGCCTAGAAATGTAGGTGCAGGTGCTGCATATCTTTTTGAAAAGTTTGGAAATATTATTATTCTGAATATAATATATGGTCATGAAAAATTATATAATGTGATAAAATTTAGAAGTTTTAGAGGGAAAGTGGTATAAAAGATGAATTATAGAAGGGGGAGGCTTGACAGACAAAATAGCTAGAGGACAGTGAGGCTGAAGAAAGGAGGAGGAGATCTGTGATATATTGAAGGGGTTAAACCTACGGTGTTTGCTGGCTGATCTAATGGGATGAAGAGTTATAGAGCAGGAAGAATCGAGGGCATTTCAGATTTTGTTTTCGGTGCTGGAGATCAAACTCAGAACCTCAAATCCATGCATGCTAGGCCAGCATTCTACCCTGAGCTGTATCCTAATCCCTCAGATCACAAGTTTCTGAGGAGAAACCATGCCATTCACTGGGGTAGGGAACAGGAGGACTAACTAAATGTTGTGAGGCTTCTCATGATTCAGATTTGAATTTGTTGAGTTTGGGGCTCTTTAGGGACCCCTAGAGAGAGAGAGTGGCACAGTAGCCAGAAAGATCACTGAGCTTAGAAGGATGGAGGAGAGAACGAGTTTCATGCTAAGATTTGGAAGTAGTCAGCATTTAAATAGCACTTGAAACCATAGACTTGAAACTTCAGAGGAAGACACATAAAATAAAAAGGGATAGAAAAGGTAAAGTGTAAGTCTGGAAAGTAACAGCGTTTAAAGAGTAGGCAGAGGAACAGAAGCTGTGGAGTGAATTCAAATTTTATTTTTGGAGATGCGTAGGAGGGTGTGTGTGTGTGTGTGTGTGTGTGTGTGTGTGTGCCTGTGTGTGTGTATGTGTTGGTGGCAGTAAGGGTCACACATAGGAAACTTGTCTGGAAGCTGGGTTTCCATCAAAGTACATGGTTTTCACTGAGGCTGTGTATGGGGGAGGGCTGTTAGAGATTAATGTCACCTTTTCTTGACCACTCTAAGACAGACTCATTAGGGAGACTAAGCAGGTAGCATCAGAGATAAGCAGGTGGTGGACATTGGTATCAAATGTTGGAGAACAGACAAATAAGATAAGGACTGTAGTCTGTCAGGTTTCCAGCAGGAAACAGATTGGACTCTGAAATTGGGTAATTTGAGGTGAGGGGACTTAACAAAGAGACTCTTTACCAAAGTGTGGGCAGTAGAGGGAAACTCCATGCCATAGTGCCATTCTCCAAGAGTGGAAAGGGGCTGATGCCATGACTGCCCCTCAGAATAAAAGGGCAAGAGGAGCAGCAGCTACCAGAACCTGGCATGAGAGAGCTTTGTGGATGCTCACTGCAGGAGCCCTAAACTTTTTAAAAAAGCAATTAAAACATTTATTTTTAATTGACATAATAATTATACATATGTATGGGGTACAATGTGATATTTTAATACATGTATGCAATGTATAATGATCAGATCAGGATAATTGATATATCTATACCCCAAACATCTATCATTTTTCTATGTTGGTAACATTGAAAATATCCTCTAACTATTTTGAAATATACAATTAGTTGTTGGCAACCATAAGTAACTGACAGTGCTGTAGAACATTAGAAGCTACTTTTATGGTTTAAATCTAGAAGTCTCACTTTGTTTAGAGGTAGGACTTTTGGAAGGTGACTGGATCACGGGCATGCTCTACTCATCAGTGGATTAATCCATGGATGAGTTCATAGCTGAATGTACTGTTAGGAGGTGGGTTCTGGTCACAAGGGGTGGGTCACTGGGGAACGTGACATGGAAGTGTGTATTCTTATTCCAGATCCTCCCTTGTCTCTGCTTCCTGGCTGCAATGGGTTGAGCAGCTTTCCTTAACCATGACTCTTACTCATGCTAATTCTACCTTAGAGCCAGCCAATCATGCATAGGCTGAGACCTCTGAAACTCTGAGCCAAACTAAATTTCTTTAAGTTGCAAGTGTTTGGTATTGTGTCTCACTGATAGAAAAGTGACTAATACACTACTTCTTCTATCCACCCTTGTACCTGCACCCCCTGTACCTGTTAATTATCCTGTCTCTACCTTTTCTGGATTCCTTATCTTTTCCAGACTCTGATAATCACTATTCTACTTCTGTGAGATCAACTTTTTTTTTTGGCTTTCACATACAAGTGAGACAAGTTATATTTGTCTTTCTGTGCCTGACTGATTTCACTTAACACAATGTCTTTCAGGCTCAACTATGTTGTGGAAAATGAAAGGCTTTCATTTCATTTTTTATAGAAATAGCCCTTTTATGGAGGGTCCTGGCAAGAACATCCTAGAGGGTTATTACCCTGATCATCTTGATTCCTCCTCTCACTTGTTTTGCCTGTGCTCTACAGTGGCCAGCTCTCCTTGGAAGAAGAGGGTTGATGTAGTCCACTTAGAGCCACCTCTGCATACACAACAAGCTGGAAGAGAGATGGGAGTGAATCTGAAGGGAACAAACCAAAGGTATGCAGCACAGACTGAGGAATACCTACTGGAAATCATCACCAAAGATCACTTAGGACTCTGGAGAACATTCAGGCCAACAGAGGGGCAGAAGATAATATACAGAGTGTAAAATAAGGATGACAATTAGGAGCTACTGTTAAGGGAGAGAGTTTGGAGAATGATTGGAAATAAATTTTTGGTGATGGATGGTAGGTGTGAGTTAAGATGGCAGACCCTTATTCATAGTTATGTGCTGAGCTACCAAAAAAGAAAAAACAATCATTGGCTTAAAATAGTGCCTCTATTTTCAAAGAGCTCCCTGTATTTTGACAGAATTGTAGGGATAAAGCCAAATCCATAAAACAGGCATATATTAGGACTTGTCTGTAAGAGAATGTATATCCTTGTCTATGTTCACTGAAACTTATTTAAACATGTAAGTTCTGCACAAATGTATTATGATTGTTGATTCATGTGTCTGTCTTCTCAATAGGAGAGTAGGAATCTGCATTAGATAGCTTTCTGTCACTGTAACAAATACCTTAATCAGCTTATAAAGAAAAAAGGTTTATTTTGGCTCACAGTTCTAGAGATTTAAGTCCACAATAGGTTGGCCCCTTTGCTTCTTCAGAGGCAGCATATCATGTTGGGATCATGTGGCAGAGCAAAACCATTTACCTCCTGGCCAGGAAGCAAAAGAGAAAATGTGGAAGAGAGCAAGGTCCATGTTACCCTCAAAGTGCACACCCCCAGTGACCTAAAGACCTTCCATTAGGCCCCACCTCTTAAAGGACTACTCTCTCCAAGTAGTATCAAACTGGGGTTCAAGCTAGGGACATTTAAGATACAAACTATAGCAGTATCCTACTTTAAACGTCATTATCACCTCTTGTCTATAGTTCAGGGTTTGAAACATAGAAGGTACTCAGTTAAAATTGATTGTATACAAAAAATTTCAAATGTCCAAAACTATAAAAACACAGCCTTACTCATGAATACAATTTTGTTATATTTAGGGTAGCTAAATGAACTGTTTGGCTGTTTGGTATAGCCTCATCCCTTTTTGTACATACTATATAGCTCACTTTTGTCACCATTTTTCTCCTTAATAAATAGTTGTCCCTTAGATGAGTTTTAATTCTTCACATTAGGAGACAGTTTCATTCTGTTTTTCACTTTTAATTTTTAAAAATTTATTAGTATTTGTATGCAGTATATAATGTTTACATCCCTCATTTGGAATTGGTACATGTACATAGCACATCTTAATTCCTATTTTTCATTCCCTTTCTCTTCCCTCCCTTCCTTGTCTATCCATCTCTAGATCCTCTTTCTTATTTTTGTACCTATTTTCTATACATAATGTACTTCCCCAAAGAGTTATATACATTATATCACAGAGGCACATCCAAATCCATGTTTATAGCAGTACAATTCGTAATGGCTAAAACTTGGAAGCCACCCATATGTCCATCAACAGAAGAATGGATAAAAAAATGTGGTAATTACACACAATGGAGTATGTCTCTGCCTGAAGAAAGGTAAATATGAGTCATTTCTAGGAAAATAGATGTACCTTGAGACCATAATATTAAACAAAGTAAATCTGACACGAGCTTAAATATAAGTTTCTCTTATATAAGAAACCCAAATTATAAATTAAGAGCAAAATAAAAGATAGATTTCTCAAAGGGGAAGAGGATCAAGACATGGGGGGGCGAAGGAGGGGGAGGGAGGGGGAGGAAGGGAAGGGACAGAAGATGAAAAAGGAATTAAGATATGTTGGGAACTTGTACCAACTACACACAAAGTTTCACTCTTGTTTGACATGTTGTATCAACTTTGAACAAATACTGGAATAACTGGTGTGAAGTCTAATTATAAAGTTGTTTCTCTCCATGAAAAGTCTTTAGAAGGCTTTTCTAAGAGGTTTTCCCTACCATCCTGTCTTAGCTGGTTCAATTTCAAACTTGATATTCCAATGTCTAAGTTCTTTTTTTTTTTAAATCTGTCTAATCACTTTATTTAAAACATTATGTAAACGTATTTCTAGAGAAATTATGACTATAAATTAAAAACAAATTAAGCTGGAAGCTATTTTAGTTGGTTGCTCTAGGAGAACAACAGAATTCCTCTTGCAGAGAAAATTGCTCTTTTGTTTGGGAAAGAAACCACTGAGGATTCTTTTTAAACTGAATGAGGTTTAAACCCAGGAGAATCTAAATAGGAGAAGGTGAGCCTAAGAGGGAGCCAAATTTCTCTGCATCAGAAAGTTACAGGAATTTTAGAGTAGGTTCTCACAACTACAGGGGTGAGTAGGGTCAGACCATGAAAGAGACACATTGAAAACAAAAAGCTTTCTTAGAGTCTGGAGGGCACGGAGCAGGTCTTAGAAACACATGGAGGGCCAATAAAGACTCCTGGAGG
>NW_004624746.1:27266686-27277441 GCF_000247695.1 Heterocephalus glaber | reverse complement strand
CTGTTATCTGAGAAATTATTTCTGATTTCATTTTTTCCAGATCCCCTTTTGTTGCCAGTTCAGTGGGTCCAGGTGGTTGAGTATCAGAGTGTTTCATCTCATTTCCCTTTGGGGTTGCTGTAGGTGATCTGGAAGTCTGGTTTTGAAACTTATTTATGTGTCTTCTCATTTCGACTGGGGGGCTGGGGGGGGGCTGCTGTTAGCACCCGTCCAGCTCACCTCCTCTGAGCTGGGAGAGGTGGGACAGGGGCCGGGAGCAGCGTTAGGGATGGTGGCCCAGAAGCCCCTACCTCTGGACTGGGAGCAGTGGGATGGAAGGTGGCCCAAAAGCCCTTTCCTCTGGGCCAGAGTGGGGGGATGGATTGAAGCCCAAAAGCCTTTTCCTCTGGGTTGGGAGTGGCAGGACGGACTGCAGCCCAAGATACCTTTCCTCTGGGCCGGGAGTGGTGGGGGGCATCTGATGTTCTTCTAAAAAGATAATCTCTTTGTGTATGGTCTTACAGTGTTTTAAAAACGTACATATGTGGTGACAATTTTGTATCACATTGTTACAAGCATATTCACGTGTCTCATACTAGTCAATATTCTTACTCATTTTTCAAAAAACTTCTGGGAACAAAAGTAGATACTCAAAGAATATTTGTTTTTCAAAAAAAAATGTTCAAAGGTAAATATGAGTAGGTACCAGAATCTTTCAATTAATAGGAAGTTTAAAACAGCATGCAGTCCAAGATATGGTAACATACAGAGACAGTTGAAAAAAATGGAATCAATGTCTGTGAGAAATCAGAAACTTAGTGCACTATTGGTGGGAATAGAAGATGAGGTAGCTGCTCTGGAAGATAGTGTGGCAATTCTTCAAACTTAAACATAGCATTATTATGTGATTGAACAATTCCATTTCTTGGTATATACAGTAAAGGAAGAAAATTCTAACACTTGTTAAAACATGGATAAACTTTGAGGCCACTATACCAGGCAAAATAGGCCCGTGAAAAAAGGGTAAATACAGCACGATTCCATTTATATGAGGTGTCTAGAGTGGTTAAATTCATAGAGATAGGATGCTTGCCAGGGTCTCGAGTGAGGTGGAAATAAGTTGTTTAATAGATACAGAGTCTCAGTTTTGCAAGGTGAAAAGAGTTCTGGAGATTTTTACAATATGAATGTACTTAACACTACAGAGATGTACACTTAAAAACTCCCTTTACAAGGAATGTACTCATGTACTGAAAACATGTATTAATAAAAAATGAAAACTGAAAAAATGGATAGATGGCAAATTTTGTTATGTGTATTTTATAACAATTTTAAAAACTGAAAAGAAAATAGAATCAACTTCATTATACATATCACCAGTTATATCAGATGAATCCATCCTAAAGATGTTTTAATATCTATAACTTTATTTATAAATTTTGGGGCAGCTAGTCTAAACAGAAATCATTTGGTTAGTTTAGAGATAAGAATATATGATGAATGTTGAAATAAAAAATGAATTACAGTAAAAAACACATTGTCATTAATCCCCCCAATATATTCCACCTTGCTTCAAACACAGTTTATTTCATTGTTCTTGTCGTTTTCTGAAACAGTCTGCAAATCTTTTGTGAATGTCTACTAAATGTGATAATAAAATACAGTGAATGCTGCTGTCCAATGCCATCCAACAGAAAGGCAGGCTTGTAAAAACATTATGGTATGGGGCCAGGGATTTAGCTCAGTGGTTCCACCGCCTGCCTAGCAAGTGCAAGGACCCAAGTTCAATCCTCACTACCAACAAACAAACAAACAAACAAACAAACAAACAAAACATTATGGTGTTTGCTCATCCACCTTAGTCACTGGATCTGGCACTGTGCAACTTCTGGCTCTTTCTCAAAGCCAAAATTACCGTGAAAGGTAAATGCTTTTTAATTGACTCAGGACATCAAGGCAGCCATGACAATACAACTAAAGACAGTCATAATAGAGGACTTCCAGAACTGCTTCTGAAGGTGGCAAGAATGATGGGATAATTGTGTTCAAACTGCTGGTTGGGGAAATATCATGAAAGCTACTACCTGATTATATTCTGACAGTTTCTGTGCAGCAAAGGTATTGGTCACAAACTTGAAGGAAATTGACAAACTTCTTTGTGAAGTCAGAAATTCTGGAACTATTTGATAATTAATTCCAGTTGAAAATTAACTCAAGAAATTTAGAGCATTGAGACTGGTAAAAAGAAAAAAAAGAAGAGAATGAACTTTCCAGCAACATGCCTACTTCTTAGTCAAATGGATCTACTATCATTGGCATTAGATACTTACCTGGGAATTGCTTCTCCAGAAAAAAAAAAAAATAAACGGGAAAATTTGAGTACTCTCAGCCATGTCTCAGCAGCAATACAAGTTTTAAAAATTACACCTATAAGGCTCACTCTCTACCTCTGAGTCTGTTGGGGTGGCTCAGGTTAGAGCATTACAGAGAAGGTCATGAAGGGCAACTTCCAAGAGTGGTTTCAAAGGAAGTGGGGAACTGAATCTAGAAATTTCAGGATGTGCCATCAATTAGGGGATTGTGATGAGTATCAAGAGCAAATGTGTGGACTGAAGTAGAGACCAAAGTTGGCAATATCAAGGGATAGTAACTGCTAAGAGGAGATGATCTGTACTACATACAACACTAATAAATCCAGCTAATACTACTAATTGCTAATATTGATTGACCAGAGACTATATTCTGGGCACTCTTATTTGTATTATCTCAGTGAATCTTTTCGACAGCTGTACATAATGGATACTATTATTGTTCACCAATATTTAGCTTGCATTACTTCAAGAGGAGATAAGAATTTGGGTATCAATATTTTATTTGGGAAATGATGCTAATGTCTCTATTTTACATGAGGGAATGAGGAAGTGAGACAGGGAAGGAAAGAAAGCCAAATATAGGTCTTGGTAATTAGTGGGTGTCTGCTATGGGCAACTGTAGCCCAGGTACCACTGACAATCAATCCTTCAGAGACTGTATAGAACATGCTTCAGAATTGTCCCACTGAAGAATGAGGGATTTGGGCATTTTATCCACCAACTACCACACCTTAGTGATGAAGGGCTATTTCTGGGGCATTCATTTCTTTTTCTTTCATTAAGTTTATTGGTACATTTTAGGTATACAATACAGTTACATTCATCGTTGCGAACTTGTACCTTTACATGATGTATCTTGGTTCTAATTTCTTCCCCCTTCCCCTGCCCTCCCTTCAACCCCTCCACCCTTCCCTATTTACAGAGACTTTGTTTCCATTTTTTTCCTTTTCTCATATTTTTTCTTCCCCTTCTTTCCTTTCCCCTACTCCTCCCACTTCCCCTACCCCTTTTCCCCTACCCCTTTTCTTCCTATTTCACATTATCAATTACACATTTTGACCTTTATTTACACTTTTAGTTTCTCACATCAGAGAAACTGTTCAGTATTTACACATATGTCTCCTATTTATTTCACTTAAGAGTATGTCCTCAATGTGCATCCATTTAGCTATAAATATCTCTAATTTCTCATTCTTTATGGCTGAGTAGTACTCCATTATATAAAAAGAACCACAACCTCTTTATGGGGCATTCATTTCTTTGCACTACCATGCTACCATATTCTAAATCATCATCAGACAGAGAGGCCAGGAGTCCTTTCTTGGTATGTGAGGAGTAACAGGTGATGTCAGAGCAACATCAACATCTACTGCATCGAGCTTGAGCTGGGAGCATGTGGAACGTAGCAAATAGCATCTACCAAGGCCCTGAGCCTGAAAAGAGTATGGCTTACCTTAACTTTAATAAGTCTTCATTCTCTGAAGACTGTCAGAGAGTTGGAAAAGATAGGTGAGTACTAGACCAGGCAGGGCCTTGGAGGCCCTATTTTTGCTCAGTTCATTGTCTGGATAAGAAATTTGAAGCAAGGCTGGTGGTCCATACCTGTAATCCCAGCACTCTGGGCGGATGAGGTAAGAGGATTGCAAGTTCAAGTCCAGCCTGGGCAATTTAGCAAGGCCCAACTCAGAACAGAAACCAAAAATGAATTGGGAATTTAGCTCACTGTGAAAGTCCTAGGTTCAGTCCTCAGTACTGCAAAAAAAAAAAAAAAGTTTTTTTTTTACTTGCCTCTTTTATTACTTATCCTCATTGCAAAACAAACAAAAATGACAAAACTGCATCTCAGGAAAAACTAGAAGGTTCACATTCCTGGAACCATGAGCTTATATTTTCTCTCCTTTTCTGCTCATGAACCCTGTCAATATACCCTATCTAACTCCCAGTTCAGTGTCTAACTTATACTGCTGTAAGTGTTCAATAACTATATACACAAATGATTTGTAATTGCTGGGAGGTTTTTTTTTTTTTTTTTGGTACTGGGGATCGAACTGAGGTCCTTGTGCTTGCAAGGCAGGTGGTGGAACCACTGAGCTAAATCCCCAGCCCCTGAGAGGTATTTTGTTTCCTGTTTTGTAGGGCATTAGAATTATAGGAACTTTCATAGGATTAAAATGAGTTCTTAGGATAAGACATTAAAAAATACAATCTTTGATTGACTACTGTGCAAGTAGAAATCAGAAAGAGCGATTCCTGGTGCAGAAGATTGTTGATAAATTTTGGTAAATTATTGGATGTGTAAAATTAATTACCATTCTTTGATTATTAGCCATTATCTTAATTATATTTGTTAAGAACTTTTTCATTTAGTCAATCATGGAATGCAGATAGTGGGTACTGCTGCATTTTAGGCTGAGCTACCAATACATAGTCACTACTCTTATTGTTTAAGGAGTAAATTTAATATAAAAAGGAACTGTGATAAAACCTCTGTCACACAGTTATAGAGTCTCTAGAATGTGAAATGTTGTCATGTACAGTGGTGCAGTCCAGGTCTTATCCTCTCTGAGCTCATAGTTTGGCAGGGAACATGTGCAAAATAACTGTCATGCAAATCATGGCATGCTGACATTTATTGCCAACAACTGTTGAATAATGTCAAATGATAGGCCTGATTGTACATGTGAACAGCAGACATATGCATAGCAGATTCTTGAAAGTGTGCTCATTTCCAGAGATTCTCAGTGCTTCAATTAAGCAGTGAAATATAGCAAGAAGGGCTTTTAAAATTTATTTAAATAAAATACTTTGTTCACACAATGTTGACAGAATTCTGATTAACAAATACATATCTTTGACATTTCACAAATATATCCCTGGGAATGTTTTCCAAAGATAGAAGGATGGAAGTAAAGATTCAGCCATAAATTTTTTTTTTTCTGTTTCTACACTTCACTAACATACCAAGCATGAATCCTCTTCCATCTTTTATATTACCGAGTCTGAAAGGACCACCCAGATTTCCATATGGCCAGTGTCATAACCCCATTCAGATCCCTGTTTGAAGGCCGTCTTATCATAGAGAACATCTATCACTTCCTATCACTCTGTGTCTTCCTCTCCTGCTTTCTTATGATTATTACAGTTTTATTGTAGTACTTAACCACTGGCTGCCATGTTTATTTGTGTGCATTGCTTTTCTTGTCTGTCTTTACTGTGCAGTCCCTGGAATATAAGTTCCATGAGAGAAGGAGATTTATATTTTCAGTTTGAGTAAAGTTAGATATTATACAATGAACAAATATTCCATAAATAGTTATTGATGGAATGAATAACAAAACCAAAACAAATGAAATGTCCATCACTAGAGTCTTGGCCGAAGGTATCTGGTAACTATATAACAAAATTCTATACATCCTTTAAAATGGTGCTTTTAGAAATAAATACAACCAGTTTTTCAACATGGTACATGTTCATGGAAAAAAATGTAGTTTTCAAAGCAGGCTTTTCATTTTTCTACCCCCTCCCTTTTCTCTCTCTCCATTTGCCTATATATTTCTGCACATATGAAAAAGAAACAAAAATATTAATGATAATTATTTCATTTCCTATGGAGGGAATTAGTTTATTATCTATCTTTTCTACAAAGTTAGAATTTGTTCTTTTTGTTTCTTTATACATTTTACAAGCATTTTTTTGTGTAAAAAGCTCAGGAAAAAAAAGCCACTCTGTATCTTTGGATAGATTAAGAAATTGTGCCAAGCATTAAATATTTTGTAAGTTTATTAGTTTGTTTCTCCAGAGTGACATTTCAAACTTGTCATTGGATTGTTACCTGTTGCATGTAGTGTCCTTACATGGCAGCCAATTATTTAATGGTTAATTCAAGAATTTGATACAGATTGGATGTGCTAAAGTGCTGTTGTTAGTATGTAATATTTTAGCATCCTAAACAGATATTTAGAATTTACACCAGTACATATTTAAAAATTGAAATTTAATGTAAACAGAAAACTTTGACTTCTGATTTCAATGAGGCTTTTGGATTTTGACTGCTTGTTTTCTTTGCCTCTCTGCTAAATTTAGCAATAATCCCTTTACTTATGACAAAAACCTACTTATCCCTTCACTTCCTTTGTATGCCTGAGATCCTTTATATATATATATATATATATATATATATATATTATATTTGCAGGATATATATTTACAGGAAATATTTACAGGAAAGTTCCTGAGCTACTGTTTTGAGACTGTAAAAGAGTAATTATGAAAATAATACCCCATTTAACTGATACTCCTTGAGCAAATTTTCAGTATTTCTCCCAATATGGATCAGCTCATGAATTCCTGAGGAAGATTAAAAATACATTTTAAACTTCTTTAAACTTTTAAAATCTTAAATTAAATGCTTAACTTTCTTTAAATGTGTGACACCATCCATCACAATTTTATATTTAGACACATAATAATGTATAATCTCGGCTTCCTGTCCACCTGTAAAAATGGGAATAGACTTGGAGAAATAAGCAATTTCCCAACAGAAAATTGGAAATTCTGCCAACCAATTCCGGGTGACCTGCCATCAATCAGTGTTAAATTCTCTGGGGCTATTGTTGAAGGGTATTGCTATTAGTGAAGGGCTTCACCTGGTGACTAATGGTATATAACAAATACATTGAAGAACCATGGAACCCTCCTGAATCTGTAATTGTCTGGTAGCTTTCAGCAGAGACCTTTCCTGGCAATTGAGAAATAAAGTGAGATTTTTATAACCTCCTTGCAGCTCTCTTATTAAAATATCTGTTTTTAGAGAAATAGGTGAAATGATTATGCCATGCAATTAAATTAAATTAGCTGACAAAATGTTTCTTTGTGACTAAACTGTTTAATGTAGGCATTTGGAAATATGTGGTATCATTTGGAATATGTGCAAATGTGACAATTATTCTGATTCTGAAGTTAAAAAAGAAGTCTAAGTTTGCAATAGACTCTCCTTGTTTGGTATTATTAAGTAATTATGATTAATGTCTACAATGTAATGTTCCATGGTTATAATTTCCTTATGTGCAAGACTGGGTACATTAGGAATTCATTAAAAATGCAAGTTCTTCAGATATCTGAAAACTACAAATATAATCAGGATTTTGTGGAGGTTAGGAAGCATTTTTTCAATAAGGAACCATGACGGGTGAATCAACAGCTGGCAGATTAACTATGATGAATTCCTAGTACTGAAATGAAGTGGTAGACAAATGGGTTTGTTCATTGATGTCAAAAATCAAATCCATTTTGATGTAAAAATATAATTGCAAAGCATTATCTTCCATTCCTCTGACTTTCAACTATAAAGGTTGAAGCAGGTAAAATTTAGAGCTTGAGAAAATGGCTAAAGTTGGTGGGTCAGCCATGGATATACGATGTAGCTAAATAGCCAACAGTCTGAAGAAGTTTATCTTAAAGTAGTGAAAATAGCAAAATCAACCAATTGATTGCTTGATCAATCAATCCAGCATTCCTAGAGCACCTGCCTCACCAGGTGGTTGTGAAGATTTGAGGAACTGAGGTATATAAAACACTGAATCTTGTATTTGTTCTATCTAAAAAGTGTCATTTAAAGTGATGCCCTAGAATTAGTTGAGTGGTGGCCAATCAGTTGGCCTTTGTCTACTGAGTATGATGAAATGAATTGAAGAGATTAAAGAGGGTATCCCTCACTCCTCCCATTCTTTGGGGGAGGTTGTTTGCAACCAAAAGAAGACTGTGATTGCCAAAGAGTTATTGAACACAGAAAAGCAAAGCTTGTAGTAATAACATGGTCTGAGAAGGAAGTTTTAAAGGGTTTCTTCCTGAGCAACCATTAGGCTGGACCAAGGGAGATAATTAGAAACAGTGTCAGGGGCATGTGGTGATGATTGTGAGTGAAAAGCTAGTTATCTATTTCAATTAAGAGTGAATTTGTAAGGGCTCACTTTAAAAATCCTAAGACATGATCTTTTTGTTTGCTATTACTGGTAGTGTTATGTAAAATATCTGGTGTATGGGGTTTATATTTTGAAAGCTGTGCGTCTTGAACACTGAAAACATTATGGGCTTAGATATAACGATGGGTAGGATTTAGGGTAGTAACATTTAACCACAGTCCATCTGTAACTTAAATGTATTTCTGCCTTGTTACTGCAAGATGTAATCAGGAATCGTAAAGGTCCTAAAACAAGCAACTCGAATGATCAGTGGAATGGTGAGTTGTTATATACATACTGTGAAGATTAGGATTTTATTCTAGAAAGATGAGGGTTTTCTTAGCATGGGCTATTATAATAAAATACCAAAGAGCAAGTGCATAAACAACATTTTTTCCTCACAGCTTTGGAGGGTGGGAAGTCAAAGTCCAGAGTGCCAGAATAGCTGAGTTTTTGAGGGCTCTTTCTGGTTTGCAGGTGGCTACCTTCTTATAATATTATATTATGGACAGGGGAATATCCAGTGTCTCTTCTTCAACTTATAAAGGCACTAATCCGTTGGCGACCTCATCTAAACCAAACTGCCTCCAAAGATGCTACATCCTAATACCAACACATTCGGGATCAGAGCTTCTACATATGAATTTTGAAGGACTGAAAGCATTTAGGCCATATTAATAGTTTTGAGGATGTGTCCTTATATCCTATAAATCATGTCCTTATAGAGGGGAACTTCTAGAAGAGTAGGACCAGGATGCCCATTACTACCACTTCATAGCTTGACAGAGTTTTGATGCAATAATAAAAAGTATTGGTATGAGAAGTAATGAAAGTGGAATCAATTATCACAGACAGCTATGCAAAAAAAATAGTGCAGAGATAATTGAACAAGGGGTCAGATTTACTTTACAACCCTAACATATTTTCTGCTCTTAGAAACATCTATTTAATTCCCTAAAGCTCAGTTTCTTATCTGAAAGATGGGAATCATAAAAGCTTTTCTCAGGTCAAAGGAAGGTTACAAAAACAAAATTGTAGGGCTGGGGATTTAGCTCAGTGGCACTGCACCTGCCTGGCAAGTGCAAGGTCCTGAGTTTGATTCCTGGTACCCAAAACCCCCTCCCCAAAACAAAAAAACCCCAAATTGTATAACATGTGAAAGTGTTACCAAACCATAGGTAAACTATTGATAGGTATTAGTTTCCTCTTGCTGCTGTAACAAATTACTACAAATTTATTAGCTAAAACAGTACAAATTTATTTTCTTACACATTTAGAGATCAGACATACAAAACAAGTTTTAAGAGATTAAAATTAAGGTGTAGGCAGGACCATGTTCCTTTTGGAGGCTGTGGGCACAATCCATCCCTGTCTTTTGTACCTTCTAGAGACTGCCAATCTCTTTGGCTTATGGCTCTAAATCACTCCACCTCTGCCTCATCACAGTCCTTTCTTAGACCCTGACATTCTTGCCTCTTATAAGAACACTTGTGATTATATTGAGCCTACCCAAATAATACAGGTTAACCTTCCCACCTCAGCGTTTGCAACTTAATCCCACTGCAGTCTTTTTATAGTTGTGGGCACCACACATTAGGATGCAGGCATCTTTGCAGGGAAGTGGGAGCACTGTCTGACTACCACATTATGCCATGAAACAGCTCAAGTTGTTACTCTAAGCAATTTAGAAAAAGAATCAGAAATTATCAGAAATATTTAGGAGAACAAGACATCAAATTATTTTGTCCAACTGTATTTTCTTTTCTAAAATTAACCCATATTTTGAGAAAATAGTGACAGAGTTGGGTGGATTAATGGGTGACAGAGTTGTATGGATTAATTTGGAATATGATTTACGGCTTCTTTCTCTTGCCATTAGTAACAAGATGGCTTGTCATGTGTTTTAAAAAGTTCCCGATTCTCAGAGAGGCTCTCACTTCAAGGTCTACAGACTTAATTCTCTAGCTCAAAACTTTAAATCCCTCTTGTTTCAGTCCAATGGGGGAGAACAACTTGGAGTTCCTTCCTTGCATGCTAATCATTTGAACAAGTATCATTCTGGAACCATTCACTGTGACCAAGAGGATGCATACCCTGAAGGACTTAGGCCCACAAGAGACAGGCAGGTCTGCCCATGCCCTACCAAGGTCCTGAGTCACACAGAACATGCCAAATCAGCCCGCTGCAGACAGGCAGGTCTGCCCACGCCCTACCTAGGTCCCCAGTCTCAGGGAATACGCTGAATCAGCCCGCTACACAGGAAGGTCTGTGCACACCCTACTGAGGTCCTGAGTCGTGCGGAACACACCGAATCACCCCGCTACAGACAGGCAGCCACCTGGTTCCACACTACAAAGACGCAGAGGACACCAGACCACCAGACCAAGGTACTGAGTCCCGCTGTTCCCGGCCCAGAGGTAGGGGCTTCTGAGTGCCGTCCCACT
>NW_004624746.1:27239152-27253760 GCF_000247695.1 Heterocephalus glaber | reverse complement strand
AAATACATCACTCCAAGCTCTTCTCGCCTTGAGGGTTTGCATTGAGAAGTCTGCTGTGATTCTGATAGGCTTTCCTTTGTATGTGACTTTTTTCTTTTCTCTAACTGCTTGTAGAATTTTGTTCTTTTGTTGGGTTTCTGGAGTCTTAACTATCATATGCCTATGTGTAGATGTTTTTTGATCATGGCTAGTTGGAATCCTATATGCCTCACTTATATGTATGTCAAGTTCTTTTCCCCTGCTTGAGAAGTTTTCTGCCATCACTTCTGCAAACAGCTATTTTATGTCATCTGCACTCTCTCCTGTTTCTTCATTGACTCTGATCAATCTTATGTTATTCTTCTTTGCATCATCTAGCAGCTGCTGGATTGATTTCTTGTGGTTCCTTACAATTTTAAAGCAATTTTTCTTTTCCTGGTCACTAATTGCAATCTTATCTTCTATATCTGAAATTTTGTCCTCACATTGGTTCATTCTGCTGTGTAGACTTTTAATGGAGTTTTAAAATCTTTTGGAAATCTGTTTGTATCTGTTTTATGGATTTCATTTGTTTCCTATGTTGGGATTCCATCATGTTCCTCAGCTCCTCTATCTTTTTATCTGTGTCCTCTCTAGATTTATTAATCATGTCTTGCACTAGAGGCACAATTTCTCCTGTTATCTGAGAAATTATTTCTGATTTTATTTTTTCCCGGAGTCCCTTTTGTTTCCAGTTCAGGGAGTCTAGGTGGTTGAGTATCAGTTTGTTCCATCTTGTTTCCTTTTGGGGTTGCTGTTGGTGATCTGGAAGTCTGGGTTTGAGACTTGTTTACATGTCTTCTAATTTCCACGGGGTGGGGGGTGGTGCTGCTGGCAGCCCATGTGGCTCACCTCCTCTGCCCTGGGAATGGTGGAATTGTGGCCAGGGAGCCTCCTCATGGGTGCTCTGATTGGCTCACCTTCTCTGCCCTGGGAGCAGAGGAATGGTGGCCAGGGAGTCAGGCTCCACATTTATCTTACAACTCAACAATTCCACTCTGGTTACTCAGCAATGAGAAACACAAATATACCTACAAAAAGCAAGAATGTTCATAATAGCTTTATTCATGGAAGCTTAAAACCAGAAACAACCTAGATGTTCATCAACAGGTGAATGGACATTGGTGATATTTTCATTCAATAGACTATTTGTCTTGATAAAAAGGAGTGGACTCCTGATGTAAACAGCATTCATAAAGCTCAAAACATTATGTTGATCAAAAGATGCCAAACAGCAGTGTACATATTGTACATCCCATGTATCTTAAGATTTTTGAACAGCTCAATTTAAGCTAATGTGTTAAAAATTGAGGCAGTGGTTTAGTGGTTTATTGGTTGCATTGGGGTAAAGATTGACTAGAGAGGGCCACTGGTAACTTTTGGGAGTGAAAAGAAATATTCTATGCTTTAATTGGGGAGGCAGTTATGAAGGCATATGTATTGTCAAAGTACATCAAAATGTATTTGAAATGTGAGCATTTAATTCAATGTGAATTAGAACTCAATGAAAATAACTTCTAAGAAAATGTCTCAGAACTTTTAGTCATCCTCTCCGAAGTTGACATGAGATCATAGTCTCCAGTAGCTTCATAAGATTTCCAAAATGTTAGGACTTCTCCATTGTATCCTCACATAAGTAATTTTCCATTATGAGTAGCAGTTCAACCCCCAAATAAGGAATAGATCAATGAGCCATCATTGGGAGCAAAAAAGAAGTTAGAAACTGGTTCATATCCAGACACATTTTGTGAGGAAATTGAGCATTAGTCAGTGTTTCCTATCTTTCAACTCTCAAGGGGGAATTTTGTTTGCCTTCAGATTCTCTTGGAAATATTTGGACAAAGTTAAGAATGGTTTGACTTGAATCCATTCCCATTACCACCCAGTAGTTATTGCCATTAAGTCTATTACATTGAGTACCTTCAATCAGCAAGCACTGATTGACTGCCTACTGCTTACTCAGGAGGGTCTTTAAAGAGGTGAAAAATAGGTGTTAACATGACATTTTAAAGCTGGGCAATTCCTGTGGTTAAATAACCTCATACCTGTGGAAGTCACAACAGAGAAAGCAATTGACTAGTTGAGGTTACTTTTGCATGCCTGTGCCCACACCTCCTGAATGTCAATCAAATAATCTTTTGATGGAACTACATCAGTATAGGCCATGATTTTAAAGGATTTTTATATCTATTTGCAACATTCCTGTGTATAAAACCAGAGATGAATTAGAACATAAAAAAGGGGAATAAGAAAGAGATTTAATGTTTGAGCATCTACTGTATGTCAGAAAATTTTCTGTGTTTAATTCTTTTAACTATGTAAGCAATGGATATTGCCATTCCCATAACATAGTTGATATATCTGATGCTCAGAGGGTTCTGTAACTTACCTATGGGCATAGTGATGGATATGTCAGGTTGAAAGTCTTTATATGGTATGAAGCTGGAGCATTTAAATTCTTTTAAGGAAGTGATTTCAGCAAGAAATCACTAAACAGATGAAATTAAACAATTGCCTTTTCTTGTCTTCAGTAAGGAAAACAAGATTTCAAAGCCACTTTGGGGTTTCCAGTGTAAAGTGGGTATTGGCAAGATCCACAATGGAAGAGAAGAGAAAGGCATACAGGGAAGAGAGTGAGGAACATTCATCTGGTCTTTTTTTTTTTTCGCATTCACTATTAGTGACATATAACTTCTAATCAAGCATTTAATGCTTTATATTTGCCACTCAGTAAAAGGCTTTTCATTTCAATTCACCTCCTAGGTGTTCTATGTCAGGCAATTACTCTACCAGAAGGTTTTCAAAGTCTGAGAAATTAAATGGGCGGTTCTTAAAGCAACACTCTCTTGAAAGCATAATTACAGTTAAGTAATAACAATCCTGAGCATGCAAATTGGGTTTTCTTCTTCCCTCAGCACCCAGGGCTTCTTCCATTACCATTAGAGCATGATTCTGGTACATAAGAAAGGAAACTGGAACCCCATGACCAGAGCAGTCACCCTTGTGATTCACAAATGAGAGCATGCTAACCAACTATATTATATTAGGCTTGCAGAAAATTAAATCCCTTTTATTTGTTAGGTTATTTGCTTTGCTTATTTTATTTTTATAGCTGGTAGTAAGAGTACCTGAAGGTTCATTGTAACAAAAGAACTGAGCTAGGACCCTGGAAGTGCTTAGCAGGGAGCTCTGGGGCAGTAGATGGTGTGATTAATATTAATGCTGCTGGAATCCAGGATTTACAGGATTTACATTCAGACCAAACAAAAGATAGACTGCATAGCTGCTTGTTATGCCCAGAATCTGCTTATAGTATTGTTTAGGAGGCCTCCCTGAGTGGATCATTTTACTGGCAAAATTCTGAAGATGTATCCAGATTTCTAAAATCTGATTTTTCAAACGTGAATCTGGGTACTACTCCTGTGAAGGCATATTGTTGATAGAATTAAAATTACTAATCAGCAGACTTTAAAACAAAAAATTATCTGAGCATATTGGGTTGGGTCCAATGTAATCACATGAGCCCTCGAAAGGAAGTAGAAGAGTAAAGGAAAGAGATGCTGTGAAGTAGAGGAGGTAGAGAAGGTGAGCAATATGAAGAGTAACTCTCACTTGTGCTGGCTTTGACATGTAGAGAGCTACGTACCACATCTGAAGAAAGGCCCTGGCAGCTCAGCTCTTTCCCAGCCATTGAGAGCCATCAAGAAAATATGATCTCAGTTCTACAACCTTTATGGAACAAATTTCTGCCAGTAACTAAATGAACTTGGAAACATTTTCACTTGGAACCCCCAGAAGGGAATATAGCTCTGCAAGATCCTACAACTTCTGCCATCTTAGACTAAACCAGGCCCACCAGACTTCTGATCTATAGAACCACACTACAGCAAATAGGTATTGTTTCAAACCTCTGCATTTGTGGTGATTTGTTATTGCAGCAATAGAAAATTAATACAAACATTTTGTTTTTGGGAACCGAGGAATCTCTCTATGGTATTTCCAGCCCCACCTCTTCATGTTTTATTATAAGATACTATTTTCAGATAATTGGTATTTTTTTGAGATTCCCATTAAAGGCATCCATCTTTTATTTGAGGGTGGGGAGAGTAGTAAACTGCTTGTTGAACCAAAATATTATTTGAATGGACTTTTCTTACAATTCTCAGCTCCAACATTTTTTTCCCCTTCACAGACTACGAAGGATTAGAGTAAGGATGGTATGTGCTTGAAGAAGTTTCTGGAAGATTATTATTTACTGACATAATATAATAAAATAAAAAACAATTGGATTATTTTCCTGGGATGGTGTAAAAAATTATAATAAACTGAATACCTTAAATCATTGAAATTTATTGTCTCACAGCTTTGGAAGCTACAAGTCTAAGATCAAGGCATGGGGAGGGTCATGTTCTCTCTGATGACTCTAGAATGGTTCTTTCTTTGCTTCCTTCTGTCTCCTGGAGATACCAGCAATCCTTGGCATTCCTTGACATGTAGATAGAGCATTTCAGTGTCTGCCTTCCTGCCAAATGGCAGTTTACTGTGTACCTTCACATGAGATTCTCCTCTGTATGCCTGTGTCCAAATTTTCCTCTTTTAAGGAAACTGGACATTGGATTAAGACCCACACTAATATAGCATGACCTCATCTTCATTGATAAATTATCCTTGGAAAACTCTATTTGTAAATGAGGTCATATTCTGAGATTCCAGTTGAACATGAATTTTGGAAGAGGCACTTCAATCCAGTACAGATGTGATGTTTGTCTCCCACTTCAGCTTTGCAAAGAAAAAGCATGAAAGAATCACTTAAAACATCTAAATTCATGGTAGTTTCTTCAGTTAAACATTTCAAACAATCAATCTAATGTTTCTATTTGTGTGGTACCTAGCTGAAGTATTTTATATTTGAAGGAAATAGAACAAAAATCATGCTTTCTTCATGTCACCAAAGAAGACAGAGACTAGTTTAGAGTTTTACAATACTGAATTTGGAAGTTGTCTACCACCCAGAGATCACATGAACAATTGTAAGGCAGTTGTTCTCTACTTTAATAAAATACACAGAGAGACATAGACACACACAGCATATGTTGACCTGGTTGATCTGTACTGAGAGTGTGAATGGAGAGAATTCATAATACCAAATGATAATTAATATGCCCTCTCTTTTGCCAATAGATGTATTTAACATTTAGCTCATACAGTCATATCTTGGTACTCAAGTTCTTTGAAAATCTGCATATTTGGTTCTCAATCCATTTGAAAATTTTGTAATTTCTTGAAACCTCTCCTCAGCATATAGGCTTTTGTAGGTTAGTTCTGTCATTGATAATTCTATGGCTTAACTCTGGAAAATACACTGATAGAATTCCTTCCAGATCATACTATAAATGAGAAAGAGAAACATAACTGAAAAAAATGGAAGCATTTTGCTGACATTTCTTTTTGCTTTCAGTGTTTGTCCTGAAAGAAGGAAATTGCCACCACCCTGCCCTTCTACCACCACCACCAGCAACAATAATAACCTATGCTTCTTTGCTATGCACTTGATTCTGATTTAGGGTCTAGACTGGGTAAAATCACAGTGGTTGGACCTACTAGCACTTTAGGAGTGTATTAGATGCTAGAGGCTCTTTTCCCTTGAGGTTTTAACTCATAGTGTCTTATTAGGCATTAAAAGTTGTTTAGTTCTGAACGCTTGGAAGAAGGCTGGAAAATTCTTGACCTTTAGTTTTCTGCATAGTCATTATCAAGCATGACTGAAACCTCTAGCACTAGATAGACCTGGATGGGCCACAATCAGTTCTAGCACTTTTCTGTATTGTTCCACTGGTGTTTTCTCAAATCTTTGGATATGTTTCTATCTGTCATCTATCTATCTATCTAAGCCAAATATAAGCTTAATGTCAAACATTTTAGTCAGCTTTAGCACCTTATCTGTGTATGAAAATGAATATACAGTTAAGAATCTGATGTCTGAACATTTGTGTTGCAAAAAAAGTTTTCACAGATATGAACAGACCTCACATTATGAACATTTGTAGATGCAAACAAACATGGAAGTGGCTCATGTATCTACCTTACCATTTTAAGGTAACTGTAAAAGTAAAAATGGTTTATTTACAGTTGTACTGTACCCTGCCAACATTTTCAGGTAACTGTAAAAGTAAAGATAGTTTATTTACAGTATTTTTTTGCTTAAATTCTTTTATTGGTACACTTTAGGTAGACAATACATTTACATTTATCATTGGGTACTTGCACCTGTACATGATGTATCTTGGTTCTTATTTTTTCCCCATTCCCTGTGCTCCCTTCACCCCCTCCACCCTTCCCTATTTACAAAGACTTTTTTTTCCATTTTTTCCTTTTCTCACAATTTTTCCTTTCCCTGTTTTCCTTTCCCCTTCCCCTTCCACTTCCCCTACTCTTTTGGACCTTTACTTCCTATTTCAAATTATCAATTATTCATTTTAATCATTTTAATTCTTATTTACACTTTCAGTTTCTCACACTAGAGAAACTATTTGGTATTTACACATGCGTCCTATTTATTTCACTTTAGAGTATGGCCTCAACTGAATATTTATGTTTTTTAATGCTTTAAATTGTATATTTATTTCAAAGCCATACAAGACTCACTTTGTTGTACTTACAAATGAGTCCAACTTATGAACATTCTCCTGGAATGGAACTCGTTCATAAGTCAGGGGCTTACTGTACGGTATTTGTGATAACCTTTAATAGTTAGTTCATGAACATGACCAAATTTTACCTCTATTTTTGTAGTTAAAGTTTTCAGTGTGTATTTCAGAATAAATTGCATTTGTCAAATCTAATGGTCCGATTAGGGAGATACAGAATATTCAAAACTCTGACCTTCGTAATAAGACCCACCATTTACCAAATACCTCCTATGTGGCAGGGACTATGCTCAGGACTTCATGTTATAAGTATTATTTCCCTAACAATAATAATAACCAGATGAGACAGGGACACAGTTAACTCTCAATACAACCTTTTAGAAATAAAGGGAAAAATCAAGATATGTTATATACATACGTATTATGTACCAATTCCCCCAAACAACTATAACTGTGACGTAGTATTGAAAACACACACTAATACAATAAAATAAAGAGGAAACTAAAACTAAAGCAACATTCAGAAATGGTAACTAACCCACCCAAGGGCATGTAACTAGTAGTGGTTAAAAAAAATCAAATCTGAGTTGGTTGTTTCAGTGACTGTTTTAAACATAAACTCTACTTACTGTCTCTGTATTTATGCTACTTTTTTTTCCTGAGGGTACAGAAGTGAGGTCTTCATGGCATAATGCTGCTTTTAAAAAGTGCTATGGAAATGGCATTGGAGTTAGACAACCTAGTTCGATTTCTGGTTCTGTCAGAAGATCGACATACACTTTGGAGAGTGCCTAGTCATTTTGCTTCTGGAAATTTCCTTTTAAAAATTGCCATGGAGAAACTGAACTAGAGATATAAAAATGTATTTACATGGCTGTCCTTGGAGTGATGTATGGATCATAGGGTGGAAGGACTGAGATTATGGCTGCACTTCTTTCTCTTGCTGAAGTACCTCTTTTGTTCTCCCTACTCTTCCATTCCACTTTTTCCTGGAAGGTCAAGAATTTTCTTTCTAATCCCATTGCACCCTTTCTATCCATTTCTGCTCCCATGATTCCTATTCATGAGACTGTTGCAGTCATCTGTATGTTAGGAGTTGTACCATGTATTTGTTGCAATTTGAAACATTTTTTTGAACATTCACTCAATGCAGGCAGAATTTCTCTGGTCAACTGCCAAGTCTTGCTATATCCTTGGTATGCTGTCAAGTTAACAGAGTTGTAAATTAAGTAAAGTGACTGTCTTAACCCTGGGAAGTTGAACTTAGAAGGCATTTTATCAAAATAAATGAGCTGAGTTAAATAGTTTTGGCTGCCATTTGACTTAATTATGGGTAACAGTTTTACAGGAGGCCCAGATGGTCCAGGGAAGCTCAAATTCTTGCACTGAGTTCTTGGTGGGTGCTGAGGAATAGCATCAGTCACTGTACACATGACACTGTAATATATAAAGATCGGTTTACAATGAAGACTGTTTTGGTTTTTCTACTCAGAAAGTAGAATGAAAAGTTAGAGTTATAGATCGTGAGTTGGGGTGTTCCTCCTTGTTTGGCTGGTATCACTGATTTCCTTTTGCTTGGATCTTGTGAACATCTTTAGCCTTTGCAATGGTGATGACTGAAAAGATCAAGCCAAACTTTGATAGATAACAAACTTTTAATTGACAAATAGGTGAATACATAAGGCCTTTAAATAATTCGTAACTATAGCTGCAGTGTAATACACACTTATGATGTTTCAGGAACTGTGCCAGACACATCGAGTCTATTTTCTCATTTAAATCTCAGAACTCTCAAGTTTCAAATGAGAAAGTTGTCTGGAGACTCTGATCTCCATAAACATGTTTCCTTTTATATTTTAGCTCTCCACGGTTTCTTTAATGTCCATGCGTGGCAGATAGAAGATAACACTCATTGCTCAATGTGCTATTTCTGACCCATTTGCTTTGTCCTGTTCTCTTCAATGTTTTTTAACTTTTTCTCAAAGTCTTTCTTGTTATTAGTTCTCACTTTTCTTGTCTCTTCTCACCCCAGACTTGACACTGTCTCCCTGCATATTGACTTCCTTCCCTCTAAATCATAGTTTGTGTTAGTTTTCAATGATATTTTCTCATACTGTCTTGGAAAAATAATCTTGTTGGCACATCAGTGGGTAGCACACCAATCACACTTTTGTCCTGGTCCTCAAAGAAGAGCCAGACAACATTCATCCTAAAAAAATAACTTTCAAATCTTAAATATCTTGTTATAATAGACCATAATATATAAGAAAAAAACCCCAGCAAATTTGAAAGTCAACTTGAATATCACATAACAGAACTTTCTATGAATATCTTGAATTCTCTTAATATCTCTATCAAATGATTATTATTTATACTGTGACTTGAATATTCTAATGCGTAACTACTTCCTAATACAACCTAATTCACTTTTTATTGCACTATTTTGGAATGCTCTAAGTTGTGGATCCAAATAGAACAAGTCTGATTTTCCTCTACATAACAAATAATTTAACATTTATAGATAATTATATTAAGTTAAATATTTCCATTTCTTTTACCATTCCTTATAGGAACCAGATTGGACACTTCTGTATCCTTGTCTGTTGTCTTGTGGAAGCAGAGGGCCTCTACTTTTTTAATAACTTTTTTACTACCTCTTTAGTATTTTGAATTGACTGTCTCTTATCCCAATGTAATCTGCTTGGAATAGTGTGGACCTGTGTAATATTAATTTCTCTCTCCCAGCCTGTATGTAGGGCCTCACAAAGAGTTCCCTACACTCAGTTGACAGAGTAAAAGAAGATAGGTCTGGTTTATATATGGTTCTGCATGTAGAATATACAGGCACCATCTGAGAGTAGACAGCAGGAACATTACAGCTTCTCTCAAGCATTCTGGAAGGCCAGTGGTGAAGGAAAGACTTCCCAGCCGGCAAAACTTTGGGAAAGGCATCTTGATTGTTCACTTTTCTTGGAAGGAGAAATGGCTAGACATGAAACTGTATACCAATTAATGGGCTTTGGATAATGGTTTGGTTGGGTGGTCAGGGATTTAAAAGGCATGTAATTGGAAAATTGGGAA
The DNA here is from genome assembly GCF_000247695.1 of Heterocephalus glaber. Next base: position 27,244,014 of record NW_004624746.1, on the reverse strand, counting down.
AAAATTATTTGGGAAGGAGTTAGTTCAGTATATTTTCCCCTATGGTCAAAGGATATGAAGACATTTGTGTCCTATATGAATGCTCACTTGTCTTCCATGCACAGAATACTTCAGTCAAAACTACCTTCTCTAGCCTTACAGAATGACTTACCCACCATTATGATATTCCACACAGCATTGTGCCTAATCAAGGAACTCAGTTCAGCAAAAGAAGAGCAGCAGTGGGCCCATGGTAATAGAATTAATGGATTTTATTATATTTTCTACCAGCTTGAAGAAGATGGCTTGATAGAATGATGTATTGGCCTTTTGAAAACTCAGTTACATCACCAAATAGATGGCAATGTTTTAGCAGGTTGGGGAAAGGTTTTCAAGTAGGCTGGATGTACTCTGAATCGGTGTCTATCGCTAATTCTCTGATATCTAGGATTCATGGTCTAGGGATCGAGGGATAGAAATAGGAGTGGCACCACTCACTATTAACCCTAGTAATCCTCCAGCAAAATTCTTTGTCCCTGTTCCTGTTCCTTCATTCTCTGCTGGTCTAGAAGCTTTAGTTCTAGAGAGAGAAATTGTTCTACCAGGTAACACAACAGTGATTCCATTGAACTGGAAGTTACAACTGTCACCTGACCACTTTGGATTCCTCATAACTCTGAGTCAATAGGCAAAGAAGGAGTTAAGGGGTTGGCTGGCTTACTGATCCTAATTACTAAGAGGAAATTGGACAATTAGGACATAATGGATGTAAAGAAAGTTTGGAATACAGGAAATACCATAGGGCAATTGTGGTAAACCTATGGCATTCAGGCAGCAGCAGGCTGTTTGTATCATTGAAAGCCCTAAAAGATTCACTGTCACTGCCTTAGGACATCTTTCAGTATTACCACGCCATGTGATTAAGGTAAATGGAAGACTATAACAGCTCAATTTAAATAGAGCTGCAAATGGGCCAATCCTTTTAAGAATGGAGGTTTGGGTCACCCCACCAAACAAAGAGCCAAGACCAACTAAGGGACTCACTAAAGGCATGGGGAGTACACAATGGATAGTAGAGGAAGGTTGTCACAGATACCTTCTACAATCACAATACAACCAGTTACAGAAAGAAAACTATAGTTTTCATGAATATTTGTTATAAACATGTGTGTATTTTCCCCTTCTCATTCACTTATACAATATAAGATATATTAAATTTATTTCATAGTATTTATGACTAATTTTACATTATAATACTTAAGTTACAGGATATAAAGCAGAATAATAAACACTGCTCAAGGACATTGCTTCCTTTTTTTGGGTAAGGGATTAGTGCATTGTGGGTTTTAAGCAGGATAATTTTATCATGTCAAGTAGAATTATGACCATGTTATTATCTTTATTTGGAGATTAAGTATGGCTTAACAAGATGAATACAGGTGTTAAGTTTGACAAGGGGTAGACTTGGGACTGTTAATTTTATGTTTAAACTTGAAGGGATCAGGAAATGCCCAGATATCTGTTCAAACATTCTTTCTTTTTTCTTTCTTTCTTTCTTTCTTTCTTTCTTTCTTTCTTTCTTTCTTTCTTTTCTTTTTTTTTTTTTACTAGAGAAATAGATTTAATGCAAGATATACAAATATATAAGAATTTGTAAGAGGCTCCCAGCACTCAGGACGAGGCTTCTGGGCCGCCATACCACCACCACCCCCAGCACAGAGGAGGTGAGCCACCATGCGGGCACCAACAGCAACCCCCCCGCCTCCCCCCCCGTCAAAATGAGAAGACACATAAACAAGTCTCAGAACCAGTCTTCCAGATCACCTAAAGGAACCCCAAAGGCAAAGGAGATGGAATACTCTGATACTCAACCACCTGGACTCCCTGAACTGGCAACAAAAGAGGATCTGGAAAAAATGAAATCAGAAATAATTTCTCACATAACAGCAGAGATTGTGCCCATAGTGCAAGACATGATTAATAAATCTAGAAAGGACACAGATAAAAATAACAGAGGATCTGAGGAACATGATGGAATCCCAACATAGGAAACAAATGGAATCCATAAAACAAGTGCAAACAGATTTCCAGGAGATTAAAAACTCCATTGAAAGTCTACACAGCAGAATGAGCCAATGTGAGGAAAGAATTTCAGATATAGAAGATAAGATTGCAATTAGTGAGGAGGAAAAGAAAAATTGCTTTAAAATTGTAAGGGAACATGAGAAATCAATCCAGCAGCTGCTAGATGATGCAAAGAAGAATAATATAAGACTGATTGGAGTCAATGAAGAAACAGGAGAGAGTGGAGATGACATAAAAAAACTGTTCACAGAAGTGATGGCAGAAAACTTCCCAAGCAGGGGAAAAGAACTTGATATACAGATAAATGAGGCATATAGGACTCCAAGTAGCTATGATCAAAAAAATCTACACATAGGCATATAATTGTTAAGATTCCAGAAACCCAACAAAAGAACAAAATTCTACAAGCAGTTAGAGAAAAGAAACAAATCACATACAAAGGAAAGACCATCAGAATCACAGCAGACTTCTCATCACAAATCCTCAAGGCAAGAAGAGCTTAGAGTGACATATTTCAAGCCCTAAAGGAAAACAGCCTCCAACCCAGATGGATGTACCCTGCAAAACTATCTTGCAAAGCTGATGGAGAAATAAGATACTTTCATGACAAAGAGCACCTTAGGAACTTCATGAGTATCAAACCAGCACTCCAAAAAATTTTAGACAATATCCTAGAAAAGACAATGAGGATCACAACCCCAGGAAGCCTAGCAGAATGACTCCTTTGGGTGCAACAAGAAATTAATGCAAAGGGGGAGAATCCAACAAAAAGAAAAAGTCATGACAATGATAAGTCAATACGTAACTGTTATAACCATCAACGTTAATGGTCTCAATTCACCAATCAAAAGAAATAGACTGGCAGAATGGGTCAAGAAGCAAGATCCAACAATATGCCGCAAGAAACACACTTAATTCAAAATGAAACTCATAGACTGAAAATTAAAGGGTGGAAAACAGTACTCCATGCAACAGGAATCCCCCCAAAAAGCAAGAGTAGCTATCCTCTTTGCAGATCAAGTGGATTTCAACCTAAAATCCAAAACACTTCCGGTCCCAAGAATTTCAGATAAGTGATAGTCAGCTTGTATGTACAAATCTATCATGAACATGTGTTTTCATTCTTCTTAAGTAAAAATTTAAGAACAGAACTGTTGGTTCTTGACAGTAATACAAGAAATTTCTAGCTCTACTGCTTAGCATCAAGTCGGGTGGCCTGTTGAAGGTGTGGCACAGCGACTTCTACGTGGAGCTGAGCCAGTACCGGGACTAGCACTTCCGGGGTGACAATGAAGAACAAGAAAAAATACTGAAGTAAAGTTGTACATTGTATGTTGGAAATCTTTCCTTTTACACAACTGAAGAACAAATTTATGAACTCTTCAGCAAAAGTGGTGACATAAAGAAGATCATTATGTGTCTGGATAAAATGAAGAAAACACCATGTGGCTTCTGTTTTTTGTGGAATACTCCTTGAGAGCAGATGCAGAAAATGCCATGCGTTTCATAAACGGAACTCATCTGGACGACAGGATCATTCTCACAGACTGGGATGCAGGCTTTAAGGAGGGCAGGTAGTATGGGCTTGGGAGATCTGGAAGCCAGGTTTGCGATGAATACAGGCAGGACTATGACACGGGAAGAGGGGGCTATGGAAAACTTGCACAAAGGCAGTGAGTGGCAGGAGTCCTATCAGTGCAAAATTCCCTCCTTCCCTCCTGGTAACTGCTGAAAAAGTTACCAGAAGCATTTTCTGTTACCAGATCAAAAAGTGTGTTCCTTGTGGCTGGGGATGGAGTTCAGTTTCAGTGATAGAGCAAAAAGAAATGTGTTCCCCAGCAGCAGATTCAGCCTATGATGTTATTCTGTCAGCCAAAAATACCACACTTACGGGAAGACTAGAAAAATATAAGTCTATTTTCTGATGCTAGGGTCTAAGTAGGCTCATGATCTACACTGTAACTTGGAACAATTCTTTTTTAAATTTGAAGTTTGCATGATGTAAAGTTTTTTAGGGTAAAATGGAGTTTTGCTATGTTGTATAGTTTTGCTGTAAATTAAGAAGAGTTGTCTGATAACTGCATTTGTTTTCTATGTTGAATTCTAATTTCTAAAGGCAAACTTTGACTTTCCTAAGTATTTGCACAAAAGCCTGAGGTCTCAGGACTCCCCTCACCCCAGTTCTGTGCTTTAGTGCAGGACTTGAGTTCTGCTAAATACATTTTTCAAAAGATGTGATGTTTTGCCTAAAACTAAAAAAGAAAGTCTGTCTAACATGGAGACCCCCAAAGAATTTATTTTGCATTTGTAAAGCAAGAGATGATTTCTTATGTGTGAGTATAATTTTCCCTAATTAGAAAAAATACAAAACATTTTCATCTAGCAAAAGAGCATCTTCCAACATCCAGTAGTATGTGAAGGTTGTGGTCAGAGTTCGATACTCTGAACATCTTTCATGTTAGACCAAGTGTGGTTTTCTCAGTCAATTCCAAACTGGTTACTGGAATTTTTTAAAGCACTGTTGATAGTTGTGAAGTAAGAAGAAACCATTTACAAACATCTAATGATACACTATTCATTTGTAGACATTTGGTTTTACACTGTACTTTGAACTAATTTATATTCTTCTGTAGTAAGACATAACTCAGATTTCTAAAGGCCTTAAAACCAAAGATATTTGTTCTTATTTGTCTTTTGTAATAGATTACAATAAAGTTGGACCAACTTAAAATAAATAAATTTCTATATTGTTTTCCAAAATGGTTTTGTCATTTTACATTCACATTAGCAGTATTAGA
>NW_004624746.1:27210970-27230382 GCF_000247695.1 Heterocephalus glaber | reverse complement strand
TTATTAATCATGTGTTGTACTAGGGGCACAATTTCTCCTGTTATCTGAGAAATTATTTCTGATTGCATTTTTTCCAGATCCCCTTTTGTTACCAGTTCAGTGGGCCCAGGTGGTTGAGTATCAGAGTGTTCCATCTCCTTTGCCTTTGGGGTTCCTTTAGGTGATCTGGAAGTCTGTTTCTGAGACTTGTTTATGTGTTTTCTCATTTCAACTGGGGCAGGTGGCTGTTAGCGCCTGCATGGATTACCTCCTCTGCACAGGGTGAGGTGGGACAGGGGCCAGGAGAAGCAGTATGGATGGTGACCCAAAAGCCCTTTCCTGTGGGCTGGGAGCAGCAGGAGGGATGCTGTCTGGGAAGCCCCTTCCTCTGGACCAATAGCAGTGGGATGGTGGCCTGGAAGCCCCTTCCTCTGGGCCAGGAGCAGTGGGACAGAATGTGGCCCAAAAGCCTTTTCCTCTGGGCTGGGAGCAGTGGGAGGGATGGTGACTGGGAAGCCCCTTCCTCTGGACCAGGAGCAGTAGGGTGGCAGCTCAGAAGCCCCTACCTCTGGACCGGGAACAGCGGGACTCAGTACCTTGTTCTGGTGGTCTGGTGTCCTCTGCGTCTTTGTAGTGTGGAACCAGGTGGCCTGTCTGCAGTGGGGTGATTCGGTGTCTTCTGCGTGACTGGGGACCTCGGTAGGGCGTGGGCAGACCTGCCTGTCTGCAGTGGGCTGATTCCTCTCAGGTGACTTTTAATCTTCTGTTTTTCTCTGATTCTGTAACCTATTGCAGTATGGTTCAATTAAATGTAGCATAATTAAGGGAATAAAATTCACATCTAAATTCACAATAGTGTATGAATTTACACGTTCTCAAAGCTAGTTTCTCTTTCTGAACATCATTTAACATGCCAGCATTCTTTATGGAGGACTTATAACTTCACATGTGAACTTTTCCCACTGGATAAGACCAAATTAGTAGAGTCCCCTTGATGTAATCTAATAGATATATAAATTTTAAAGTAAAGATTCTCCAAGGTAAAGTAGAACTGAAACCATGTTGCACTGGAAATGTTTTCTCTTCAGTTTTTCTTTTTTTTAAACTTGGAAACATTTTGCTAGTTCATTGTTCTGTCAGAATTTCAAAAAACTTATTCTCAGCTTTTGTTTAACAAGTCTTATGTTTGTACTGAATCTATCCCTACCTCTCCTCTGCATTCCATTTTGCTTTCTTAGCTATGAGTTTGATGTAGTTAAATCCTGCCTCAATGTACCAATTACCAGTATTTAAGATGAAACCGAGCCACAGATTATACAAATGAAAGGAGCAAAAATAACAGCATTTTGTATAAACAAGGGCAGAGAGACAATTTGTTCTAGTCCAAGACAAATAAAGTTAAATTCTACCCAAATTACCACATGTCAAGCTAATCAAGAGAGCATCCTTTCTCCAATGCTATTGTGCACAAATAATTGAAATGACATTTTATAAAATCTAGTAGAGTTAAGTTTTGTAAAGCAGGCCCAAACTTTCAGATACTTCAGCTCACCTTAAGAGCTATTTGTTTTGTGTGCTCAACTGAAATAATTGGACAGCATAGCTTCAAAATGTGTTTTTTCTGCATGAGAGAATCAGGGCCATCTCTGGGGGTTCAAAAGCAAACCTGGCTATATTAAAGGGACCTCCAAAATCCCCTGGGCTATCCTTGTGAGGATCACTCCACAGCAAGTTTTTTTAGTTGTTTATTTCTATACCTTCATATTATCCATCAATGTGCTCATTGTGAAATCTATTTACCTGTCATCTTGCATATTGTACATAAAATGTTTTGGCAATGAATCATTTTTTCAGAAGAAAATTCATTCAAGTCTTATTCAGAAATTAATTTAGGCTTTTTATTGGGGGGCATTTATTAAGTAGGAAGACTAGAACAAAGATGAATAACATATTCATTCTTTTTGTCCCTCATTCTGTTCCTTCTGAGATCAATATTGCTAGGGATTATAAAATGAAAGTTCTACAAATCACAATCACATAACTGTCAGGCAACTTATTACATTTTATTCAATTTTATACCAGTTCTTAAGGGACCATCACTATCTTCCAATTTGCTCAAAGATTGAATAAAAACTGATCAAAAATTTATAGAATTGAAAAGTCATCCTAAATTTGGTCTACTATTACTGGAGAGAAAACTAGGCCAAGAAGTTTAGCCTATTAGGCAGTGGGGAGCCATGGAAGGCTTGTGAACAGAGGAGTGACATGATAAAATCTGGCAGTGACATACAAAATTGATCCTTTGATGACTGCTTAATTTTTTCTTTATTATAAATGCATGAAAAGTATTTTAACAAATCAGTGTTCAAACTTGTTGTAAAGCTAAATCACTGTGGCGGTGCTCACAAAATATTCATGTCATCTATATTTTCTAAGATTTCTTTGAGTTCAGAGACTTATTCTGGCTGATGGTCTCTAAGTGACATGTGTCACATTTGTGCTTAGACAAGAAAGAGCTGCTATTCCTCCTTCATCCCTTTCTTTCCTTCAGTGGTAGCTAAGCTAGCGAGTCCTGAGACAAGCTGCTGGTAGCAACCACAAGGAGAATTGCCCTGCAGCACTGCACAACATAAAAGAAAAAACTTTGTCCACTTATGCCATTGATATTCCAGCATGGCCTAGCTTATCCCAAGTATTCCAATAGCAAACAAATACAAGAAAAGATACTCAAGCTTATTAAAACAAGAAAAAGGCAAATGTAAATAATGAGATGCTATTTCATCTATCACCCTGAAAAACAATAGAAAGTCAGAAAGGAACTAAATTTTGATAAAGTTGTATAAACTTTCTTGCACTTTTGGCTGAGATACAAAAAATGGTTAAAGAGTAATTTGGGAGTTTGTAATGAAATTAAATGTGACATGATCTATGGATGAGCAATTCCTGTTTCTGGTTATTTGTTCCTTTAAAAATATCCCCCAGGTCTATGGAGGGGATATAGCCAGGATTAGCAGACCACTCCTTCCTTCTCTGCTAACATACTATTTATGCTAGGTTTCAGTTGGGTACAGTATATTTGTGGTAATGAATAACATGGTATAATCTTTGTGTTCATTTCTCATAAAATGAGTAAAATATCATAGTCTATAAACAGATATATGTAGTGAGATTTGGATAGATTTCAAATGCATAATTTTGAATTATAAATTAAGGAATAATAAAGAACTGTACAATAGCACCATTTAGGTAAACTGAAAATAAATACATAAAATTTATGTCTTTCACAAGTTTACATAAATAGTCAAGACTATGGGGAAGAAGGGGAAAGGAAATAGGCATTGAAGATGAAGGGAAAATATACAGTAAAGCAAGAGAAAGGCTTTTCACAGAACAATTGAAGGACATTTAAACTGAGCTTTGTAAACTTGAGATAATGAAAAACATTAGAAAGAAAAAAATAATGACTTTCCCACCTTGGATTACATCTTGTGACACATTCATGTTAATATTCTGGTGAGTTTTCTTCTCTACTCTACTCACTACACATTAGATTTACCTTTGTATAAGACTATGTTACCCCCGTGGTGGGGATATGTCTCATCAACATGATCTTGGTTAGAGATTCATAAAACATCAGCTAAAAGCTTTCTTAAAGATTACCTAGTCTAGATTATAACCCATTTGTACTTAACATTGACTCAAAAAGCTGACATCACTTTTTCTCGCTGAAAGAAAACTTGAAGGATCAGGGCCAACTTTGAAAGTCAGATCTCTCACAGTCCTAATCAGCACTATTTTCACTATGCCATGTTACACACGAGAGTGTGGTGTCTGAAAAAGATCAAAATAAACCCGATCAGTCTGAATATTAGACTAATTCATGTTGCACCAATTATGCCTGCCACTTGAAAAATATATTTTAAGATGATTTTTCAAGTGCCTAGGCAACATTTACAGAGAAAAACTTTGATGATATTATAGACTGAGTTGTTGATTACAAACATCTAATGAGATACTGAGGCTAAGTTTTTGGCTTTATGTGATTTGTTTAAAGAGGCAGCAAAATGCATTCAAGTACAAACACAATCCACTACCCAGGCCCTGTTCATCCTTATGGAACTTGATCCTTACACTCAGAGAGAAGGAACCTCTTACCTCTCATTCAACCCTGTAATTATATTGGCTCAAGCATAAGAGATTTAAAGAATTTAAAAACTTTAAAAACATCCAATTGTAAGTGTACTCAAAAACTTTTCTCTGTAAAAGACACTCTTGGGATTTTAATCAGAAGAGATAATCATTTGAATTCTAAAAATATTTTCATAGTGTTCATTTTCAAGAATATTTACAAGGAATTTTATTACTATATACAAATGAGGCAGATTCAAATGGAAAGGATTATCACCTAAAACTGGTACTCCCTCAAGTCTTTTGTTAAAGATCAATTCAATAATTATTGGTATATTTATAAGATACATGACGATGTGCACTGGCATAAGTCAATTGAACATATGTATACTCTATTGATTTTATATAGGAATAATCTCCCTATTTAAAGTTTTAAATATAGATTGTTTTGAGAAGTAGTATAGCCATTATCATGTCAAAGAATAAAAACAAAATGATAATAGATAATAAAAACACAAGAAAACACATTATTTTGACCTCATAATATTGTAGTTTGCATTCTGTATCACAGCATAGCATTCAATCTATTCTTTTAAACTTATATATACCACAGATTTTAACATTTGTATGTGAAATAAATCTTTTTTGCTAGAAAATGCAGAAATAGAACCCAATTGTTTAAAATCTTGCTTAATAAAATATTTTTAGATGACAATTTTTAATGTTGGTACCAGAATGTGAAATTGCTATTTTTTGTGGGTAAATTGATATAATTCTTATGATAAACAACCTGTGTGAGGTAAGAAGGTAGTTTCTAAAGTACAGTTTTATGTCCATGAGCTGTGTGACCTTGAACATGTATCACTTAGTCTTTTTGAGTTAACAGCTATACACCAGCACTACCCCTAAGAACTCAAATATATTGTGCACTTACTACGGGGCTAGAATTCTACTGAGAGGTTGATGTATGGCACTAAAATTGTGCAAAGTAGTTGTGATTAATCTTTTTGAGCTTCAGTTTCTTCATCTGTAAACTAGGGATAATTAACTTGCCCAAAATTTTATAACTAATAAATGGCAGAGGAATTGGAACTGACTGTTGTACTGTACAATTCAAAGCACTTTTAGCTACGTACAGTTCTGCTTATTGCTAGTTCTCGTTCTCACGCCTCCATGGCAAAGGCATCCATCCTGAATTTGTGTGTTCTGAGAACTGATAATTGGTGCATTCTTTTTCTCCTTCTCTACGTTTGTTTGAAATTTCTTCCAACATACAGTACTGATTCAGGTCAAGGACAACTGGATTTCCCAGCCTTCTTCTCTTTCCTTTTGATTTTCTGGAAAGAACAACAGCAATAATCACAAAACTAGACTTTTCAGAACACAAATTTGATTATGTTAATATGCCATGCTAAAAATCATTTGTTGATTTCTGATAACTCTTGGAATAAAGACTAAAATGCTTACCAGGGATTTTAAACTTTGCATGATCAGACCCCCTGCAACTTGCCTAGGCTTATACTTTGCTCTAGGCTCAATGCTCTGTGCTTTGTCCTGTTATGGGTCTTTTATAGGGAGTCTCACTTTGTTTGAGAATATTCCCCTACCCATCTAGTGATTTTTGTCAAGCAAATGCTTGATTCTCATATATCCAGTAAGTTTTTGTTTAAATATCTTAAATAAAAAGCATTACTCGGTTCAAAATGTTTTCTGTGAATCTGTTGACTGTTACAAAAAGAAAGTCTATATAATCATAGTATTAGTTAGGGTTCTTTTAAGTAACAAAAGCAAAGGGATAGATATAAATGGATATGTGAGAGGTGACCTATAGGGGAATTGGCTTTTGTGACTGTGGAGGTTGAGAAGTCCCACTGTATGTAGTTTTCAACACATATGAGACAGGAAGAAACAGGGAGGCTAGTAGCAAGACTCAGCCCATCTAAAGTCCTGAGAACCAAGGGGGCATTGGTGCAAAAACCAGTTTCTGAAGCCTGGAGAACTTACGAGTTTTAATGTGTAAGGGCAGGAGAAGATGAGTATTCCATCATGAGAATAGAGAGAATAGAGAGAAAGTGAGTTCATTTTTCCTCTGCTTTTTTATCCTATGCATTAATTCAGTCAACTGGACATAGCCTGCCCATACTGGCTGAGGGTGGAACTTCTTTACCAAGCTCTCTAATTCAAATGCCAATGTGTTTCAGAAACGCCTTCGCAGGTGTTCTGAATATATATATATATATATATATATATTCAGGATTAATATTTTATTACCTCTCTTGCTATCCTTTATCAGCTGGACATCTAAAATTAATAATCATAAGCATTTAAGGGAGAAGATTGCTGCTTCTGGTCAAAATGGACCAAGTTTACTCTTTCATCTGCAATTACAAGAAACAGAGAAATTGTAGGAAAAATAACTTTAAAGATATTGAACATCAGTCAATGCAGGATAGTGATTACTGAGAGGCCTCGGCATTCCTGGGTTACAGAAGGGGAACCAGAGTTGAAGAAATGTAGCTGAGAGATCAGGAGAGCAAGGCCACTAGAGATCACAAAATGGAATACTAGAGAAGAGAAAAGCAGGTGAGGAAGATCTTCACAAATCTGCAGAGCCCTGCTCAAGTTTTCATCTGAGTACTGACTAATGTGTGCATGTGAGGAAACTATCTGGCATTAGAAAAAGAGCTGCCTGAAATTCAAAGACCCAATTCAAAAATGGGCATCTGAAATGAACAGACATTTCTCAGACAAAGAAGTAAAAGCAGCAAATAAATATGTGACCAACTGTTCAACATCACTGGTCATCTGAGAGATACAGATGAAAACAACACTGAGATTCCACCTCACCCCAGAAAGAATGGCTGCTATCAAGAAATCAACAACTAACAAATGCTGGTGGGGTTGTGGGGAGAAAGGAACCCTTCTCCATTGTCGGTGGGAATGTAGATTGGTGCAACCACTGTGGAAATCAGTATGGAGATACCTCAAAGAACTGGGGCTAGAGGTCCCATTTGACCCAGCTATTCCCCTGCTGGGTATCTTCCCAAGAGAATTAAAAGAATCATACTACAGATATATATATATATATATATCCATGTTTATAGCAGCACAGTTTGTAATAGGTAAAGCTTGGAAACAGCCCAAGTGCCCATCAACTGGAAACTGGATAAAGAAGATGTGATTTTTTTTTTATAAAATGGAGTACTACTCAGCCATAAAGAATGAGAAACTAGAGACATTTATAGCTAAATGGATGCATATTGAGGCCATACTCTTAAGTGAAATAAATAGGACACACATGTGTAAATACTGAATAATTTCTCTAGTGTGAGAAAATGAAAGTGTAAATAAGGATTAAAATGATTAAAATGAATAATTGATAATTTGAAATAGGAAAAGTCCAAAGGGGTAGGGGTGGTGGGAGGAGAAGAGGAAAGGGAAGAAGGGAAAGGAAAAATTATGAGAAAAGAAAAAAAAAAGGAAACTAAATCTTTGTAAATAGGGAAGGACACAGAGGTAGTGGGGAAAAAATAAGCTCTAAGATACATCATGTACAGGTACAAGCACCCAATGATAAATGTAAACATATTGTATACCTAAAATGTATCAATAAAAGAAATTTTTAAAAATCTGAAAAAAAGCTGCCTGAAAAGATTTGAAGTGACTGGATTTAGTGATCATACAGCATTGGGAATCCTGTCCTTTTCCACCAAACAGACTGGAAAAGTACACAACTCATGATGAGTTTGGTAGAGCACATTGAAAGCAACTAAGAATCAACAGATATTAGAATGATCAGGTAAGAACATTAAAATAGTTATTATAATTGTATTATATATGTTCTAAATGTTACTTAGACACATAGAAGGCATAAAACACCCAAATTGAACTTCTGGTGTGGGGGATGAAAACCATAATGTTTGAAATGAAAATATCATGGATGATAATAATAGCAGATTAGACATTTTAGAAGACAAGACTAGTAAACATGAAGATATAATAGTAGAAAGAAACAAAACAAAAAAGACAAAAGAAAATAATAAATGAACAGAACATCAGGAACTGCAGGAACTTCAAGTGATCTAATACCCATATGTGTGTAACTGGAGTCCCTAAGAATGGAGAGGGAAGCTTATTAGAACAAATAATAAAAGTAGTTTTTCAAATTTGTTGAAAAATATAAGCTTATACATTAAAAAGCTTTTACACTGCAAAGGAAACTACTGACAAGAGTGAAGAGATAATCTACAGAATGGGAAAAATATTTTGCTAGCTACTCCTCAGAAAAAGAACTAATATCTAGAATATATAAAGAACTAAAAAAAAAAAAAGACCCCTCAAATGTAAAGACCCAATAAAAATGGGCTTCTGAAATGAAAAAACACTTCTCAGATGAAGAACTAAGAATGGCCAATAAATATATGAAAAAATGTTCAACATCACTGGCCATTTGAGAAATTCAAATTAAAACTGACACTGAGATTTCATTTCACTCCAGAAAGAATGGCTGCTATCAAGAAATCAACCAATAACAAATGCTGGAGCGGCTGTGGGGGAAAAAGGAACCCTTCTCCACTTGGTGGGAAGTGTAAATCCATACTACTGCTGTGGAAATCATTAATCAGATTCCTCAAAAAACTAAAAATAGAAATTCCATTGAATTCCAGCTATTTCCCTCCTGGATATCTCCCCAAAAGTGTTAAAGTCATCATACCATAGTGATGTATGCATACCCATTTTTATAGGACAACTCATAATAGCTAAATCTTGGAACCACATTATGTCCATTAATAAATGAATGGATAAAAGAAATGTATTTATACACAATGGAGTAGTACTCTGTCATAAAGAAGGATAAAGTGGAGTCATTTGTAGGAAAATTGGTGCACCTTAAGACCATAATGTTACGTGAAGTAAATCAAACGCACAATCTTAAATGTCACGTGGTTTCTCTTTTATGAGAAACTCAATATATAAATAAAGTGCAATATGAAAGACAGATAATAGAAAAAAAAAGAGAAAAATTACTGTAATCCAGCATGGATAATGTATCTAAAAGTGAACTTTGATTTAGTATAATTGTTTAATGTGTTTTATATGTTTTTTGGGCCTATTAGTCTGGTTGTTAATCTGTAGGTATGATGATTTACCTTATAAAGATTTATATAATAAATAAATGAAGCTGATTCTGGGGAAAAAAGGGGGTGGAGGTTAACAGGAAAAAAAAGCATTGAGATATGTTATGTATATGTGCCAATTCCCCATAATAAATGTAAACATTATGTACTGAAAATAAACTATTAGTAAAAATATATATACTGCTTGCAAGAAAATAACTTTAAATATAAATCAATGGGTTGAGTTAAAGGTAAAGGGATTAATAATATGTTAGTAATAAAGAAATCTGGATTGATTATATTAAAATCAGGGGACTCTTCTTAGTGAAAAAGATTACTTCATAATGATTAAAGGGATCAGTTTAGCAAGAAGACATAATAATTCTAAATCTTTATGTACCTAGTATCAAATCTTCAAAATAAGTGACACAAGAAACTGATAGAGCTGTAGCTACAGAGTGATTCACAGCTTTATTCATCAATATTAATGCTTATGTAATATTGATAGGATAATAGAAATTTCATAAAGAAGACTCAGAAAATTTAAGATAGAATTTTTATTCAAAATTATCCAGAGTCAAATCCATTCCTGATCAAAACCTCAGCAGGGTGTGTGTGTGTGTGTGTGTGTGTGTCTGTGTGTCTGTGTGGAAGTTGACAAACTGATTCTAAAATTCTTGTGGAAATGAAAAAAACCCAGAATAGTTCAAACTTCTTTGAAAACAAAAAGTAAAGTTGGATAATTTCCATGATCTGATTTTAAGATTTAATATTAAGCTTCATAATCAAGACAGCATGGTGATTGTGGTGATGGTTTTCCAAGTGTATACATATGTCAAAACTAATCAAGCCATATGTCTTTAAATATATGTTAATTACACCTCAATGAGTTATTAAAGAAATCATGAATTTCAAGTAATATCAATAATGCAAGAAAATAAGCAAACGCCAGAAAATGACAGAGCCACATTTCTCCCAGTACAAGCCTGCTGGTATACATGGTAAGGTTAAAAACAACAAGCTAATGAAGTCAAGCAATAAGTAGGCAGAAAAAAAAATTTCTGGCAAACAGTATTTGATATGTGGATGGAAGAAACAGTTATACACCACATTCTGTTTATTTTCCCTGAGATATTGATTAAAGCTTTTATGAAACCATCACTCTTACAAGATATTTAAAATATACATTCAAAACACTAAATGACCCCTATGCAATAGGCAAATAAGTATCAAGAATTATTTACTAAGACAATCATGCTCTCCTGTTTCTCACACCTCATTTAAAGATATTTGTTTGTGCTTTGGAAGGTAGCTTGTTTAGTTTTATTAGTCACTACAATCTAGTCCTGAAAGAAGTTGAACCAAAGTTACAGTGAGATATTTTTTCATATAATAGCAAGGATTTTTATGCTATCAACGCATAAAATAATTATTTTTAAAACATGGCTTTTTTATATTTTAAAGATCTTTTTCTATGAGTAGAAGTGTATATACATAAAATTTATAGATGCGTGTACATATGTTAGCAGGGAATCCAAAGTAGAAACAAGCCTCTTGGGAACGTTTAAGAAGCATGCAGACTGTCCAAGTGAAAGCAGTCAAATGTGGAGAGAATTTATGAGTCTGTTTCTTGCAATTCACCCTACAGGGCTAGTTCAAGTTTGAGCTTAATAACATTGGAACTTAATAGTCCTGAAAAATATAGCATTTGGACATCTTCTATTTTGTGTCTTAGAGAAAAGTTGTTGCAATGCTGACCTACAACTATTTACACTAAACCCAGAAAGACTTCAATTGCAGAGAAAATACAGGGAATGTTCTCTAGTCTACCGAGTGGTGAGGAGCATGCAGAATGCGACATTAAGATTATACCTCTGTCTTTCCATCCATATTATTTAATAAGTTCAGTCAAAGCTTTAAAAGAGTCAAAGAACAATTAGACACACAGGTAAGGTTTACTAAGCCACCCCCAAAATCAGTGAAATAGCATATTTAGTGGAATTCCTATTGTAATTGAGGAAATATTTTGATTCACTATTAACAGAAAAATCAGAACACAAAACTATATGCTGATTATGATTTTAAGGATTTGTCATAAATGCATTTTGATATCTTTCTAGTTTTGTTTTTAAACAAATAGCAGTTGCCTCTGAGGTTTGAATTATGTATTCTCATGTTTATGACTTTTAAATTTATATACTTTACAAAAATTTAATAAAATAATACATTTTCTTAAATATCTGACAAAGCCCACAGACAACGTATCATATATCATTTCCATTATTATATATGATATATGAACTTCATATCCCATTTCATATTTTTCACTTTCTATAAAATCAATTAAATATTTTCATTCTATATGATATAAATTTCATCTTTACTGAGGTTTTTAGCTTAAAAATTCAGAAATTAGAAACCTTTTTTGCTAACTTACGTATACAATCTTTAGTTTCAAATAAAGAAATTCTTAATAGGAGAATGACACAATGAGACTACTTTGTATAAGATACTCCTTACATCACTGTAGGTGTTTTATTGTCATATTTTTCTTATTATAAAATATTTCCCTATATAATATGGGGAACATTGACCTGTATATTTTCTTCTGGCTTCCTTTACTCTTAAATAATATATTAAGGATTCATTCTTTTTTGAGGGAAAGCTTTACTGAAGTACAAATGACATAATAAAATACAGATGCCTAAGCTGTACAGTAAGTTTCTTTTTTTTTTTTTTTTTGGTACCAGGGATCAAACTCGGGTCCTTGCACCTGCACAGCAGGCAGCGAAACCACTGAGCTAAATCCCTGGCCCTGTACAATAAGTTTTGATGAGTGATGTACACATGAGAGTTTCACCACAATGAAGATAGTAAACATATCCCCCATCTGCAACATTTTCCTTATCCCCCTTGATCATCTTTGCCTCTCCTGTAGCACAGACTCCCCCTTAACCCAGGTCCTTAGGCAACCACTGATCTGTTATCTGTCACTGTGTATGTGTTTACATTATTAATACTTTAATATAAATGAGAATTATACAGGGTCTTATTTTTTTGCCTAGTCTTTTACTAAGCATTTTTATTTTGAAATTCATTCATGCTTGTGTAGATTGATAATTTATTCCTTTTTATTGCCAAATAGTATCCCTTTATTGATTTATAATGTAATTTGTTCATCAATTTACCTACTGATAGACATTTGGGATGTTTCCAGTTTTTAGCTATTGCAGATATATTTGCTATGAGCATTGACATACAAGTCTTTGTGATAGGTGCATATTTAATTTTTAAAAATGCTTCCAAAATATTTCCAGAGTGATCTTAGTAATATAATTTTTATATAGTATAACATATAATAATACATGTTATATAATATATAAAATAATATAATTTTTATATTATTTATATTTGGTTGAAGTGTTTGTTCAAATCATTTGTTCCCTCCCTTAAACTATTGTTTTCTTAATTGTCAAATTTTGAGAGTTCTTTACATATTATGAATGCAAAGTGTTTATCAAGTACAAGTTTGCAAATGTTTTCCTTAGTCTGTTGCTTATCTTTTTATTGTCTGAAGAGTGACTTTCAAGAAATTGTAAATTTTGATGAGTTTAATTTATCAGTTTTTTTTATAGACCAGGATTTTAGTGTCATATGGAAGAAATCTTTGCATCACCCAAGTCACAGATGTTTCCTGCTGTGTTTTCTTCTAGAGGTTTTAGAGTCTTTAGATTTAGTATCTAGAACCATGATCCATTTTGAGTTAATTTTTATATGTCATTTGACATATGGATCAAAGTTGTTTTTTGCATATAAATATTGCACTGTTGCAACAGCATTTGTTTATGAGACTGTCCTTTTCCTTCTTAATTGTTTTTGTGCCTTTGTTGAAAATCGATTGTCCATATGTCTTTGGGCCTCTTCCTAGACTCTATTCTATTTATGACAATAACTCACTTTCTTAATAACTGTATCTTTTAATAAGTGTTCAAATCAGGTAATATTCATCCTTCAACTTTGTTCTGAAAGTTCTTTTGGATATTTGAGATACTTTGCTTTTCTATATTAGTGTTAGAATCAGTTTGTCAATTTCTACCAAAAAAGCCTGCTTGGGTTTTAATTGCTATCTCATTGAATCTATAGCTCAGTTTTTTGAGTTTTTTTGCTTAAATTCTTTCATTGGTACATTTTAGGTATACAATATGTTTACATTTATCATGGGGTGCTTGTACCTGTACATGATGTATCTTGGTTCTTATTTTTTCCCCATTACCTGTGTGCCCTTCACCCCCTCCACCCTTCCCTATTTACATAGACTTTGTTTCCATTTTTTTCTTTTCTCATAATTTTTCCTTTCCCTTCTTTCCTTTCACCTTCCCCTCCCACTTCCCCTACCCCTTTGGACCTTTTCCCACGGTGCCACTGAGCTAAATCCCCAGCCTTACTATTTGGAGTTTGCTGAAATTTTAAGCAGGAATTGCTGTTGGATTTTGTCAAATGTATTTTCTGTAGCCACTAAGAAGATCATATAATTTAAATGTATTAATGTGTTGAATTACATTGACTTTTGAATGTTGAACCAGGAATGCATTGCTGAGATATATTCAACTTGGCCATGACATATTATCCTTATTATTTAATGTTGGAATGATTTTGCTAAAAATTTTCTTAGAATGAGTACATCCACGATCATAAAAGTTATCTGTGTTATGTTTATTATCTTTGAGTTTCATATCAGGATAATGGCAGTTTTGTGGAATAGATTGGAAAATATTCCCTAATTTTCAAATTTCTGCAGGAGTTTGTGTTGAATTATTTTTTTCTTTGTTATTATTTTTTTTCTCAAATATTTGACAGACTTCACCAGTGAAGTTATCCAAGCTTGGAATTTTGCTTGTGGGAAGGTTTTTAATTCCAGATATTTTATAGATATGGTAAGTCGACTTATTTATTTTTTCTTTGTTAGTTTGTGTCTTTCAAGGAAGTTATTCATTTAATCTAACTTTATGTTTATTGGCATAAAGTTGTTCATAATATTTCCTTTTCTATCTAGAGATATAGCTCAGTGTTAGAGGACTTACCTAGAATGTGTAATACTCCAGGTTCAATCCCAAGCACTACCAATATTAAAATCAAACCAACAAAACAAAACAATGCAAATGATAACAATAACAACAACAAAAATCCCCTGTCTGTAAACTCTAGAGTGATTTTACTTCTCTCATTTCTGATATGAATAATTTATTCTCTTTCTCTCTCTGAAAAGTTTAATAACAGGTTAATTAATGTTTTTGGTTCTCTCAAAGAACCAGATTTTGGTTTTATTGATTTTTTCTCTTACTTTTTTGGTTTTCTATTTCATTAATGTCCACTTTCATTTAATTATTTCTTTCGTCATGCTAACTTTGACTTTAATTTGCTCTTCTTATGTTTTGTTCTCTTTCTACTTCTTTTTAATGTGTCATTGCCATAAATTTTGCACTGATTATGCTTTAGGATCATCACTGAAAGTTTGATATGCCATACTTTCCTTTTTATTCAATTGAAAACTTCTAATTTTTCTGTTAATTTCTTTTTTTCCCTCCAGTACCAGGGATTGAATGCAAGACCTGTACTTTCTAAACAAGTGCTGTGCCACTGAGGTACATCCCTGGCCTTCTGTTAGTTTCTCTATTAGCTTATAGGTTATTTAGTAGGATGTTATTTAATTTCCAAATATTTTGGGATTTTCCAGAGACATTTATGCTTCTGGCTTTGTTTTTATTCTGTTGTGTTTAGAAACAATGACTGGAATCTTTTTAACCTTATTGGGAGTTATTTTATGGTTCAGGATATGATCTGTCTTTGTAAACGTTCCATATGCACTTTAAAATAATCTTTACTTTTCTGTTTTAGGGAGGAATATTCTAACATCATCAATTTAGATCAAGTTGTTTGTGGTTTTCAAGTCTTCATTCTTACTGATAGTCTGTTTACTTTTTCTGTCTGTTGCATCTGATTATAGTTGTGGTTTTATTTTTACTTATGGTTATATTTTTTTCCTTTATGTATTCTTAAATGCTGTCATTGGATGCATACATTTGAGGCTTTTGGCCCTAGAGAAACTTGAAAAACACCAACATGGTTGGAGTTCAGTGGGTCAGCATGGTGGTAGGTAAAGGTAGATAAGTGGGATAGGTAGTGGGGTCTACTTTTGCTCCAACTTCTCTAAAGGTGGACCACAGAAGTAAGTATTTATTTTGGAAAAATATGTTAAACACATTAAAACTCACGGGTATGTTTCATTTCAACCTTCCTTGGGAACTAAAAGTAGAGGAAATAAGTTGAGCCTCCTAGTGTGCTTAGCATCTGTAAGATATGCGATTTAGCACTTGGATATATGTTTCCATGTGTTATTTGCAAATTGTATCATCTGTTATAGCCTTGTCACTCTAAGGGGAAAGGACCATGTTATATTGATTCAATTAATATGATATGGTTTCTCAAAGGATGGTTATGGTTGGGGAGGCAGGGGGTAGAAGAGGGTTGATGCAAAAATCAGCATGTTTCCTGGCAATTTTATTAACTGGTTAGCACTTAGAAGGAGTATAATTGGAACATCTTGCAATCTGGAAATACACATCAACAAATCTGAAGGTGTTTTTATGCTTTTATCTAAGAAAGTATATGAAAGAAATGATTAGGGCAAAGATGCTCCTTTAACAAGGAGGTTCACTGAATTTTTTTATATAAAAGTTTTCATAAAAGCAAAGCCACTTGTAAATAAGTTAATGTTGGAAAAATAAAGTTACCATGAAAGATTATGGAGTAGTAGAGTTGTGATATATATTTGTGCTCTTGGATATGAAAAGATGTCTAAAATATTGTAAGTGAAAAATGTGGACACAGGCAGAGTATAATTCCAGCTTTTGGAAACAAGAAGTTTGTGTACGTGTAAACAGACAAAGAAAAAATATCAGGCCACTTAAAATATTCCAAATATTGCTTATTTCTTTGTAGTAGATTTATGGGCAGGTTTCTCTTTCTCGTTATACATTTTTATATTGTCTAAGTATTTTATAATGAAGATATATATATATAAAATGATTGGGCCAAGAGGTATTTCTATTTTGAAAAAAACTAACCATGGATAAGTAAGTTGCTACAGGTGCTGTGTTAAAGGGTAAAGTGATTTATGAAGTAAAGCTAAGAACACACTTGGGGCAAGTCCAGAAGAAAGTGGTTCTGGCATTGTGCCTGCCACCTACTATATAGCAAACAATAAGTAGTTATGATGGGCTGAATTGTGTCCTCCACAATATTCATGTGTTGAAGTCCCAGTGCCCAGCACCTCTGAATGTAGCCCTATTTGAAGATAATGTTTTTAAGGAGGTAATTAATTAGGATTGGTTCTTAACGCACTATAACTGGCATCCTTAGGAGAGGAGGAAGAGACCCCAGGGATGTACAGACATGGAAAGAACATGCAAAGACACAGAAAGGAGGTGGCCATCTGTACTTAAAGGAGAGAGGTCTCTAGAGAAACCAACCCTACTGAGAACCTAGTCTTGGATTCAGCATTCAAAACTGTGAGAAGATAGATGTCCATTGTTCAAGTCACTCTGTCTATTGTTATTTCATTATGTCAGCCCTAAAAACTACTGCAGTAGTCAAAAGACGATGTCTGCTTATATTGATAGAGTTACTCAATGCTAGGCATTGCATTAGGGACTTTACATGTGTTATTATTCACATAGTCTTATGAGTTAGATGCTACCATTTATTCTCATTTTGCAAATAGTGTAATTGAGGTTTAAGAGTCTTAAATAATTCATCATGTGGCTAGTATAGTGGCAGAGCTATGTTTTGAATGTAGGTGTCTAATTCTATGACCTCTGCCCTTAAACGGTACACTAAAATTTGTTTGATAGTATGCCAGCATACAAAGTTAGTATGTCAGTGTACACAGTCCAAGGCATGGCAAAACCAATGATATAGCACATTATTTTGACTCTAGGTAATATAACACAGTACACCAATGTTTATACAAGGCTTACAATATTTACATTTCATTCATTTGAAAAACCCTTCCTCTGTATTATACAGTGAAGAAGTTTCATTAAATTTTTGTTTGATTTTGAACAATGAGAGCTATATGTTTGGTTTCAATCTAAAATGTCCCCCCAATTCTCACATTTGGAGGTGCACTCTTATCAGCATGGGTGGTTACTGGGGTCGTGACCTGGAAGGGTAGATCTCCCTCCCTGGCTCCTCCTTTCTCTCTCTGGTTCCTAGCTGCCATGGGTTGAGCACATTTTCTCCACCAATCCCACTCCCATCTGGATTCTGTCTTGAAGTCACCTGACTAGGGACTGAAAGTATGAGCCAAAATAAGCTTCTCTTCTTTTAAGTTGTAGATGTTGGGTATTGTGTGCAGCAAGGGGAAAGGACTAAGACAGTATAATTCTACACAATTCAGTGGGAAAAGGAGTTAAGTATTAGAACTTGGACTAGGTCTCTTGGAGATTAAACAGAAACAAAGAGCAAAAAATGGAGCTGTTATTTGGAATTTGAAGGCCTGCAAGAACTAGAGTCCCATGTAGTTTGCTTGGCCCTTTATTTGAATGAGCTCTGTCACAAGCTCTTCAATGAGGAAGGTCTTACTGTCAGCAAAGAACAGAAATTTCAGTTCTCAGAGATGAGGCAAATTCTCTGAATTTGTAGATTGGGTAAGTGTTCCTTTGAGTCTTTATCTCTGTGTTGTGGGAATGTATATCTTCTCACTCTCTTGATGGGGTGAAGAGGAGAGCCAAGCTCATCCAGGGAATTAGGCCTTTCTCTGCAACTATTAATTTATACAGATTTCATGTTCACTCTTTACAGGATATTTGGGATTTGATTCTGTAGAGGAAACTTTGAACTCTTGGCATCCCAAAATTTTGACCTTCATATAATTGAGACTAGAAAAGTTTACTTTTCAGAAACAATTTATACTTAAGACTAACTGGGGAGAAATGGGAAATAAATCTTGTAATTCCAGAGCTTCCTTAATAATACTAAGATTCAATCATTTATTGAATGCTTACTATGTGCCAGGCACAATAAAATACATGTCTTCTCTCTTCCTCAGAAATTGCTGTGAGAGAAGCACCACTGTTATGTACAATTTCTGCATTAGGAAACTAATGCTTTGAGAGACTTGGGAAACTATCCAAATAGGAAGGGACAGATTTGTAGCTGAGATGTGCCACATATGCTCTATTGCCTTCAGAGCTAAACTAGAGGGACTGGGATTCTGATTTCTTGAATCTATAATTCTGACTGGGATTCTGATTTATTAAATCTATAATTCTAAGTTGAGTACCTCTGAATTTGCTTGCAAACACCTCAAAGAAAATGGGGGTGAGAGGGGCCGAACAAGAAGAGACAGAGATCTTCTTGGTCCTTTTCTTGCCATCAGCTCAAGCCAATTGCTTGTGGTCTCCCTTATACACTGGGGTGCTATGGAAGGTGCTGTAGATTAGGGGCTGCTGTAAGAGTGCAGGGTACAATACAGACTTTCCTCCTCAGAATTTCTCCAGTTGCCGAGGGGGCTTGCCTACTAACAGTTCAGAGCTGAGTCTTTCTCTGGTAGTTTCTCTTGGCCTAATGAGCAGTCCTCATCCAATGTGTAGATGCTGTAGGTTACAAAAGGAACAGAGTAACTCTGAGGAGCCACACAGAGCTCATCCAAGGGTTGACTAAGGCTCCTTGTGTTTTATCTTTTCCCTCTGTCCAGTCCTGCTTCCCTTATCACCTTCCAGATGGCACCCTGCTTCCCAGAATACCTTCTGCACTTGAATCTCTACCTCATAGTTTGGTTCTTAAAGAACCTGATGTAGATCAGGAGCAGAATAAAATCAATCCCTCCCTCGATTGCTTCTTTTTCTTCTCTTCCCTCCCATCCCCTCCTCTCCCCACTTCTCTTTTGATATTGTAGTAGTAAACACCTATTTGGCAAGCAATATGCAATGTCTCAAGAATTACTGGGATTCTTAGAATTCCTGGAAGCAAGATCTTTTCTTGTGGAGCTCCTTATGCTTCTACTTAAAAAAACCCAAAACTTTATAATAAGGGAATGGCTTAGCACTGTATTTTTTTTTTTTTTTGGGAATTGTACCTTTACATAATGCATCTTGGTTCTTATTTTTTCCCCATTCCTAGCCCTCC
>NW_004624746.1:27161543-27206399 GCF_000247695.1 Heterocephalus glaber | reverse complement strand
TACTCCTTTAGACCTTTTCTTCCTATTTCACAATATCAATTATACATTTTGATCGTTATTTACACTTTTACTTTTTCACACCAGAGGAACTATTCAGTAGAAAGTTTTGTTTTTTTTTTCATGAGGTAAGCCAGAAAACTTCATTTTGGAGTCCAAGTGATTATTACTAGATGTAGGATAAATTTTTAGTTTGTTGAGTTTTTAGGAAATCAGAGCCAGTGTGTGATTTAAAATGTCAGTAATGAAAATCTGACAGGATTTTATTCCTCATGAAAAAAAATGGTCCAAGTGTGCACAAGAGAGAGTTAAGCTTGGTTCAGGTGGATATTATATTTTATGTATATTTAATAAGTTTAACAAATGATTGTTATTGTGACATCATGTCCATTACTTCTTTAAAAATACTGGCTGGTGGGTAGCCTAATCTGGTATATTTAAAAAATTTATCTTCGTATACTTTTCAGTATTATGGGCTTGCTATTTTGAGGAGGAAAAAACATATTAGTCAAATTTTATATAATTTGCTCCCAACCCATTTAGTAAATGCAAAGTGGATACCAGTGACCCATATCAGCTGTAAATGTTAGATGAAATGAATGAATAAGCCATCTCCCAAGGGAAATTTCCATACTCACCTATTGTGCTATTTATAACCTAGTGTCTATAGTAGCTTGTTCTTTTCTTTCTTTTTTTTTCTAGTACTGGGGATTGAACTCAGGACCTTGCACTTGCCAGGTGTAGCACCACTGAGCTACATCCCTGGCCCTTATACTAGCTTGTTCTTAACCGGAAAACTATCTCTATCTAATCTCTCCCACAGAGTCAAACACTCAAACAAACAAAGAAAGGAACAAACAAACAAAAAGGCTTCCTGAGTATTTTAAATGGTGGCTTTAAGAACAATGTGTGTTACTTGAAACTTGAGACCCCTTGAACTAACCTGAATATAAGGCCTCAAGGCTAGGCAAAATGTAATTCTGATGTATGGTCCTACTTGAGGCAAGCTGAACTCAAGAGATGCTTGGGGAATTGTAAACCCAAACGGTCTGTCTTTAGTACTCAGTCAGGGCTAAGGAAGGAAAATGTCAGAGACCTGGCTAAGAGGCTGGTCCCTAAGGTCTGCTCTCTGTTACAATGTTATCCATTCTGGTCTCCTAGGAGGTATGCAACTGATGAGGCCATAAGAATCAATCTTAAAGGGAAGATACTGGCTATAGACTAACAAAGAAAACACACCAAAATGCTGATTTGGTTCAAAGCAATATTCTTTTTTGTTTCATTTTATTTTGTGTTTTCTTAGTTTTATTTTTTTTTATTATCCCTGTTTGGTGTACATAATGAGCACATTCACTATGGGAATTTGCACCTATGCATATCTTAACTCCTTGCCCCCATTCCCCTTCCCTCTCTTCAATGCTTCTTCCTGAACCCATTTTGCAAAAGTTCCATCTCCATTTTTCCCCTTCCATCTTCTCTTTTTATAAAAATCCCTTTTCCCTTCCTTCACTTCCCCATCCCCCTCCATTGATCTTCCCATTCAAAGAAGTTCTTCTGACTTCGCTGTATCTATCCTCCATTTTTTCCTTATTTACATACTTCAAAGGAATATTCTATCTTTAAAATAACATGATGAGGCCGGGGATTTAGCTCAGTGGTTTTGTCACCTGCTGCGCAAGTGCAAGGATCTGAGTTCGATCTCTGGTACAAAGAAAAAATAAATAAATAAATAAAATAAAATAACATGATGAGACTCATCACTGGTGTGTGTGTGTGTGTATGTCTGTGTGTCTGTGTGTGAATTATGTGTTTGTAATTTTATTTTCCTAATAGGATCAGCTATGGTAAGAACTCTGAACACACACACACACACACACACTTGTATATACATACACGTGCACATGTGTGCACACAGAGCAAGAGAGAGGAGAGAGAGACAGAGACAGAGAGAGAGAATTACTAAATTAGTATCCTATATTGATTTGACAGGAAGGAAAGAAAGAAGGAAGAAAGAAACTATTTTTACTCTTGATTTGCCCATTGGTCTTGACTTAATCTTAATCTTGGTAGGAAAGTTAGTTCCTGTATATCAGATTTTTCATCTGATATTTTCATCAGATTTCATCATATTTCATCAGATTTTTCATGAGATATTTTTTGTAAACCTTTTCCAGAATTAATATTTTATATTTCCATTAAAATTGTTGGTATCAAGAAAGAGAAAAGGGGCCGGGGATTTAGCTCAGTGATTCTGCCGCCTGCCTTGAAAGCACAAAGTCCCAAGTTCGATCCCTCCCCAAAAAACAACAAAAAAAGAGAAAGGTAGAAAATGAAATTGCTAGGCAAGCACTATGTACAATCAGATGTT
This sequence comes from Heterocephalus glaber, assembly GCF_000247695.1. Next base: position 27,204,034 of record NW_004624746.1, on the reverse strand, counting down.
CAAGACACAAATCTTATCAACAGCCACTTCCATTTCCAGAATTGTTTATCATCAGCCTGCAGCATGACCACAAGGGCTGCCTTCCTGCTTAGGCCACTAGCTGTCAGAGGGTGTTGGAACAGGGATGGGCAATTCAGAGAATGTCAATTCCACAGTTCCTGAGCAAACTCTTGAGCTTGTCTAACCAAAGTACCTGCCTTTTCAACTTTGCCTTCCTTTTTAGTAATAAGTTTCATGATGGGGGCCTTCAGAATCAGAGAAATCTGGCTCTATCACTTATAATCACATGTCTTCAGAAAGAAAATCTCTTAAAATTTCTAAATCAAATGTGTAAAGTACTTGTAAACTATAGGAAACTGTACAGAAATTGAAAATATTGATGATAATGATGATGATAGATGTTAGTCATTATAATTACTTCATCTCTTAAGTGGGGATACTTAGCCCATTATAATTACTCCATGAGCAAGCATTCATAAAGGATTTTACTAATGCATTATCAATAAGTTTTTAATCTTATGATTAACTCAACCTTATTCAGGGAGAGAAAATGCCAAAGTAGATAGCACAGGAACTTTGAGGTAATACAGATCTGAAACAAATACTGTACAAGTTGTTGGCAAATCAATAAATGTTGCTAAACTTCCATTTTCTTTGTGTAAGTTGTTAATATTTTACTATCATAGTATTTTGGAAGATTGAGAAAATACATAGTCAACTTCTTCTGGTAGAGTATTGTGAACAAAGCAGATTTTTGTTCATGTAACCAAAATCTATTGAAATGTCTATCATTCCCTGAAGATAAAATAATTAACAAGATACAATATATGTCCTCAAAAATATTGCAGTTTGTTTAGTTTCTTCAAGCCTCCATATTTCCTAATTAACAGAAGACATGCTTAAGGAAAAGAACATTAGGATGGCAGATATTGGCGTGAGTGGCATTCATCTGTTAGCCAAAAAAAAAAAAAAATGGTCCCTATTCTGGGACGGTGTTATGGCTTGTGTCTAGATGTCGCCTGAAAGCCTCATGCAGTCATACATAGGTGGGGCTTTTTCAGTGGTGGCTGGATCTAGAATGTGTGCTGGTGAAATTAAGGGTATTTAAATTAAAGGTAATTAAAGGAAATTAAGGGTAATTAAATTAGTCCACCAATTGGTTTGGCACCTGTCTTAAGCTGGATAGCCTAGAAAGGATATAAAAGGAGCAGAAAGAATCTGCTATTGTCTTGTTGTTTGCTGTTTTCTGCCTGCCATGAACTATTTCTCCTCTGCGATGCCTCTCTGCCACCCTGCCTTGCAGCTGGCCTACTATGGGCTGAAACCTCTATGAACTGTGAGTCAAATAAACCTTTTCTCCCTTAACTTTGGGTGTTGGGTATCTTGTCTCAGCAATGAAAAAAGTAAACAAGACCGATGTGTGGAAACAAAAAGGGATCCATGGCAAAAGGAGCCAATATAGTTGAAGAGCAGTGTAAGTCAGTGTTCATATTTTGATGCCAATGCGATCACATGAATATAGTCTTACTGGGCTTATTTACTCAAAGATAGCAAGTATTCTTTAAATATATTTGTAGCTTTTTCATGGCTTGCACAATGTCTTAAGTACAAGAGGAACCCATCACTTGTTGAGCACTTTTCTTTTTCTAAGTTCTTTTATTGGTACATTTTAGGTATACAATTCATTTACATTTATCATTGGGTGTTTGTACTTTTGAGAGTAGTTTAATTCTCCCATCAAACTTATTTGGAAATAGTATTTGTAAGTATCTTCATTGTACAGATGAGGAAGTTTGAGACATTAAGAAATTTGCTCAAGTTCATATATTTTATAAATGGCCCATATGGAATTGAGCTTAAGTTTTTTTTTTTTTTTGGCTTTAAAATTGTTATCCCAAATTTACACTGTCAAAAAATAAAGGATAAAGAAAAAATAATTAAATAAATAAAGAAACATTTGAAGAATGCAGAGAAAAAACAAAAATTTCTCTATTTTTGGGGGGAGCAGTACTCAGGATTGAACCCAGGAAGTACTGAGCTACACCCTTTTTATTTGTTTATTTATTTTATTTTGAGACTGAGTTTTGCTAAGTTGCCTAGGGTATGGAACTTGTGATTCTCTTGCCTCAACCTCCTAAGTAGCTAGGATTTACAGGCATTTGGCACCATGCCTTGCCTCCTTGTACCTTTTCAATTATACTATGTACAGTTTATTTGTTCAAATACTTTATTCAAACTATGGTGATCAGTTATTTGTCAAGGAATAATGAGACCCTCACAAATCCAGAATCTTCCACCAGCTGCTCAGTAAAATTATCAATTGGTCACTGTTTATATAAGTTATTATATATTTTTTTACTTGAATCCATTTTCTGTGCAAGTTATTTTCAGGCATGGTATTCTGTTACTTGCATGAATTATTTCAGTGTAAGATTTTTGGCATTTTCTTTAGTAATGCCAATTTTTGTCTAAAACCTGTGAAATTATGAGTATTTCTGAATGCTTTGAAAACTGATTTATGTGGATAATTTAGCCACATAAGCAAAGGATGAGGAGATGTATTTGTTACAGTTGTATAAATGTGTGTGTTCTCTCAATTGTTTAAGTAATTCTAGTGTAAGCAGAATGAGTAGGACCTCATATAGAGGCTATATGTCATTTATTACCATAAGAGATGTGCAAAATGTAAAGAAGATTACTTAAGACTTCCCTCTTCATTCAGAAAAGAAAGTATGAGAACATACTTTATGGAGATAGGAAATTTTCAGGAGATGTATTGGTAGAAACTTTTAGAAACATAGCTTTCTTGCAAATTTCTGCTACAATTAAAGCATAGAAATATATTATTACCTGTTGGAGGTTTAGCTCAAGCCACACATTTAAATTTGTATTTACCTAGAGAAGTCATGCCTCTGCAACCCATTACCTCCAGAACATGTAGCTCAGCTCTTACTATCTAAGTATGAGTGAATGCCTGCAGAAAGGAGGAAATAGGTGAAAATTTTGTGGTTTAAGCCCGAAACTAGTGTAGTTGCATAATCCAAGTGGCTCCTGATACTTCCTTGATTCATTTCAACTAGCCACATGGAAGAGGAAAGAGTATATTTGTATGCTTGATCTATTCATGCCTTTGAAATCCCCAATCTCCAGTCTGTGACATGCCACATTATCCTGGAGTTTGTCTAGTTCACACCAGCATTCTTCTTCAAAACATAGGAATGGGGACTGGGAGCAAGAGGAACCTGAGCTTCTTTTCAAATTTTATACGTCTCATAGGAGAATTGTTGGGAAAAAATGTGATAGGTGAAAATGTATAGTAAACAGCTCACTGTATGATATTGGTGACTATATCTTGTAAAGTAAATTGTTACCAAAAAACACTAGCCTGCTCCTAGCCTAATTATAATTATTCTTTAAATTTACATGATATAATTTGGACCTATCAGAATAAATAAGTCGGTTAGAATTTGGATTGCTTTCATGATCTAGCTATACTTCAGAGGGAGAAATACTGGATAGAATATTTTATAAAGACACTATAAATGAGGGTTTATAGGCTTACTGTTCTTTGAAATATTGAGGATTCACTTGATCTTAGCCAAAAGGCCGAGAAGCGATGAAATATTGAGTATTCAGAAAATACTCCAAAATTCCATGCTAGTGTTCTTGATAAGATATATCTGTTCACTTAAAAATCCATGGAAAATAACTTTCTCATAACATTGCCTAAATTGGAACATCAGCCACCTCATTTCTGTCCTCCATCAAAGTCAGATCCTACTTAGAAGCAATGTGTCGGTCACTGGCTCCTATATACTGATCTATGTATTTACTTTCCTCTCTCTGTATACCATCTCCTACAAAACTTTGTTGAGAACAAACTCAATTATAAAAATCACTTTAAAATAACATGTCCTTAACTAGCAAGGCATTTTCAACAAAACTGGTGTTTTAGTCATCTAAAAATGTTTGCATATTACCAAAAGTATCTTTTTAATATCTTAAAAAAAACAGGTTTACATAAGTCTAGCATGGAAGGCTTAAATTCTTCATTTTCTGTTTATAATCAACCAGAAAGAAAGAAAAACCCTAACAGAAATATTTTTATCTTATGAAAGAAATAAAAACAAAAGCTCAGAAATGAAACACTAGTATGTGTTGTTCTTGCTGCAGCACATTAAACATATTGCAGTTGTGAGAATAATCCTTTTTTTTTGTCTTCTTAGTCAATTGATCCACATTTGACTGCCATGAAATTACAAATGAGTTGTTTTCCCTGTGCTAACCTACTCTTGCTTTCGATTTGTTTGATTTGTACTGAACTTGTATTTTATATTTTACTTTTGGAATCCTATAATTTTCTTTTTAATTTGCTCACACATCACAGTTGGCATAGACATAAGAGAAGATTTGACCCTGTCAATTTTCTTTGTATGACTCAATTTCAATGATTATCTGTTTTAAAGAGTAAATTCTAAAATTTTAATGTTTTCCTTATGTTGTCCAAAACCTATCATTCAGCCAGCATCAAAACATTGTGTTTCAAACAAATAAGAATGTTCCAATGTGCAAATGATCAGTGTAATGCAATGTGACAACTATGGCTCAGTGCAGAAATTTTATACTACTCTCTGCTATTACTCTAAATGGGAAAATGTCTCTTATTCTGAGGAAAACCATATACAAAATGCTCATTTATTGCAAATCTTTGGGATTTGGCTAACAACTTTGGTTCTCAATTCAACACATCGTCCAAGTGCTTTAAAAAATTATCACGTGACAACTTCTCCCCCCCCCTCTTTTTAAAACATTCAGATGCTTTATTCTTTCAGAGATTGAAAGATCAGAAAAGTGTCATTTTGTAGTTTTTGAGGAGACATCATTGAATTCTGATGCTTCTCTCCATCTGAAGAAAGAAAACTGGTTTTAGGGCTTCACAAGAAGTGACTTATCAGTGGCTTCCACAACTGCTAATTTTCTTATAATTGGAAATCAGGATATAAGAGTCCTTTTTTCACCTCAAGGCTCAAGGCTTTCAAGAGCATCCCTCCAAGAAATCATACACATGCACATGATATGTTTCCTCTATAGCTCTTTGTTTCTGCGGCTTGCTTTTATGGAGGACTTGCTACTAGCCTTTTAATGAATACCTTGCTTGGTAACATCCCACTATAATCTCATTATGATTCTAGATCTTGATTTTTCATCTTATTAGATGTATTACCATTGACATTTGCTAATACAGTATTCTTCTGAGGTCCCATCTTTACTGTACTTTTTATGTTATTACTCAAGTGTTGGGGATGACTACTTATACCTAGAAAGGGCAAAGAGTTTCTCACAGAGTTTACATGCAAATGGAAATTGAAAGCCAAACAAATAGAGAAGTATATTTTTCAGGGTTCTTTAGAGAAACAGGACCACTGGGAGATATGTAGATACACAGATGTGTAGTTAGACAAATGGACAGAGGTCTATCTATCTATCCATCTATCTCTCTATCTACCTATCTACCTATCTGTCTATCATCTATCTTTATAAAGAATTGGCTCAAACTATTATGGAGGTTGAGAAGCCCCAAGATCTATAGTCAGCTATCTGGAAACTCAGGAGACCTAGAAGTGTAATTTCCAGGCTGAGGTAAGGAACCATTGTCCCTGCCCAACTGTCCAGCAGCCCTTTCGTTTTATTTAAGTTTTCAAATAATTAAATGGAGTTCAATCACATTAGGAGAGGGAGTCGCTTTCCTCAGTCTCCATATGCCAACCTTATCCAGAAACACCCTCATAGGCACACCCACAGTACTGCTTGGCCGAATGTCTGGGTTAACACACAAACACATGATCACAAGGAAAGAGAACAGACTTTAACAGAGGGTTTTTGTTGTTGTTTTGGCAACAATGGGGACTAAATCCAGGGCCTTTGCATAGAGCTTCATCCCCAGCCTTGTTTTTTTTTTTTAATTTTGAGATGGAGTCTCGCTAATTTGCTAAATTGCCCAGGCTGAGCTCGAACTTGGGACCCTCTTGCCTTGGACTCCCAGAATGCTGTGATTATAGGCACATGCTGCTATGCCTAACTGAAACAGATATTACAAATACAGTCATCAAAGAAAAGCGTGGTGTGCCATTATGTGTCAGGCAGTTTTGTGAGTGCTTTACATGTTTTATGTATTCCTGAAAGCAAACACTAGTTGGGTAAGGACATTATCTCTCTGTGGTGGTTATTTTTATTCTTATTTAACACATATGAACACAGAAGCAGAGAAAAGTTGTATGATTTATTAAGCTCATGCTGCTGCTGAGTATCTGGGCTGGAATTCAAACCCAGACTAACTCAGAGTGTAAGCTGTTAACAGCTATGCTATACTCCTGTTTGTAGACAGGCAATTAAATTATATAGAAGATAAGAAATGTGGAGAGAGACATGTTTATTTTCTTAAAAAGCTGTAAATGATACTGAGTACTGTTTTCTCTAGTATCAATTATAGGTAGGAAACTGGGCTAAATAATTTACAAGTACTATCCAATTTAACCTCCAAAATAATAGTGGGAATTAGAAACCACTATATCCACTTTACAGACAAGAATACTGAGTTGGCTTGCAATTCAGGTGTGGCATTTTTAACAGTATGATCTTAGATATATTTCATCTGTCAGACCCTGCCCAATTCTAAATGCTATGTTGTGCTTGGGGAAAATTTTTTGCAAGGTATAACCAATAAAAATTTATACAATTTAACAGTGTTTACCTTGCTCAGCAGAGGGAGCCAGATTTCCTTTAGTGCAGTAACCGATAGCTTCTACATATCTCTAGCAATTCTCAGGATTACATAGATTTTATATTCTCTTAAATAGAGATGCGTATTTTTCCCTCAGTCCTATTACTGACAGTTTCTAAATTTAATAACACACATGCTCACCTACAAATAAGAGGAATAAAAGCTTAACTTGCCACAAGGGGAAAAAATTCTACCAGGTAACAGACCCGGGAATAAGTGGTATTCATGGGAAGGTCAGTGCCTGTGGCTGCTTGATAAACTCCAGCCCTTTCTTGTACCTGCTGTTTGACGTTTAAACTTCGGATGAAGCTGAAACTGATTATAATAAACTCTCCAGCAGTTTCTCACTTAGTCTTCCCAGGAAGGGGACAAAATAAAATCAATGTAAAACTGTCAAAAGAAAGGCTCATCATTGAATTATGTTTTGCTCAAGTCACCCATTTGAAACTAAATGCGTCCCTTGCTCAACACTTTTGAAAATTCAGCCAATGGAACTGGGGGCTCCAACGATCATTTGCTACCCCAGTTCCTTTTGAGAAAAATGCAGGCAAATCCCTGAGTCGACCTTGTTCTGATGAGTCTCCTTGAGGCAAGGTCATCATAATTTTCACCCACATTTTTCTGTCGTCTTGTGAGATGAATCCGTGAAATTCACAGATTAACCCAAGTCCCTCATTCAGACGTTTTAAACGCGCCAAATGTTCAAGTGTAACAAAAAATTACACATCTGGTAATTCTGCATGTTATTTATAGCCTTTCTGATAGAAGCATAATTGATTCAGAAATGTAATTTACAGCTTGGCATCTCCATTTCAAAGCCTCAATTCCATGACATCCACCAAGAGAGTAATCTCACTTTTGTGGTGAAGCAGAGATAATAATTGCAAAGGATTTTTGTATGATAGCCTCATGCTTCTGCATAAAGTTTTTCTTGTTCCTTGTCTTTCATTTGCAAAGTGGGCAATATTCATGTCAGCTGCGCACTTTTAATTCCACAGAATGATTTATGGAGACATAAATGAAGCATAAAGTTGATCAGCAAACCCTAGGGTGCTGGGAAATGGCTAAGGCAAGTTTCTCTTGCCCTCTATTTTTAATTGCAACCTCATAAGAAAACACTCTCTAATTTAACTAGGTAATTGTTCTCTCAAAGAGAACATTTGTCATTTAATGCCATTTTGAAAATTACTAAAGAATGCTAGAACATTTTCTCTATCCAAGAATTGTCATAAAAATTATTTTTTCCCTTTCTATCTCGTGTGTTCCCAGTCCTTAAACATGAAATTGATGCTTTCCTCATTTCTCTAACCCCTGTGTAGGTCTAGTAGATATTTTCAGGAAGATAAATTCATGTGTTTATATGAGGAGTGCTAATTTTCCTTAGCTAGTGGGTCTAGTATGAATTTTATTGAAACAAATCCAAATATCTTATATGCATTCTTATGTACAAAAATTTGAGTTACACTTATACTGGACATTCATGTTAGACCTATGTAATACAAATTTATTTCAGTTTTTAGTGAGTAGCTCAGGTTTGACTTTGGTCCTAGGAATTAATGTGTTTACTCTTACCCCTTTCTCATTGGTGGCCTACCCAAATCCATTCATGACACTAGGAGCTATTCCAGCAAATTTCAACAGGCCCTGGACCAACCATTCATGAAGTCTTGCTTTCTGGACTTGCTCTTGACTCTCTAGTTTTCATTCTTGCATTTGATACTGAGGTCTGACACTAATCTTATCACCCCACTTAACTTTACATCTGCAGAGTTACTTCTTTGGTTATAGATATTGGCTTAGATGAAGCCAGATTTCACTGTCATTTTTTTGCTCTTTTATTTCTTTTTTACTTGATTCATTCTAGGGAATCAGAAAATATACTGCAAAGTATATGCACACAAAAATTGTATGCAAAACAATTATAAGTGCTCTTATATCTATATTTTTCTAGTATCTATTGGGTATATTTTTAATGTATCTATGTCTTTCTATCTACCCATCCATCCTATCTCTCACCCATATATCTTTATGCCTATTTAATCCATGATTTACACTGTACAATTAATGCAGATTTTAAGCTGTGATTTCAAACAGTACTTTGGCATTTTATCCTCTTATCTATGAAAAAATTCAGAACATTTTTAATTTGAAAAATAAATGCTTATTTTCTACATTATAAATATGCTAAAATTCATTTATCAATCTCTGTATTTAGACATTCTGATCTGTGAACATGTTTTGTTTTTTTTGTAGTCAAGCATTGATGAATACCTTGATATTTATTAAAATTTTTATTGAGAAGTTATTATGTGTAAGGCTCTTTTTTATGTATTAGAAATTCAGCAAACATAATTGCTAAATTAAAAAAAATTAGAAAAGAAGAAGCCTACAATGGAATAAAAAAAAGGGCAATTCTATTATGGTCTGAAAAGTGTTACAGGCAAACGAAGAGTACCATATACAATTGGAAGTCAATGAAAACTTCAAGGAAGAGGTAGTCTCTAGAGTTAAATTTAAAGGATCAGGAAGAGTCAACCAGATAAATGAAAATATTGGGTAATAACCACTTTTCTAAGTATAGCAAATAGTAATAATAGTAAAAACAGTAATAATAGTAAGTAGCAAGTAAGATTCCTGAACAAGAAAAATCATTAACAAGTTTGAAAAACAATAAGTAATTTCATACATCTGAAACATTGCATATGAAGGATAATAGGACTGATTGAGAAGACAGGTTGTGGCCAGATTATGATAGGGTTTTACGCAATTTTAAGGAGATTTAAAAAAAAATCCTGAAGACAATAAAAGTCTTTAAAATGTAAGTAGGGAGCAACATAATTGGAAATGTTTTATAGAAAGGCTTTGCGGTGCTTGCATTGGTTAGGAACAGGGTGAACAGGGAGGCTAGTTAGGAAATTATTCCCATGATTAAAACATAGGTGATCATAGCTGGACCTAAGACAGTTGGAGAGGAGGAATTAAGATGGAGAAAAATGTTATTTTTAAACCAGCAAAGACTTGCTAATGTGTAGTGGGTAAATTTTGGAGCTGTATGCTTAGAGGCAACAAGGAGAAACCAGGCTGTGGAGGTGTATTGGTTTGAAAGCTGTGAGATGTTCCTGAAGAGTGGGCAGTTTGTGAAATTTAAAGAGAAATCTGAGAAGGAATAGAATAGAGATTTGGGAGTGAGAACTATATTAACTCTGATCATTTTATTAGAAGAGAATTCTAGGAGTGAAATTATTCATCAAAGGTTATTGATGCATTTGACATGGTAATATCTAGAAAGGTCACAGATGTTGGCTTGTTGGCACAATAATCTGGACTTTGGACCAGCCTGTCCCTGGATTCTTAGTACATTTTGTACTTTGGGTATTTTGCTTGAGCCCAGGATGTCTCTTTCCCTTCATTCTACTGTTGTAGCATAAGCATGTCTGCAAGAGAACTGCCTAATATCATAGTTCATTCTTTTGGCCCTCCTGGGACAGAGTGAGATGAAATGTATGACATCTTTGAAGTATTGTTTTAGCATTCTGAGCAGCGGTTGGAATATTTCTTTCAACAATAAACAACACAATGGAAGGAAGACCTTTTTAACATCTGGGTTCTACTCAAATTGTAGACTCAGCTTGTTATTCTTAAATGTTTTAATTAATGTCCCTCAAAGGGAGGTTTAACTAAAGCAAATGAAAAGCACCTTGATGCATATCAATTTATGTACTAAGGCTTATGAGAAGGGGGCTCTGACATTCTCTAAAGTCTTTACCTCTCATCTTGGGATGGATGATACACTGATGATAGGACTGCATTCCACTGTGTCGCTCCATGTCAAAAAATAAATAAATAAATAAAAGGAAAAGAGTCCACTAGTTAGATAGTGAGCCACTGAATGCTGGAGAATTATCTTTATATGAAGACACATTTGGTATTTTAGGAATGTTTATTTCTGCAGTTAGGTTATTTACTAATGACTTGAAAAGGTAGAGCCGAAAAATATTATACATGAATGTACCCCAAATCCATAAAAAGACTTGGTGCTATATATCTAAAGAAAATGCACTTTAAATAATAGATACTGTCACACAGTGTGCATTTATTCAATGCTCAGGAATTAAACATTTCACATGTAAGATCTCCTTTAAGTTTAATTACAATTATAAGTCTAATTTATATGGTAAATATACTATTGATACCATCATTTTGTGAAACACATATTCAAACTCAGGCAGTCTGACTGCAGGAGATGACCTGTAGATTATTCACAATGTAGGAAGAAATAGCTCAAGTGTCTAAGGTGGAGATTATTCTTTGTTCTTATTCTTGATCTCATAGTAACAGTCTCACAAAGGAAAGCAGGCAAAAGTGTGGTAACAATGTCAGTGTATGGAAGACAAAATTTTCTAAATGTCTTGTAAAATAACTTCAGAAGATATCAGTCTCCTTGTATGATTTCTCACAAGGAATTAGCAGATTGACCTTCTGGTTTTATCTGTTCTTATCCTTAATTAGCAAATATTTGTCTTCTGTGAGCAGAAACTGAACAGTCACAGGGGTTTAAACATGTCATAATCCACACAAAAAGAAAACAGTAATTTCTTTTTGGGAAGCACATGAGATTTCATTATTTGATTGGGTTTTTAAGGTCTCGACCTAGTCAGTGAGTATCTACTGAATCCACAGTGGATCTCAGCTAAAGCAATAGGCCAAACCCTTTTCTTTGATTAGTAAAGAGGTACTTCAGGTAGAGTCAATAAGAACTCTGGATGTGGCTGGACTGTTGAGAAGCACCGCAGACTCCACCATGGAACTCTCTATACTCAGCTATCCATTTGCTTTCTGTCTTTGATTGACTTTGAAAAGTTAGTCATTTCCACATTCATATAGGTATAGATTGAAAAATCCTCAGTCAGCACTTTTAATAACTCTTCTGTTGTGGTTGGTTCTGTCTCCCATAGAACAAGCTGGCATTAATCTCTTGCTGTTTAAAAATACTGATTAATTTTCCAGGAATATATCAATATTCATCAGTAATGAATTTTTATAAGAGCTGATCTTTGAGACTTTCTTTTGGCATTAGGACAAACCTGAGTTGACCTTGTATGTCTGTATATGGAAGATGCTATTTGACATTTAAGGACTTCTAAGGTCAAACAAAGAAGTTAATGACTGTTGATACATAGATATACCATGGATAGTTGACAGAGCATGATTAGTTCACTCACTAACCTGAGGGCTAAAAACCAGGAATGCTAGAAAAGTAGTTGATAAAAGGCAGTCTCCACATTACAATATAGAGTTCATTTGTCAATATTTACTGGGGAGTCATGTGTTTCTTCCAGTCCCACTTTATCAGTGGCTCTATTGGGAGTACCTAACATATCTTTGTTAAAACGAGGCAGTAAACACCAATGATACCATTAGGAGGAAGTGAGAGTTTCACAAGTAAGATTTATTTATGCAGGGCTCTAGATTAAAAGGGAGAATCATAGGAATAGACTTTCTACTGAATGAGAAGCAATGCTTGTTCAAACCACCACCAGTCAGGCTTTCTATATCTTTTTATCTGACCAATTCTATTGTTAAACTCTGTTTGGGCTTTGCTTTGTTCACCTGTAAAATGAAGGCTGTATTGTCTGAATGAGAAGATTGTTAGGATTAAACAAGATAAGGAATATAAAATGGGAAGGACAGAGAATGCATAAATAAACCCTAGTTCCCCTTGCTGCATGGACATAAACCTTTCTCTATTCAACACACATAGGGTGGGAATCAGTGTAGAACATTAGACAATCTTCATTGCTACTAACCTTGTATATTCATTTGTCTGATTTGTTAGCTTTTTTTGGTCATTGTTGTAGATTGAACCCAGGGCCTTTGCGCTGAGCTACATCTTCAGCTCTTTATTTTTGGGTCAAGGTCTTGCTAATTTGCTAAATTTCCCAAGCTGTGGTTGAACTTGGAATCCTTCTACCTCAGCCTTCCAGACTGCTGGTATTACAGGGGTATACCACCACACCTGTAATACTTATTTAGCTTTTAAGCTGTAATTTTCTTTTCATTTTTGAGAGGGAAGGCTGTCTTCATTGCCTCTTTTTTATTAATTTTATCGGTACATTTTAGGTATACAATATAATGACATTCATCATTGGAAATTTATACCTTTACATAGTATATCTTGGTTCTTATTTTTTCCCCATTCCCCTGTCCATCCTTCAACTCCTCCACCCCTCCATATTTACAAAGACTTTGTTTCCATTTTAAAAGTTTTTCATATTAATTCCATCCCCTTCTTTCCTTTCCCCAACTCCTCCCACTTCTCCTTTATGAGGTACATCACTGTGAAGCATAGCATCTGTCCACTCAGTGTATGGTCACACACTATTTGCTTTCTTAAATTTCTTCCTATATTAAAACACAAATTAGGGGGAAGAATAATGTTGAAGTAGGACTGGAGAATGAGGCACTATATTTTTTGGAAAAAACCCCATGTGCTTTGATGATTAGATGGTCTGCTTTTGAAGTCCATCTCTCTAATCTATGAACTATATGACTATATTGACAAGTTGTTTAACCTTTCTGAACTTCTGTTCCCTACATGGAAACACCCGGAGTAAAGCTCACCTTTCATGCTCTTTACAGGTGTCAAATAAGCTTATGCCTTTGATGTCAAATAAGTAAATGCGTAAGGCCTGGCTTCATGGAGGTTTCATAAGCTTTTCTTTTCTGTACCTATGCCACAGGTTTTTTTTTTTTTACTCAAGCTTTCACTTCTATCAGTATTTTACTTCACAATTCCAAGAATTTGCTTAAAGCACATTCTCTCAAGTAGCCAGTGAGAAAAAGAATGTCTTTGCTCTGGGGAATCTCTGTAAGTATGGAACTCCATTATGATAAGTCTGAAATATTACTTTAATGTCTCTCTCAGAAGGATTTGCTCTAGTGATGCTTTGTACTATGGGAAGATGAATTTCATTTGTAAATGAGCTTTGGACAATGGAAGTTCTTTGAGATGCAGAATCCTAATAAATACTGCATTCTGGTGAGACAAAAATTTAGGAGGCAAAATGGAAATGCAGGCAGAACAAAAGAGAAACCTGAACCTCTCTCCTCTAGGTCAACTCTTATTGGTGTAAAGAAAATAAAGCTTTGCTCTCTCTGACATCATTGTGGCAGTGGAACCCTTCTTAGTGAGTATCTTAGACAAATATTGGAGAATAACATACACATTTAAGCTATTTTCCTTCTCTGCAATGGCAGGTGGGCATGCAGTGAATGGCAGAATAAAGTTGTTGAAATCACATCAAATAGTGAAATTTCAGAAATTCAAAAGCTTAAATATTTCTGGTCACTTATTGAAATTCTGAAAGGCAGCAGATATCATCTGTGTCACTTTATGAGGCAGTGGCCTCACGCAGTTCCCAAAATATGCAGAGATGGAAAGAAATATTTAGAAATGTCCCCAGATGGATATGCTGCTTCTGAAGAGAGTGAGTTCTTTTGCATCTGAGCAATTGTAGAGGGTATATTTGTCCTGTCAGTTTAGAATGCTACTTTTGATCACAGCAGATGGGGTCTGGTCAATGGGAACATTTTCTAGGCTGAAACAATAACTGCCATTTTGTACTAGGCAGCCCTCCCCCAAGGAGAAGAAAGGACTGGACTGGAATTAGACACCCAGTCGAAGCTAGATCAGTCACATTCTTTATGTGAATTTTATATGGATAAAAATAGAGAATAAAAGTGGGGGCTGAGCCAGAGCACAGGCAGATTTCTAGGTGAAAGATCAATTGGCCTTTAAAACTGAGATCTTTGGAGATTCTCACAGTTTCCAGAGCTATAGCAGGAGGCCTGTGAGGAACACTCTTATGATGGCTGCAGTCCACCCTTTGTACTACACAGATCTTTCTTTTTTCACCCACTTCAGTGAACAATTCCTCCACGGTTTCTGGAGTAGTGTGGGGCTTTCTTCATGAGGGAGATTTCAAAAGGGAAGCTTGTGAGATTAACTATAGCTCCTGCCATGGCAGTTGGTCCTGAGGCTGTTACTTGTCCTCATCCTCTTTTCCATCACCCATTCTAAATTCTCCTCACCCCCAGCTTCATCTTGCCAGATCTAGGTAGCTTATTTGGTAATACGCCAAAACCATCATCCCAACTGAGCACTTGAGAATCATATCCCCCACAGGCAGCATTGTTAAAGGTGTGTGTTCATAGATGTGCGGAGCAGCTCAAAAGTACAAAGAGACTCCCAGCACAATTGAGTCCCACATATATTTCTCCATGTCCTTATTGTGCACAAGCAATCCTACCTCCTCTTGTTGATTAGGGTAAAGTACCCCTCCAAGTACAATGACTACTATTTTTTTCCCCTAGTGCTGTGGATTGAATTCAGGACCTTGCACCTTCCAGGCAGGTGGGGAGCCACTGAGCTACATCCCCAGACCATCGATGGCTCCTATTTTTTAAACTGCTTGTATCTGGACACAAGGCATCCAAAGGGCTCTGAAGACAACTACATCTTGTAGTTCAATGGAATAAAGACTGGTAATGTCTGTCTGCACATAAGAGTGTACTGTCTCAGTGGCTGTAGGTTTAGCTCAGTGGTAGAGTTCTTGACTAGTATGCAGGAAGTCCTGGATTTGATACTCAGCAGCACACATGCATATATGCACACATGTACACACACATTATACCTCCTCTTAGGACCAGGATCTCCATTGTTGCATAGCCTAGAATTACAGGGGCAGGAAACAAAAATCCCCTTTGTGAATTAACAGGAGACAGGCTAAGGTGACCCCTCTATTTTCATCCTTTGGTTTTCAAACCAGTGTATCTTTGGTGGTGGGGAGACAGCACCACACTGTGGTCTCTAATTTATTAAGCGTATTTTATTCTAAAGAGTGATACCCCATTCTTTCATAGTGTTTCTTCAAAGCTGGTGCTTTATTTATCCCTTTAGAAACTATTGCAGTATTTTGTGAATTCTGTGAACTGTTCTTCATAGTATGATAATGACCAGTTAATCCCATAGCAGTGGATCCACTTCTATACCTTAGTTTCTGTAAAGTTGGTGCCTGGGTGGATACCAAGCTGTGTGGGATTTCATGGGTGTGGTCCAGGAATTCTGTAAGTCCCTAAATAGTGATGGTAAAACAGGCTGTTCATAAATGCAAAGTAAAGTCATAGCTGGAATAGTTATTTATCTTTGTAGATCTGTGAGACACATTCTTATAGTTGCCATAGTACCTTAATTTGGACTTTGAAACTCTTATGATTTAGTCCTAATCTTATTTTTTGAAGCCTAAGTTTTACACTATTGTGTTTTGTGAAGCCTGCATTCTATTTAGGCCATGGACTTTCCTAGTTGGTGCCTCAGTATCAGTTTAATAAGAGAAATGGAAGAAACATAACTCATAGACTGTCTCATGAATTAAAATTGAGTCTTACTATCCTCATTTGCTTGCATTTTTGTATGTTTCTTTTACAGATAAAGAAATTGAATTTAGAAAGAATTTCTAAGTCATAAACTACTGTGGTTTAGATATAGTTTCAGTATGTTCACCAAGAGGAGCGTGCGTTGGAAGCTTGGTTCCAGTGTGGTAGGGTTGTGAAGTGGTGTGGAGCCTTTAAGAAGTGTAGTCTAGTAAGAAATTTTTAGATTATTGGAAGCACTAGCACTGGAAGAAATCGATGTAGTTCTTGGGGGACCATGGTTGGTTCTTGAGAGAATGAGTTGTTGTAAAAGCCCAAGCCTGGCCTCTACCCACACTACAGCTCCCTGTCTCACCATGTCATCTCCCCCTGTGGCATGTGTTCCTACCATTGTGATGCCATCTACTGTTAGGACCTCCTAGAGCTTCAATCAATGGGACAGGCCAATCTTGGACTTTTGGCTTCCAAAGCTGTGACTTAAATTCTTTGTTTTTTTTTTTTTTTGGTACGGGGGATTGAACTCGGGTCCTTGCACTTGTGCAGCAGGCAGTGAAAACACTGAGCTAAATCCCCAGCAATTCTTTGTTTTATAAGTACCCAGCCTCAAGTATTTTGTTGTACTAAATAGAAAACCGATTAATACATAGACTCAGTTGCATGTTGGGAAGATACTAGAGTTACTTAGGATAAGAGAACTACCAAATGGATTCCATCAATCCCCATAATTTTGAGTTTCTGTTTTATAATGTTATTTCCAAAGAACGCTTAAAGATTTCTCTTTATTTTCTTTTAGAGGAAATGGTTCTTTCCCTAGATCAGAACTGTGAAGATTTCTGATTAGCTGTTTGCAGACTGTTGGAAAACTGGTCAACCAAGGTAAGACTAGAAAATCTCTATGAGTCATAGGAAATATTAACATAGGCCTGTCTGGAAATAAATGCACGTTTTTGCCAGGGTTTCAAAGATTTATCATCTGGTTCAATCTGCTGAACTAAATTTGAAGAAGATTCCTTTCTTCCAACACTCTCTTTTTGTCACAACAGTTATGCTATATGAAATCAAGCCCTGAGTTTTGTTTTGATTTAGTTCTAATTGGAGCCATGCTTTCCCCGAATCTAATTTCAGTTGGAACTAATTACAGGGGAAAAGGTCATAACTGTATTGAGAGCATTACTCTGTTCAAAATATATTGGCATCATATAATATTAACTCTACTTCTGTAGAGATATAAATGAAGACAAAGATAAATTGCCAAAACATTTTGTTTCTTCTTTTTGTTTAAATCAGCAGGGAAAGATTCATACATAGTTACTGACAAGAAAATCTTTCTTAGGTATGAATAAATATAAGATTTTCAGTTGATTTGTGTCTATTTTCTGACAACAATCGGGGAATTGCCAAGTAGGAGACATATTTTGAGCCTATTGAACTTGAAATGATGATACAATTGTATTTGAATTGGTGTACCATACTTACCTATATAAAATGCTCTTTTATACTAATCTGGAAGTTTGTAGGGGGAAAACAAAAAGACAAAAACAATTCATTTTTTTCCTGGGATCAAAAAGAAATTTAGGTACATGTATGAAAGAAACATTTGTCCAAACTCAGAGTAAATCTTTCAGTTACAAATAGCTACATAACATCTTAGCATATGCTATAACCTTTCAGCCCAAAGCAGCCTAATTTTCCACATTTAACTCACGTTGGATTTTTATTAGTGTATATTTATTGGTGTATTCACTATCTTTACCTGCCAATCAACAACTATTATTTATCTCTGGTATATTATACAAATCAATTGGTAATATAATACTGATGTCAGAGATAAGGGGTGCAGCAACTTATGATCTCTGCATCTATTATTCAGCTCTTAGTGTTCATACGAGTTTTTCCTGTGAAAATGTGAAGTATGAATGTTTAACATGTTTCAATTTCTTCATTGTGTTACAGAACTGACCTAATGTGAGGAAATAGATCAGATAAGCATTAGCCTCTGTGAGAAAGTCCTTTGTCTTTTTTTTTTTTTTTTTTTTTAGGGTGTGTTCACAGGAGATGGCTTATTGGTCCCTTAAAACGGGATTGACATTCCTTGATCTTTGGAAACAATGGTGAGGGGCAAATCAAAACCTAATACTTAAGGAGGAAAAAGGAATGTTGACTGAATGGCAACATCCTTCCCATGCATGATCAAAGTAACAGTGCTGTTCTAGGCTTGGGCTGCAGAGCACTTGAGAGCTTTGAGAGCCTGCAGGGGCCACAGCAACAGATAAGAGCAGAGCTGACTGGGATGGGACTCCTGGCCCTGGGCTTGGCCCCACTCAGGAGAGCCCTGCCCTTCACATGGCGGCCCTCCAGAGCAGCCTGACCTGCGCTACAGGCTCTGGCACAACACTGGGCCCTGTAGCCCCTGAGAGGGCCAGGCCGGGAACTCCAGAGGGGGAGGCCCTATCTATAGGGCCATCTCATTCTTCTCTTCTCAGGGTTACTACTGCACAGAATGATGGGTTTTGACAAAGAAGCCGAATGAATACTATAGGAAGTGACCACTAGTACTCAGGAGTATTTATGAGGAAAATAACAACAAAAAATTTTAAGGTACCTCTCTATTCCATATCCTACACAACAAATAAAACATTTCTGTATTAACCTTTAGAAGTCAGATTTTAAAACAAGATTCTCATTAAAAACAACACACACACACACACACACAGTGACAGTGATAAAATAAAAAAACCATATGAATACTGCAGGAAGGGTTCTAGGTCATCCACATCAACCCTGGTAACAGGTTCTTGAGCCCAGCCCATGGCTAAGTGCGAACACACTCTGGATTAGTGTCTCAGGCACAGGGGGCCCGACTCCAGCAACCTTGAGGTTAAACTGTTATGTACATTATATCTACATGTGGATACAGTATTTTAAATTAGGAGGCAAGCACATGGATAAAGGTGTTACTCTACCAAATATTAGGAGATGGTTGGGAGCAGAGAACAGCTAATAAGAGAGCTATATTACCTGTGGAGAAATAATATAACTGGCTGATAGTTCTTTAAATTAAAAGAAATTAGTACAGAAAGAAAGTGTAATCCAAAAAATATTACTAAAACAATCCAGAGAGATTTTCCCATTGTCCACCATGTATATTCCTAATACAAGTCAAAATTCGTAATGACTTGGACAGTCAAAAGGAGAATGCTAACTTCTGAAAGGAAAGCCCTAGACATTCTGGGTAGGTGTTTGGTACCCAAAATTTCACTGAAGAAGAATGCTGCTTCTTAATATCAGACCAAAGTGCAAAGCATTATAAATTAGAGGCCAAGTCTTCTCTTGACGGTCGATTTACTTCTGTAAAACAGAATGTTATGTCCCTTTATATGAACAATTTACATTTGAAGCTTTAGATTTTTTTCACGGATGGGGGTAGGAAGTGGGCTTCTGTTCTACTGGAAGTTGGTGAAGCTAAAGTATCCTTCCCAAAGTAGAGCCGGAGGTGAGAAATGTCGAGTGAGGCTGCTTTGCATCTACCCAGCGTCTAGAACCAATTTCAGCTTCTTAACTCAGCTGTGGATGAACTCCCTTAGGCATTTGGTAGCCATGTAGCCAGTAGTTCAAGACTAGGAAACCCTGAAAAGGGTGAAAGTGCAGACTGTTATCTGGAGATGTAAGTGTATGTTCTGGAAGGAGAAAGTGTATCATTCTGGGTACTAGGAGGCACATTTAAGAAATCCCAAATCAAAATAGTGTCATCATGGGAACTGCTGATGATCTGAAACTCTTCGAACTGTAGCTGAAACACACGACCAGAATGTTCCACCAAGGTGTGCAAACACAATGTGCTTGCTGGCGCTCGAGGGTCAAGGGCAGCTTGCAAATCTCAAACTTTAATTTTCCCATCATAGGCACCGCTGACAATTCTCTTGTTATCAAACCGGATGCATTGGACCAATTCTTCATGTTCCTCTAGGACTCTTAAGCAGGCACCACATTCAATATCCCAAAGCCTGATGGTGTTATCTGATGATCCACTGACCACCAGACAGTCCCTGTACTGGAGGCAGGCAATGCCTCGCTTGTGCCCATTGAGAGTGAGCACAAATTCACAGGTGCTCGTACTCCAGACTTTGATGGTCCTGTCTCCAGAGGTGGACACGATGTACTTATCATCAAAGTCTACTACATTGACAGCAGCCCGGTGGCCAACCAGAACTCGGCGTAGAGTGATATCAGTGGCAGAAGCCATATCCCACACAGCAATGGAGCGGTCCTTGGAACAAGTCACCATCAATCCATTGCTGAAGCGTAAGTGCAGCACAGCCTCATTGTGATGGATCAATGTGTTAAGAACTTCACCTGTGTTCACATCCCAGACCCTCACTGTAGAGTCTGAAGAGCCAGTTACAATGACATGTTCATCATACTGGAGACAGAGGACAGAGCCTCTGTGCCCTGTTAACACTTTCAAACACTCCAGGCTAGTTTTATCCCAGATCTTAATAGAATTATCTCCTAAGCCACTGATAAGTTTTTTGTCATCATACTGTAAACAGTAGACACCTTTACTATTTTCAGAGCGGCACTGAATCCTCTGCAAGTTGTGTCGTCCACACCGCCAGTTAGATTCTATAGTCTTTAAGTCCTGAATAATCTTTGGGTATAACGACCTATAAAATGAATTGGGAGGGCCATCTGTGGGTCTTTTTTTAAACAGGTACTGATCCCACCCTCTTCTTTCTGAAAGTCCTTTCCACAGATAATCAGTGCATACCATTTGCGCAATCAGCTTCTTCCAAAGCATTCCTTCTGAGATCAGTCTCTGCCATTCTTTGCATACCAGCTCTGCTGCACACAGAGATCTGGCATCTAGGTAGGAAAGAATGTTTTCTGCTATGTGATCTAAACTTTGCTCTGGTAACGCAGTGATAAAGTCCCGCTGCAACATGGGCTTCAGGTAAGAGTTAATATGCCCATGCTGGTAATGACACATTCGTGAAATAAGATGCTCCACAAATTCCACTTGATCTGATTCAGACCACTGGTCAAAATATTTAATACACAAGTCCTTTTCTTTTTGATAGTTTCCTTCTGATGGCCTCTTTCTGGAGATGATCACAGATGATGTTCCATTACTTATCTGCCAAAGAGTATTTTTCTTTGAGGACTCATCTTCATTTTGATCTTCCATGACTGAAGTGTTCTGGAAAATATTTTGTACTTCAGATCCACCAATCCAGAATGAATGGGGCTCTTCCCTTTCAGACTAGTCTGAGAAAAGACAGCAGTCAAGCATCTTCCAAGATTCTTTCCGTTTACCGTATCCACCTTTCTTCAACAAAATCCCAAACATGCACTTCTGTAACATGAGCTGATGGTCTTGTCCTCAATCACTGAGTCGGGCTCCATGGCAGCCCCGGAGGCCCCGCCTCGCTCTCCTCATGCAGCAGCGAACGGCCCGGGGCCGAGGAGGCAACAGTGGAGGAGGCAGCGGTGGAGGCGGCTTTAGCACCCACTCGGGAAAGTCCTTTTTCTTTCTTTTAGTGCAGGTAGTGTACCGAGAACTCTATTTACTCATCAAAAAGGTTAGTGTCTTTGATTATCAAGTATCAATAAAGTAAGGAAAAAAGAAATTAAGGAAATTAAGGAAAAATTGCAGTGACTTCTAGCAACTTACCAAGGTTGGGGACTATTTGTCCTGGAATGCCAATGATGTAATATATAACCTTAATAAAGTTTATTATTAATTCTAGAGTCCACATGCGGGTCCTGGGATAGCTATTAGAAATCATTACTTTGATCCAAATATAAGCAATAAAATATTTTCCTTTAAGACTTCATTGCTTTAAAAATATATATGCAAAACTGCTTTCAGGCTTTCAGATATCCTGATAATAAATACTGAAATATATGCAGTAGTGGAGGGAACAGGAAGGAGACCCATCAGAGTCAAATACTGTTGTACATCCTTAGGGAATTATTGACTAGATGGGCCCCTTGCCTTTGTATATTTATTTGCTTAGGGTTTTTGTCTATTTCTCCACACTGCAGGTCCAAGGAAGGGAAAGTTACATAAGAGTGGTAAATGAAACCAGAGCTGCCAGGCAGGCTCACTATTTGCACAAAAGTCATCAGCCGGTGGAATAGCCCAATTCTCTCTTTGGGGAATCCAGTGCTCTTGGTCTTGTGCAGAACATGTTTAAGTCGAAGCAGTCAGATATGGACTTTATGCCCCAAGGCGTAATCATACCCCTCTTGAATGGTCAGTGATTTGCAAATTATTCTGTGAGATCTTTCTCTAATTCTTTGGGTCTGTATAGAACTGTAAATTATAGTTGCATGTATCATTTCAAATGAGCTAATTGCTATCTCCTGGTAATAATGAAGCCATTAATCATGGAAACTAAACACAGTATTAGTAATTCCATTAGAGAAGGAAAACTTACAAGAGACTCATACTCCACCAAGGTCCTATAACCCCATCGACCTCTCCCACTCAACACATTGACATTTTATAATGCTAACATGAGTAAAGAATAATCATAATACTTAGCATTTATATGGCTCTTAACAAACATTAGCTAATTAATCCTCATGACACCTCTGAAAGCCAAGCACCACATCTATTGTTACCTGAGAGTTTCAAAGCCTGGAACTGGAGAAATGTTAAGAGATTCTCAGAAAGGTTAAGAGACTTGTCAAAGGTCACAAGAGGAGATAGTAATAGAAGCTAAATTCCAACTGAGACATTCTGCCATGTAGACATGTGGCCTCTTGGAGAACTGAAGACCTTTTAGTAATATGAGGCCATCCTTGACTATGCTGGATGTAAAAACAGTTCTGTAGCTAGAAACAGGAGATGTACATCCATCAATATCTGCTAGAAAGAAAGAAGCAGTGTGAGGCTTCATGTTTCTAACTACCCTTGGCAGGACAGTGTGTGACCTACAAAGCAGCTCCTCTTTTTAGTTTTTCTGAAATTATAGAATAAAATATGCAAAGCTCTTAAAAATTGCCCAAAAGTCGAGAGGCTTTCAAAATTACACTGCTGTTCTCTGGGTAGTGTCAGACTGCTAGAATCCCCTACTGAGATGTAATGTGAAAAGGGTAGCAAGTTTCACATTTAGCAACCCATGAAAACTCAAGAAGAATGATAATTGGCTCATATATTCTTCTTGCAACACACACACACACACACACACACACACACACACACACACATACTCACACTCACACATGCAAATCCCAAAAACGACAATGCAAAAACCTCAAACAAACAAACAAAAAATCCCTAAAGTTTATCTATTCAAATGTTGGAAAATGTCTTAATTTAAATGAGTATTTTGTAGTCACCAATTCTCATGAGGTAGTAATATATGATAAAAAATACCTTTAAACTACAAAACTGCCTTTAATGGGTAAAAGATGAGATTAGGAACTGAATGCACAGGAGGAATGAAAAAAATGTGAATATTTAATATGCTTTGCCAAATCAAATACTTAAAGCCCAGATTTTATTTTCTCAAAAATCATTTTTCCCAATAACTCATTACCATTACTAATTAACAACCCTAGATAAAAATTTCATTTGATGTTCTGAAAAGGCAAACTTGTCTCCTTTACTAATATTAATATCTGGAACAGGACAGAAAAAGAAAAATCTTCAGACAGGGAAAGTCAGATGGAAAAAAGCTCCAATCAGCGTATGAGATGTAGTCCGCACCCTAGCTGCGGGAGAATTCTGCCTGGCATTTTGTCCCTGTCCCTTAAAACACAGAGTATTGATGTAACAAAATCCCCTGGTTTGTAGAGAACAAATGAGGTAATCTGAGGCATTCTAAAAACTTTCTGCCATAGAAAAGAAAAGGAGAAACATATTAAACGGTGAGACCATAAGATACAAGAAAATCTCCCCACTATTCAAACTACAACAACATTAAGAAAAATCAACTATTTACAAGGCTCAAGTTATCTATTTCATGGCTCAAACTAGTTGGTGCAGCTTCCTAGGTATTTTGCCTTGTATTGCATTTTCAAGGTATATACTTTGGATAACATAGGCCTGGGCTATTTTTTCAAAAAATGATTTTAGTTGGTTGACAGTTCATACTATGCTATCATCTGTTCATCAATTTAGAGGTATTTATTCTTAGTAGAATCTGATATAATTCAGTATTCAAATGTTTATAACAATTTATTAGTCATTTGTATATAATATAGATTTAGAGTGATATTAATGAACTTCCTGTTAAAATGTCACTATATATATATAAATAAAATTTTCAGATATTGATAAGGTCTGTTTTAAAAAAGAACTGTCTTTGGAGATAACATAGCTTATTACTGAGCCATGGGGTTAGAGGCTGGACATATCAGGCCTGAACTATCACCTCTCACTTTGTAGTCTGAAAATAACCTGGACAAGAATGAGCATAGCAACTGTCAGGAGAGAAACACACAAGAAGACACCTACTGTGAACTCAAACATGGGTGGCACTTTCAGATTGTTTGGGTGGATTTTCAAATCCTTTTCTGTGTTCAAACATAGGCTGCAACTTAGAATAACTTTAAATGAGAAAATTGTGATTTTTTAAGGGGAATTGTCATAAATCAAAATAGTTCTTAGGTATCAACACATCATCTTAATCATCTCATAATAAAGCACTCAGAGTTCAAGGGTAAGGGTGGCACTTCATAATCAAACAGTAAAAGATTGCTTCATCTACCCACATATCATTGTAGTAGCCAGAACATTAGTGCCACAAGGTGTTTTCGCTTGATAGATAGAAATGTATTTCAATCATTAAGTGGCTCTGGCTAAAGGCAACAGGGTACTCACTTTCAATTCTGAAAAGGTTCTCTCTCAAAGGTGACTTATACATTCATTATATTCTGGTGACTTGCCTATGTAAATTAGTAATCAAATATTCTAAATGGATGATGGAAAATAATTTTTTCTATTGCTAGCATCCTAAATCATAGTCATGAGGTTTAAAAAGTCTGATTAGGAGTATGGTTAAAATATCTTTCAATGTGTCATTTTGGTACAATTTCCAAGTTATTATATATTATATAAGCATATGAAAAAAATCTACATATGTGCATGTAAAATTTATTTGGAGGGTAAGTAAAATTGGGCACAAAAATCTTTTACTAAATTCAGTCAACTTTTTCCTTATGAAATGAGCTGGTAGAATGAATGAACTTTAATTAACTTATTGGCTCCTTGGTCCTATGATTGCTATATGAATCCATTATTTTAATTGACTGTCTTTTATGGGTATATTTATAAATGTTTGAGAGAATGAAACAGCGAATTAATTTCTAATAATTCTCTATTTGCAAAGTCCTTCAAATGTTATCCATCACTCCTTGATTTTAATTATAGTTTTATAAAAATGCATGTGGAAGATGCAAATTTTTCTTTGACTCTAAATAATGTGAGAGAAAACAATTTAAGTAATGCTAGATGGAGAAGCTTCCAGAGTAAAATTCTCTCTTCCCAGTGGAGAATTCTGAGTTCAGACAAAACGCATAGCTGTGTAATTAGTACCACCAGAACTGAAATCTGTTAAGAATTTCATCATCTTCTGATTTTCCTCATGCTTCTTGTATTTTGCACTTAGACAAATACATTTAGGATTGATCTGTGTGGTTGCGCATAGCAGTAGTCTAATCCATTGTATTGCTGGGAAGTATTCCACTCTACGGTTGTATCAATTTGTTAGCTCACAAGAAGATAGTTCAATTGTTTCCAAAATAGGTGACTATGAATATGAATATGTCCAAGTGTATGTGTAAACATGTTTGGATCTCTTATGAGTATATACCCATAGAAGTAGGACTATGTCGTCATATGTTATGTATGTGTTTATTAGATTTCCAAATTTTTCCCAAAATAATAGTGACATTCTGCATTCTTACAAGCAATGTATAAGAGTTCTGAGTGCAAATTTGCCTGTGCTTGGCATTATATCTCATTTATGACTTTAATTTGTATTTTTATAATGACTAGCAATGTTAAACATCATTCATATGCTCATTTGCCATCCTTATTGCTTCTTAGGTGAATTATCTGTTCAAATTTTCTTTTTTTAAATTTCAATTTTTGTTAATATGTTTTAATTGTACATATTATGTATTAGACTACTGCTACATATTATTGGGGTTCAGTGTGATATTTTTATACATGCATATAACATGCACTGATCAAATCCAATCACCCTTTTTCCAACTCTCCCCTACTTTCCAATCTTTAGTAATCACTATTCTACTTTCAGACTGACTTTTAAAAATTTTCACCTGTGAGAGACAGGTGAGACATAACTACCATCCAATTTTGCTGCAAAGGACAAATTATGCTTCATGACTAATTCATTGTGTATATACCACATTTTCTTTATCCATAGAAATCACCAAAGCTGATTTCATATCTTAGTGATTGTGAATAGTGCCACAGTAAAGATGGGCATGCAGGTCACTCTTTGGTCTGCTGCTATGATTTATATATGATATATATATGATATATATGTCTTTAGTTGCACTGTCATGGCTGAAACATTCTGTTTGACTAGTGTTATCTACTTTTTCTTGTTATTAGTACAGATGCTTGGATTATTAAGAATTTTATCTCAGATTATAACTTTCATTCTTTGAAAATTAATAAACCTTAGTTTTCAAAGTAATTGTAGATTTATAAAGAAATTGAGCACAAAGTAGAGTTCTTAAAGAGTTTTTCTTTTTGCCCTCACCAAATAGTTTCTCATATTAACATCTTGGATTAGTCTGGTGAACTTGCTGCAACTAGTGAACCAATATACACACATTATTAATAACTAAAGCCCATAGTTTACGTTAGCGTTCACACTTTGCATTGTATGTACAGGGTTTTTGCATCTATGTACGGGGTTTAGACAGATGCATCATTACAGTATCATACAGAGTAATTTCACAGTCCTAAAAAAATAATCCCTGTGCTTCACTTCTTTTCCTTTTCCTGATCACCTGGAAACCACTGTTCTGTGTATAATTTTGTCTTTTCCAGAATGCCATCTATTTGAAACCATAGGGTAAGGAGCCTTTCCACATTGGCAGCTTCTACTTAGCAGTGTGTGTTTGAGGCTCAGCCATGTCTTTTTATATCTTAATAGCTCACCTTACATGTATGTAGCACAGTTTGTGTATTTATTATACAGTTTGTATATTTATTCACCTACTGAAAGACATCTGTGTTGGAATTATCAATGAAGGTCCTATAAACATTCATATCCCAGTTTTTGGCTGACGTATTTTCAACTCATACTGGTAAACGCCAGAGTGCTGTTGCTGAGTCACATGGGAAGAGCGTGGCTTCAAGTTTCTACTGCTCCACCTCCTTGTCAGCATAACATCTCCACTGACTTTGTTTGACTATGCTTACCTTTCTAAGACTTTATTTCCAAAGAAAGTCACAATCTACATAGGAATTTGGTGGTGGGAGGTACACACTTCAAAACATACTAAGCACCTGTATGTTCTGTGGAGGAGAGCTTAGAAGTAGGTGTGGATTCTCCTGCTAGACAGTGAGTACTGTCACACTAGCTCATACCTGTCCTTTATCAATTTGTTAACAAAATTAACTGTAATATTTGTACTTGCTTCTCTGTGGCTTTCTCTTCCTCCAGTGCTCTGTCTCAGTGAAGCAGAAGTTGTGTATGCATCGCTCCATGGAGATGCCAGTCTTTCCTTGGATTTTAGCCTGCTTCTTTGTGACTTCAGCTCTTCTATCAATTTGGGAAAAATGATGATGCTTTCTTTAGTTGAGAGTTGTATTGTTTCTCGATTTCTAGATACTAAGAAAAAGAAGGTGACTGTATTTAAATTTCAGATTCCAATAGTTTGTTACTATATGTATGTAGAAATACAGTTGCTCTTGCATCTTGGAAATGTTAAACTCATAAATTCTAGTTTTTAAAAAGCATAGGCCCTGTAATAATCTTCTTAAATTTAAGTTTTTATTTTTAATTGGCTCAAATAATTGTACATATTTATGAGATATAGTGAGATATTTCAATACATGTATTCAGTGTGTAATCAGGGTAATTGACACAGCTAACACTTCAATAATTATCATTTCTTTGTGTGAGAAACATTCAAAATCCTCTTTCCTAGCTATTTCAAAATGTACAATTATTATCAAACCTACTTATTTTACTGTGCTATAGAGCATTAGGTCATTCCTCTTATCCACCTATACTACCCCTCTTAGATAATCTTATAATTTGAAATTAAATACCATGTTATTATTTCTTCTTTTTTCAATACATAGACTGAGTATTATTATTTTTCTTGACTAATTGCATTGGCAGGACTTTCAGTACAATGTGGCATAGTAGTGATCTGAATGGGCAGCCTTGCCTTGCCCCCATCTCAGGAAGAGAGCATTCTGTCTTTCACAATGATGTATGATGTTAGCTGAAGGTTTTTGCACTTTTTTTGTCTCATGGGAAATTTACTTCTATCCCTACTTGACTGAGAGTTTTTTGGCCATGAATTGACGGAGATTTTTGTCAAATGTTTTTTGACAAAGCATTTTCAACTTAGTTGATTCTTTCCATTTCTTGAAAAAAAATACTTGGACAAAAATTATTGAGTTACTTGAATAAAAGAAAATATTCACCATTGGCTGTGATTCCAGACTTCAGATAATATGAAAATAAATATACTATTACCTCATCTTCACCCTCTGATATATGAATGATTATCCATTACAGATTGGGTTAGTAAGGGTTTCTAGTCAAGTGGGAGCTTTAGATACAGAATTACCAAAGGGTCTGATTATACATTGCTATTACCCCCAAACTGGTCCTATACATTACCTCAAAAAGCATATATAGCATTTTAAAATTCCATGGCTGTTCCATGGACTTTCTTTTACTGTGTTTTGGACATTAGGTTCCTGGCATCTAGTATATTTAGCCTTAATAAGAACTCTGAAAAATTGCTATTATTGTATTTAATATGCCACCAAATTTAACAGTATGGACTCAGAAGAGTGTCAGGGTGTCAGTGGTCTCTCTAGAGGGAGACTGAAAACCCCAGAGAGCACCGACCTTTAAAGAAAGAAAAGGAGACAGCCTGGGGGACGAACAGCAGTTTATTCTCCTGACACTGTTCGACAATCACAAAGGAAAGAAGTAAGGCTTTTATACATATAGGAAAACAGCTTAGTCATTCTGGTTATTGTCTTTTTGGTTTTAACATCTGGTGATAGCAAGTGACTCTAAGTGACTCATAAAAGCTATAGGCGAATTTACACGTCCCTTGTTTCCATTCACTGATGCATACATCTAAGAGTACACCGCAGCCCTCTTCTTATCAGACAGTACCAAGAAAGCAGGGCAACCTCAGCAGAAGTCAAGCCCACTGGCCCACTGCTAACATCACAGATGTACATAGTGAACCGTATCTCTCTCACCATCTGTAGAGTCATTGGGTCGTGGTCCTCTGACCCCAGACAATGGTTACTAAGAAAGCTAGGAAAACATGTTTTTCTCCTGTAAAACTTTTACAACATCTCTTAAAGTTTCCTGGAATTCTTTTAACAAACAGACTTGTGGAAATTCCCAGAAATGACTTCTTAATTTTCTCAGTTAACAAACTTCTTGTGATCATATTCTTACAATTAGATAACTAAATTCTACAATTTCTCACAGCAGGGTTCCTATTCAACTACATCACTTACTTGCAAAGTGACCATGAGCAAGTCACTTTATCCATTGCTTCATGCGTAAAATAGGAAAATAGTAACAGCATAATTTAGTTATGCGATTTAAATAAAACTATTTGGTGTTGGCTGTGGTTTGCAAGAGTATCTTCTAAAGGTCCATATGTAAAGATTCAGGGTGGTGGTATTAGGAGGTGCTGTGGACCTTTAAGAGGTGGGGCCTTATGGTAGATTCTTAGGTTCATGACCCTAATCTTGTCACTACAGCACATGCTTCCATCATGATGTGTTGTCCTTGCAAGAGGCTCATGGGAGCTCCTCAGTGTGGGACTTGAACCTCCAGAAACATCAGCCAGTGTAAATATAAACCTCTACTTCCTGAGTAGCACATGTCAAGTATTTAGCTCTAATGATGCAAAGCTGACTAATGCATTATTATATCCATCATGTTTCTAACACATTGAAAACACTAAATTAAATTTAGATAATCCTGTTATCTTATAAATGAGGAAATAGACATATGAGCACACATATATAGTAACATAAGAAAATTTTTCTATAAAGGGAATTTAGCTCATATCTGACTTTTAGTATATTCTTAGTAAATATATAGGTAAATATATATTAGTCTTTTATAAATATCTGTATTGTGAAAAAAGCATTTCTGGTTGCTTCCCCCTTTAAACATATAGTATATGTATATCTACATGGGCGAAAAGTCTGCACATCATAAGTACAATATTTGCATTAGTAAAACTCAAAGTGAGATTTCAGAAATGTCTCTTTGTATCCTAAATCTTTATAGAAATTCAAATTCAAGCAATTTTATTTTTATTCCCTTGAGGCTCAGTGCTGTTCACACCTTTATATTTCCTTGTAGCCAGCATTTTATTTACAATGTGTATTTCAGTTTCAAGATTGTTAATTGCTTTTGTACCACATTTTATGAACACATTTTTTTCACTTGTCATTGGAGGCCAAACCATAAGCAATGTGTTTAGCCTTCTGCTCACCCAATCATATTCAGCCTAAAAAATAGACTTTCATCTAAAGAATTCCCTGTGGAGTAGGAAACACAACTGTTTTACCTTACTAGGCAGCCTGCGGAGCGATACTATTTTCCTTGGGGGAAAGGACACTCAAGTTTTGAGAATCTAGGTACTGCACCATTGGGGAAAGAGCTGAATAGAAAATAGACCATCTTTTCCAATTCTATTGTGCAGAATATAAAGAAACTCTTTGTTCAGACTCTATGTCCTCCTCCTTCTTGCTCAATCTTTAGTCTTTAAAATTCTACCCTTAACTAAATGGATAAGCTGCAAAAAAGATTAAACTTAAAAATATACCAGGAATACAGAATGAAGAGAGGTGATTGATCTTTGAGTAGGTATCCAACAGTGCAATGAAATTCTCAAGCAGATTCCTTTTTATTTCAAAATGGGTTTGATTCAGAGGGATTTTATAGCTGCTAAATCATGCAGTTGGCAGAGATTGTGCGTGCTTCTCACAGTTACTTTGAAAGATGTCAAATTTGGCAAAGGCAGTAAAAATACTGGAATTTACTGAGCTTGCTTTTTCCCCCTCCTAGAGGATGCTTTAAAATCCAGCATGCTCAGAAGTAATACAGTACAACAGAAGTGTGCACAATAGCAGGTTTCACTGAAAGAGTGTGGCTTTCTCAGCCAGTGTGCGACTACATCTTTGGCAAAGCCTGGCAGCCTATACTTGTTACAAAAGGTTCCTTTTTTAACCCCAGTGGTCTTGGTTTCAGTATCATTGCCACTGGTACCTGAGAGCTGCTTACTTCTAGAATGACAGCTACTGAACAGCTTCCTTTGCTCATCTAGAGAAGCATGTCTCTGGATTGGCATACCTATGTAAGTCTATAGTCATGTAGCTGAATACTGCGGTTGCTCTGAGTGTGACTCTGGAATTAGAATGCCTGGATATCAGTCTCAGTTCCACCAGTGTCCTCCATAACATATCCAAGCCCTAGTTTTACTACACATAAATTGAGTTAGACTATTTCATCAGGCTGCTAGAGGACTAAGATGCAAAGTGCGAAGGACAATAAAAACTATTACAATTATTATTATGTTTAATAAATGCTATTTATTATCAATCTGGGAGAATGGATGATTATTCATAAAGCTTTCATTTTTTTACAATACAAACGATGAATTGTTACCACTGTACTTATAATACAATATCTCACCTCTCTTTTGTCTAGAAGAAAGTGATATCTACTCTCTTTTGACCTCTAAGTGATGCTCTACTATTGACCAGATTCAGATTGAAATCCTTCAACTTTTGAAATAAAAATTAGTTCTTACAGCTAATTTTGTTTCTAAACCTAAGCTTATGATCCCTTTAATAGATAAAGTGTATATTACTATACAAGAGCATATACAATAAAATTGGAGTGTGCACTTAACTTTCCCAGATCTTTCAGAAATTGCTTGTCCATAGCAAACCATATATAAATCCATCTCTAAAATCTAGTGATGTTTGCAGCTCAAACAAACCTTGATTATAAGACAGGAAATCACAGTGGTGCTGTAATTCAAATAACATCTATTTCTGACATGGGCTTTCTAAATATGGCTACTTAAAATATATATCTAGATATGTGCTCACTACTATGACAAATATTTTTAAATATTTGATTCCTATGACAATCCTATGAGTCATAAACCTCTATCACCTCCATTTTCAGATGAAGAAGCATTCTTATGTTAGAGGCAAATTTTAATAATTAGTACAATATTTGACTTGAATCCTTTAAGATTCACTGACTTATGTACTCCCATTCAAGTAGAAACAGCATGTCTTTTTTTTTAATCAGTGCATGTTTGTATTACAGGATAGTGATGTTGACGAATGAAACTGGCCAGGGCAAGCATTTAATCTTGTAACTCCATGTCTAGCACCTAGTGCAAGTTGTGATGAGACATGAGTTCCAAAAGGTGTGCACAGCTCTGCTTCTATGACTTTGCCGATTGCAGCCTACCTGTCCTCTCTCTTGAGATGTCTCTCCTTACTGCCTAAAGTTTTCTTCAGCAGATGTTCTATGTTCCTAGCATTTTCACCTGCCTGGAGTCTATACTACACCTTTGGCTTCATTCTCAGAGCTTCAACTTTTTGTCCTCTCAGGGGCACATTGCCTGGTCTTCTAGACCTTCCCCTGAAATCTGGAAGGTGGGAGCCTTTGTGATCCCCATAACACTTGCATTCTACATGCCTGAAAAACCAGTACCACATGGGTGGTACCAAAGTCTACTATCAGCTTGAGCAGTAGTCTGGTGCCCTTAGACTGTGGCTGTAGCAGCCTGAGTACCTGAATGGCTGAACTCTAGGAAATGCTTCCCTAGTTGGCCCAATATTAGCAAGGTTCCCTGGGGCTCTCTTCTCAATGAAAAATCTTTCAAAGGGATTTACCCTTTTATACCCTTGAGCTTGCTAAATGGGTGTGATCTGGCCATTTCTTGAGATGTCCTCAAGGCATCTTTTCTATTGCTCTGATGCAAAGTACTTGATTTCTTTTAAAGCTAATCTTTTTAGTAACCATATTCCTTCTGTCCCGAACTTTACAGGCACTTCCTTTCCAGCCAACCTGTGTATTTTCAAATCATTAGATTCTCATTTTTATTCCCGATTCTCACTATAAATCTGGATAAAAGCAGGCTGTAGCAGTTCCTATGCTACAGCCTGAATATTGCATTGCCTTGAAATTTCCTCAACTAAATTAGTCCATCACTTTTAATTTCAGCCTCATTTAAAGTCATAGAACACAGATAAAACATAGACAAATTCTTTGCCAAAATGCAATATGTATGACCTCTATTCCTATTTTCAATAGAGTCTTTGTTCCCAACTGAAACATCATGAGACTCACATTATTTCTCTCCACATTCTGGTCTTCTGAGCTTAAAGAAGAATTGCCTATCAAGCTCTGCTTACATCATACTAAGTCCTCTCTAGCCAACCTCTCCAAACCTTTACACATGGTTAAATATAGTCACTACAGTGACCCCTTCCCTGGTGCCAATTTTCTGTATTAGTCACTTTCCCCATCACAGGAACAAAGTATCTGACAGTCACAACTTAAAAGAGGAGTGATTCAATTTGGCCTTGGCTTTGGAATTTCAATCCATGATCATCTGGCCTCAAGGCAGAAACAGTATGGTAAAAAGTCTGCAGAGGAAAGCTGCAGGCAATGAACAGAGCCAGCCCAAGAAAGAGGCCTTTGAGGCTGTAACTGGCAATGATGGACAGGACGCCTCATGTCTAACCAAAACTTGTTGCAGGTGCTGGATAAGGAGCTACAAGATTCAGTGCCTGCCCTGTAGGATTTCATCTTGATTTTGTCCATTCATTTCTATTTCTAATTTTCTTCTTTTTGGAATGGGAATGTTTACCCATTGTTTTTCCATTGTATGTTGGAAATATTTCACTTTTTATTTTTCACAGGGTCTTACAGTGAAGAGTTTGCCTTGAGCCTCAGAGGAGACTTTGGACTTAGTCTTTCAGCAGTCCTGAAACTTAAGAGTTTAGTGACTTTTAGGGATGGATTAAATGCATTTTGAATAATGAAATGATCATGAACTTTTGGGAGTCAGAGGCAGGATATTGTGGTTTAGATCTGAATATCCCCCCAAAGAAGGTGATGGGATCATGAGCACTATACTCACCAGTGGATTCATCCATTGATGAGCTCCAATGCTCAGTGTGCTTTTAGGAGGTGGGACCTGGTTGGAGGTTGGTTACTGGTGACATGACCTGGAAGGGTGTATTCTTGACCCCACCTCCTCCTTTCTCTACTTTCTGGCTCCATGAGGTGAGCAACTTTCCTCTGGTATGCCCTTCCACCATGCTGTTTCTGCCTTGAAGCCAGTTGACTATGGACCGAATACCCCAAACCATGAGTCAACAAAACTCCTCCTCTAAGTTTTGAGAGTCAGGTATTCCTCCCAGTAATGGGAAAGTGTTTAATACATATACCAACATTTTTCTCCTTACATTTCAAGATCCTTTTACTTGCTGTTCCTTTGCCTTGAGATTATTCCAGTTCTTTTCATGCCCCACTCCTTCTGGTCCATCAGAGACTTTCCCTGACCATTGCATCTAAATTTTCCCCTACCTTCAGACTCTATTTCATGCTTTGTTAATTCAGCTTGTGATAAGTATGATGAAAGAATTTACCTTAAGTTCTAATTCATCCAAATATATGAAGTTGTCTTTGTGAGGTATAGCATTCCCTCCTACTCCACCACATATTTAAGCCTTGTGAAAGCCTAGAATTTGGTATATCCTCAACAAATACTTATGATACACATTACTGTCTTAAGAATACAATGCTAGGTATTATAGTTATTATGGGATGGTCTAAATATAGACATTTGTGATTTTTGAAAGGTTGTGTATATACTGAAATAAACACACTTTAGTACTTGACATGAAAGGTCCTGTTTCAGAGCAGAGGAAACTATGTTGGCCAAAACTCAGGCAGGAAGAACCAGCAGCAAATGAAATCCTGAATTGGGGTTGAGGTTATTTGGATCATATACAATATTGAGACAATTGCCTTAAAAGAGAACATGAGGGTGAAGGCTCCGAAGGCTCTGAGAAGGTGAAGGATAGGATAAACACAGAGATCGTTTATGACAGTTAGTGAGACATTGGCTGGGTAGGTAGTGACTGAAAATCTGTCTGAATGTTGGTACACTTCCTTCTCTGATTTGTGAGTGTGCAAAAAATATTCAGGTTAGAAAATGAGCAAAGAAAAGAGCAAAGTAGCAAGTCATCAGGTAGAGTCATAGATGTACTGGGCAAGTTTTCTAAGAAAAGCTAAAATGAGAATCTAGAGTAGTAAGTCTACTGTCAGGGGATATCATACATACTTTATATGCATAATTTTATTTAATACCCTTAAAAGCCTTTAAGGTACATGATGAAAATCCTACAATTTAGAAAACTGAGACTCATGAGAGTGAAAATGTTTTGCCAAATTCACCTTTGGTGGTAAGTACTGGAGGCAGGACTCACAGGCATGCTATTTCCAGCATCTCTCTTGTCCTGCAATGATGTTTCCTTTATCTCTTTGTCTCTGAAAGATACTTGAAGGTAGAGGATTTAGAATTTCATTAACTAGATGTTAAGACTTAAATACTAGATTTTGAACTAAAAATTATTTTCTCTATTTTTAAGGTCTACACTACTGAAATAATTATTATATTCCATTGGACACAACAACTAGAGCAATTTTCATAAATGAATTCTGTGATCACATGAGACCTTATACACTCTATTTTAAAGCAGTCAGTCCTTTGTCTCTGCATGTTCCACATGGATTCCACCATGGGTTGAAAATATTGTAAATACATGGCATCTGTACTAATCATATACAGATGTTTTTCTTATCATTATTCTCTAAAAAAAACCACAATGCTGCTAACATAGCATTTGCATTATACTAGGTATTAAAAGTATAGTTTAAATTATATGAGGGGATATGCATAGGTTATAAGCAAACATTACATAATTTAATATAAAGAACTTGATCATCCATACATTTTGGTATCTTCAGGAATACTGGAACCAATCCTCTAGAGATACTGAGAAATGAAAGTGTTTATTCTTTTCCACAGCCTTCTTAAAAATCTGAACTTTATTTTGAGCTTGGGAGTCATTGCTAAATGATAGAAAGGGTGGACACATGGAGGGAGGAATGATTTGTATTATGCTTCTACAGATATTAAATGTATCTGAGTGTAGGAACATTTTTTTCTTTTGAGAAGCCATACATTCATAGGAATTTTCTTTCCCCATCTACTCTAATTAAAGATATTCCACTCTACTTCCTTCATTGTGAAGAAATTCAGAAAAACATGAAGACAGACATGCAAATTTATTTCAACAGAAAATGTATTTCTTAATTTCTAGACATCTTTAAAAAGATTTTTGGCAAGCAAGAAGACCTGCTTTGGTTGGTGCCCCACACTCAAGAGGAAGCAGGCCTGTGTTGGATGCATGGAGCACACTCTCCATTACCCCCTCTTCCCTGAGCCATGTAAGCAAGTAGACCTGCATTGGATGCTGGCATTTCCCACCCCCCCATGCAAAGGTGAGATCATCCACCAACTCAAAGTTGGCTCTATATTTTGCTTCCCCTTGGCATGGGACAATAGAGGCAAGGACTGATCTTAGAGGAAAGTTCCCTGAGGAGAGAAGGGAACAACCAGATCCCATGGTTCTTGACAATAAGTTCAACAATCTACTTGAACCCCTGCCCCAAGGCCTACATCCAGCAGAGACCAGAGGGCTAAACACAATTCCCATCTACAAATGGGAGCAAAGATAGGCCCTGGCTTGGATGTTAACTACAATATGGGGTGAATAGATATGTTGCAGGGATGGCAACTCAAAAACCCATAGGCCCTAAAACTAGGCAGAGAAAATTGTGACTGGCCAGATTTTGGAATAAAAACATTCATTAAGAGACCCACCATTTAAAAAAATCTGATTCAATCTTAAATTTTTTTTGTCTTTCCTTCATCAGGTTTTTTGAGAGTTCGGGTTTTTTCTCCTTTTTTTCCTCTTTTAGTTTCTTTTCTCTTTTCCTCTTTCAACTTTTCTGCTTGTGCCTATCTTTCCTTTATTTTCTATGTTTCTCTCTTTTATTTTTTTATATTCATTTTTTCCTGCAACTGTTCTCTAATGCTACTTATTTTCATTTAATCCTCAATAGGACCCCCATCTCATTTTTCTTTCCTCCTTCTCACATTACATTAATTTTCCAAATTTTGCTTTTTTCATTCTTTGGATCCCCATCCCTTCTATTTTTATTAGTATAATTATCTGTAGACAATTTATGAATCTCTAGATAGCTAGTTAAGCTTTATGAATCTCTAGATATCTAGTTAATTTCATCCTATTGCAGTTATCTATTGTACAGGTAAAGTTCCACTTAGTAGATATTTACTGTGGGTTAATAATAGGTCAATATTTGGTTTGTCAAAGTGTTCATAACAATTATAGATCTCTTTACTATGGTTAAAGGATAGTACATTATTAGTCTTTAGGGTCTGTCAGTACCATTTATATTTGATGCTATAATTGATGTTGATTTTATTACTGTAGCCAAGGTGTTATAGCCATTGTTATATTAATTAGTTTTCTTAGGATGTCAATACCTGGATTGCCTTGGGGTCCTTATAAATATTGTGGCCCATTGCTGGAGAATAGGGTACTAGACCAAATATGCTGCACCTTTCATCCTAAATAAAGGGAGGTGGTTGGATACTGGGACAGAGGCAAAATCCAGTGGTTAGCCACACCCTGAGGAGAGGACACCACTAAAAAGTAAATATTAACTAAAGAAGTCACCACACCAGAAACAAAGTTTTCCATTACATGAACCCACAAGCTTCAACATAAAAACAAATAAAAAATATAAACACAAGAAGATATGCTAATGAAATGCCTCCCAAAACTCCCAACTCTCCCAAAACTGATTTATAGGAATTGAAGGGAAGGAAAACAAAAACCACACACCTGAATTACTTGAAGTCATATCAGGAGAGATAACACAACAGAACAGTATTGGATTTGGCAAGTTCATAGACAATATAAGCAATAAGATAAAATGATCAGCCAGGTATTCAGAAGAAATTAATAAATAGCTAAACAAAATGATGCAAAATATGAATGACCAGCATAGAAAAGAACTAGAGTCCATAAAAAGACTGCAATTACAAAGAAGTTCACAAATTCTTTCAGACTTCTGGGAAGATGGTGGAATGGTGAGCAGCACAGAAATATCCTCTCTGATATTTGGAATCCAGACACTGGAATATAGGAAGGTGAGGAAGACAAGGAGGAGGAAATGGGTGCAAGGGATCCAGCAAGGATCTGGAGAGAGAATGAGAGCCCATGGGGAGAGCGAAGAGAGGGACCACAACACAGAAGAGTGAAGTGGCAAGTGGTGCTTTCTCTCTGAGCCCCAGCTCACAGCATGGGAGGGGCAACTTGAACCTGTAGAGGTATGGTGATGACTGGCAACTCCAGAGGCTTCCATGGAGAAATGCACCAGTGGATCAGAGCACTAGATGTTGCAGACTGCAGTGGCTGGTGAATTATTTGGATTTAGATGCCCCTCCTAGGAGAGGGTAATTGCCCAGTAGCCATTTTGGAAAGGGGCCACCTGAGGTCAGAACTCAAACTAGCTGTGGGCTGGCTCCTAATGGCTTCAAGTATCAGGGTAATCTGCAACTGAATTCAAGCTGGCAGGCGGTCATGGAGTCAAGTTCAAGCCTGTAGGAAGCCAAGTTCATGCTGGCAGGAGGCACTCAGAGTGTTGTGGGCTGAAAAACTCAGGTCTCAGCCTCATAGCCAGAAACCAGAAGTAGCCTGAACTCCAGTGGAACTAAAGGCCCAGGTTTGCTAGGATTATCTATCACAACCATAATTCTACTGCTGGCTTGTGGGGATCAATCAACACAGATCTGACCTTTATCTGCCCCGGTGACAGCAGAGACATCCCCTAAAGTGGACATTTTTTTTTTCTGACTTTAAACCAAATTAGGAATTAAACCAAATAAAGAAAGAAAATTAGAAGACATGGAAGCAAAATGCAACCCCAGACTTCTAGCTTGCTAAGGGCAAACCCATGGGGCAATGAGATGGAACAATTCAAAAACCACCCACCTGGACTCTCTAAAGTGGGAACAGCAGAAGGAACAAAACAGATGATTGAGACTCTAGAAAAAATAAAATCAGAAATAATTTCCAGATAACTTCAGAATGATG
Source organism: Heterocephalus glaber (assembly GCF_000247695.1). The sequence continues at coordinate 27,164,315 of NW_004624746.1, read as the reverse complement.
ACCACAATGAAGGGCATGATTAGTGAATCTAGAGAAGATGCAGATAAAAAATAGAGGAGATTAGGAAAATGATGGAAACCATGAATGTCCAACATGGAAAAAATGGAATCCAGGAAAGATATTCAATCAGATATCCAAGAGATTAAAAATTCTATTGAAAGTATACATAGCAAAATGAACCAAAGTGAGGACAGAATATCAAATATAGAAGGCAAGATTGTAGTTAGTGATCATAAAAAGAAAAATTTTTTTTAAAAATAAGAGACCATGAAAAGTCAATCCAACAGCTGCTTGATGATGCAAAGAAGAATGACATGATATTGATCAGAGTCAATGAAAAAGCAAGAGATGGAGCAAATGACACAAAAACTCTGTTCATAGCAGTAATGGTGGAAAACTTCCCAAGCATGGAAAAAGAATTTGATATACAGGTAAGTGAGGCATACAGAACTCCAATTAGCCATGATAAAAAAATCTTCCCCAAGGCATATAGTAGTCAGGGTTCCAGAAATTCAACTCAAGAATGGAATATTAAAAGTTGTTAGAAAAAGAAACAAATCATTTATAAAGGAAAGCCCATCAGAATTACAGCAGACTTCTCAACACAAACCTTCAAGTCAAGGAGAACTTGGATTGAATTATTTCATGCCCTAAAAAAAACAACCTCCAACCTGGATTGATGCACTTGACAAAACTATCTTTCAGAATTGATGGAGAAATACGATACTTTCATGACAAATAATACCTGAAGAAATTCATGACCACCAAACTAGTACTCCAAAATGTTCTGAAGGACATTCTAGAAAGAGAGGACTCTATCTCCATGAACCCCAACAGAATGAATCCACCAGGCAAGGCAAGAAATTACAGACAAGGAAAAGAAAGGGAACCAACAACAGGAAAATAACATGACAATGATAAGTCAATATATATCACTTATAACCATCAATGCAAATGATCTTAATTCACCAATCAAAAGAAACTGACTGGCAGAATGAATCAAGAAACAAGATCCAACAATGTCCTGCATACAAGTAACACTTATTTTTAAAATCAGATTTCAGAAACCTTCTATTGGAAACAAAGCAAACAATGGGCTAAAAATATTATAGAGTGAAGAGAGGCTAAGGAAACCAATATAAAAAGTAGGCAGCTCAGTGATGAACTAAAGACATTTCAAAATTACTATTTATACTTACAGCAATTTAAAAAATGAAGCCTCACCTAAAAAGGGTTTACATAGCACTGAAAAAAGTACTGAAATAATTTGGATTCAAAGAGCTAAGTTATCTATGCAAAATCTGTACAGCAGGAACCTGTTTTCAGCAGGTAAGCCTATTCAGAGGTAAGAACCTCTTACTCTTGGAACACGGTCCTGTTTTAAGAGAATGTGTAACTCATATGCTTGTAGACTTAGCCTGTAAGGCCTCATTGCTCCTGTATGGACTCCAGTGGACCTATCTCCACCAGAGAACTAATTTAAACTGCACTGTGAACACACACATATATACCTCCCCAAGAAACACATTTAGCCCAAAAAGAAATTCATAGACTGAAAGTCAAAGGATGGAAAACAATATTCCATGCAACAGGAACGCAGAAAAAAGCAGGGATAACTATTCTATTTGCAGACAAAATGGATTTCAAGCCAAGACTGATTAAGAGAGACAAGAAAAGTCACTATATCCTTGTAAAGGGAACAATCCAAGAGGAAGAGATAACAGTCGTAAATACATATGCACCAAATAGCAGCGCATGCAACTATATAAAACAAATGTTAATGGAAATGAAAAAAATCATATAAGCACAAATACAGTTTTAATGAGGGAACCTCAATACCACACTGTCACAAATTGACAGATCAACTAGACAAAAAAATCAACAAAGAAATATCAGAACTGAACTAAAGTTTTGAACAAATTAACTTAGTTGATGTCTACAGAGTGTTTTACCCCACAGCACCAAAATACATTCTTCTCAGCTGCACATGGGACAGCCTCCAAAATAGACCACATACCAGCTCATAGAAAATGCTTAAGTAAATGCAAAGGAATTGAAATTATCTCATGTATATTATTAGACCATAATGCAATGAAATTGGAAGTCAATGGCAAAAGAAACCACAAGAACTCCATAAACACATGGAAATTAAATAACACCCTCCTGAACAACCAATGGGTTACAGATTAAATTAAAGGAGACATTAGACAGTTTCTACAATTAAATAATGCCAAGACAACATACTGGAACTTATGGGATGCAATGGAAGCAGTCCTATGAGGCACATTTATAGTGGTAAACTCCTTCATCAGAATAACACAATAAGCTCAAACAAACAACCTAATATTGAATCTCAAGCTTCTAGAAAAAGAAGATCAAGTCTAGCCCAAAGCTCATAAAAGGTTGGAAACTGTAAAGATTGAGCAGAAATTAACAGAATTGAGACTTAGAAAACAATTCAAAGAATCAATGAATTGAAGAGAATGTTGGTGGGGCTGTGGGGAAAAGGAAACCCTTCTCCAGTGTTGGTTGGAGTGTAGATTGGTGCAACCACTGTGGAAATCAGAGTGGATATTCCTCAAAAAACTACAACTAAAAGTTCCCTTTGACCTAGCTATTTCCCTTTGTGATATCTTCCCGAAAGAATTAAAAACATCATACCACAGTGTTTACACCCATGTTTATAGCAGCACAGTTTGTAATAGCTAAATCTTGGAAATAGCCCAAATGCCCATTGACAAATGAATGAATAAAGAAGATGTGTGGTTTTTT
>NW_004624746.1:27151356-27161443 GCF_000247695.1 Heterocephalus glaber | reverse complement strand
CTTAAGTGCAGTAAATTGGACACACATGTTCAAATATTGCACGGTTTCTCTGGTGTGAGAAACCAAAAGTGTAAATAAGGACCAAAATGTATAATAGATATTGTGAAATAGGAAGAAAATGTTCAAATGGGAAGGGAATTTAGGGAGGGGGAGGGGGAAAGGAAGGAAGGGAAAATGAGAAAAAGAGAATAGAAGAAAAAAGTGAAAACAATACTTTTGTAAATAAGGAGAGGAAGAGGGATTGAAGGGAGAGGAGGGAAATAGGAAAAAAGAAGAATCAAGATATATCATGTATTGGTACAAATTCCATATGATGAATGTTATGATTATGTATATCTAAGAAGTATCAATAAAATTAATTTAAAAATAAAAATTTTGTCAAAAGTATTGGCAGCAGAAGTGACCAATGTGAGGTCAGAGAATCAGAACTAGAAGATAATTAATGAGAGATGCTTTCAAAACAAGAGAACATGTAAAATGGATCCAACAGCTCCTAGATGACACAAAGAAGACTAATCAAAGATTATTTGAAATTAAGGAAAAATTTGAAGACACCACAAATGGCATAAAAATCTGTTTACTGATATAGTAGCAGGAAACTTTCCAAATAAGGGAAAATAATTTAACATACAGGTGAGTGAGGCATATAAAATCCCAAATAGCCACAGTCTGAAACAAACCTCTCCTCAACACATCATAGTCAACACAACATAGTCACAGAAATCCAACACAAGAACAGAATCTTAAAACAGGTTAGAGAAAAACAACAAGTCACTTGTAAAGGAAAACCCATTGAAATTGCTGTAGACTTCTCAACACAAACCTCAAAGGCCAGGAGCGCTGTGGTAAAGTGTTTAACCCCTAAAAGAAAACAATTTCCAACACAGGCTGACATATTCTGCAAAACTATCTTTCAAAATTGATGGAGAAATAAGACACTTTTACGGTAAAGTGCACCTAAAGGAGTTCATAACCACAAAACCAGCACTCCAAAAAAAGTGAAGTATATTCTAGAAAGAGACAGCAAAGCTAATAATGACACAAGGTCTAATAGAATAAAGATATCATATAGGATGAACAGTTAAGAAGAAGGTAAAGATAAGGAATCAGCAGCAGGAAAATAAGGCAATGACAGGAAAAATCCAATAGCTATTAATAATAATTCTGAATGTGTATAGTTTCAATTCCCAGTCAAAAGACACTGACCAACAGAATGGATCAAGAAAGAAAATTTAATGGTATATTGTTTATAAGAAACACATTTAACCCAAAAAGAAACTCATAGACTAAAAATCAAAGGATAGAAATAATATTCCATACAGTGGGAAAAAAGTAGGTATACCTATCCTAAATTCAGACAAAGTGGACATAAAGCCAGAAGTGATCAAAAGAGGAAAGACAATCACTACGTACTGGTGAAGGGAACAAACTATCAAGAAGACATAATAATTATTAACATGTATGCCCCAAACAATGGCACACCCAACTTTACAAGACAAGTACCAAAGATGGCTCAATGTACACTAATCAATAAATATAATCCAAGAAGCATAGAATAAAGGACAAAAATAACACGATCATCTCAATAGATACATAAAAAGCCTTTGACAAAATCCAACATCTTTTCATGATAAAAACATTGAAGAAGGGCTGGGGATTTAGTTCAGTGGTTCTGCCACCTGCCTTGAAAGCACAAGGTCCCGAGTTTGATCCCCAGTACCAAAAAAAAAAAAAAAAAAAGAATAGACAAGAAGAAAATAGGAATAGAAGGAACTTAACTCAATCTGGTAAAAGCCACTTGTGACAAACCTACTGCCAACATCATATTAAATGGAAAAAACTGAAAACTTTCACTATAAAATCAGGAATAAAACAAGGATATATCACTACTCCCATTCAACACAATACTTGAAATATTAGCAAGAGAAATCAGGAAAGAAAAAGAAATAAAAGGGATATGTGTAGGAAAGAAAGAAGTTAAATTATCATCACTTGCAGATGACGTGATCCTTCAAAATGAAGACTCCAAAAAATCTTTAAAAGATTCTTAGAGTTAATAACCTAATTCAGTAACGTAGCAGGATACAAAAATCAACACAAAAAATATCAGTAGCATTCCTCTACACTAATAAGTAATTCACTAGAAAGAAATTGGGAAAAAAACCATTCACAATAGCATAAAGAAAAATTAAATAGGAATTAACCTAACTAAGGAAGTAAAGACCTCTACAACAAAAGCTACAGTATTCTTAAAAAGGAAGTTGAAGAGGACATCAGAAAATTAAAAGATATCACTATTCCTGGATAAGCAGAGTCAATATAGTCAAAATGACCATATTTCCAAAATTGATATACAGATTTAATGCAATCTCGATGAAAATACCAACAACATTCCTCACATAATTGGAGAAAACAATTCTAAAATTCACATAGAAGAAGAGACCCAAGAGCAATCCTGGACAATAAGAGTGAAGCGGGGAGCAACAATTCCAGACTTGAAGTTATATTACAAAACTACAACAATGATAATAGCATGTTACTGGCACAAAAACATACACGAGGGTCAATAAAACAGAATAGAAGCAGAAACAACCCAACCATGTTCAATTATTTGATCTTTGACAGAAGAGCCAAAAACATACACTGGAAGAAAGACAGCCTCTTCAATGAATGGTGTTGGGAAAACTGGCCATCCATGTGCAGAAAATCAAACCTAGAAGAATATCTCTTACCATGTACTAAACTAAAATCAAAATGGATCAAAGAATTAAATGTTAAAATAGAGACACTTAACCTGCTGGAAGATAAAGCTGTTGGTGTTGTAGGCATAGACAAGGACTTTCTGAATGGAAACCTTTCTCAAATGGGAAGAGGATCAAGAGATGGGGAGAAGGGAAAGGGAGTGGAGTGAAAGAGGAGAATAAAAGAATTAAGATGTGTTATGTACATACATCAGCTTCCCACAAGAAATGTAAACATCATCCACTGCAAACATATACTAATAAAAATAAATTTGTAATACATTTTATCCCATTATGTATAGATTGTACTTTTGTCACTTTGTCATCAGTGTGATTAGCAAATAAGAAGTACGAAGAATAGTCCTCCATTTGGTACTTGTCTTAGCTTGGTTATTAGCAGAAATTGGACATGAATAGAAAAATGTTTTTTTGGAGAAAAATAATTTTACACCTTTCTTCTGAAAAGTAATACTCATCACAATAATAGTAATCTGAATGCCCACCTACCATGAAATTGGCATGATGCTGAGAGAATTTAATGTGTTGGTACACCTGTTCTTACAGCAATGGTGTCTCTTCATTTGCATATTCATGAATTGAGATTTGGTGTTGAGATATTATCAAGGTCATACACTAGGATAGGAGACTAGCTGGGATCCAAACGTGTTTGTCTGTTCCTCAAACTCATGTTTCTTTTACTGTGAATATACGTCAAACTTACTGAAATCTCTACAAAGACATGTCTTGCCCAGTGAGCCATGAGACAAGGAGTAACCCCACGCTGTTGCCTAGAACAGTGAATTCGTAAGTAATGTGCCATGAGAGAATTTGGATATCAGGAATTCCAGCTGGGAGTGTGGCCAACCAGATGAGCTGAAGCCTCAGGGAAGCTGCATGAGAAATGGGATGTTTTCTCATATTTTAACAAGAAGCAGAAAAATTTTGCACACAAAAATGCCATTTGACACATACATGAAGTCTACTGTTCGGTCAAAAATTCTTACCTGGGATCTTCAGTCATCGCCTGGAAATCGAAGTCTGTTTTCACTTATGGTTCTTATAAATCTATAAGGCCATCTCTAAGTTGCCTCTAGCAGGCATCTCTTTCCAAATGGACCATTAAACATATTTTCTCTCTTGTTTCCTTATGCACTTTCCTTCTGTTGCTAGCTTGAGGGGTTATCTCTTTTTAATCACAACACCAAGGAGACATTTTTGTAGCCTTATCATGGAAGTGTACTTCATGTTTTCTCTTTTATTGAAGCAAGCCTGTCAAGTAGAATTGTAATGCACAAACTCATTTTGCCATTCTGAAGAAGTATTTCATGGCACATGAGACTATGTGGTGACTAGAATAACTTCTCAGCCCTGAAGTGTGGCTGTTTTGTGATGAGGTTTCATTTGTGTAGAAAATAACACTGATTACTTGATTCCTCTTCTCTCGGTGTCCCTAAGTTTCTCAAACTCAACACTATTGACTTTTTAAATGGGTGGAAAATTTCTTGTTGTGGAGTGCTGTCCCATGCATTATAGGACATTTGTCTGCTTCCTGACCTCTAACCACTAGATGTTAGTAGCACCTATAGGTGGGAACACCAACAATATTTCCAGACACTGCCAAATGTCTCGTGGAGAGTAAAGTTATACCTGGTTGAAAAATCATTATTCTTGTATCTATCTCCCTCCATTACAATAGTACTTTGAAGGGTCAGGTTGCTTATTAAAATTATCAGTCACAGGCGTGGGACTTAATGGGGTTTTGTGCATTCGTCTATGGAAGAAAATATCTACATTGGTTTCTTTAGAGACAAAACTTGTGTGTGTTTGTAAATTGTTAGATGTGTGCAATTCCTTTACCATTTGGAGTTAAACCAATCTCAAATCCTGTGCACCTATCCTGGAACTTGCAGATAGAAAGCCAGGAGCGAAGGAAATCATCTCAACTTTATAAAAATGAAAGCCTAGGAATAAATTGCTTTTAGTTCCTGAACAATTCTGGTGTCTGGATTTCTACTGAAGGCAGTAATAAATGCTTCTTTCAATTGCTCTCTACTTTGCATAGTGGCAGAGGGTCAGAACAATAGCAGGGAGGTCCTGTTTGCAGAGAGGCAGTTTACAGATTAGTTGTACTGATGCCAAATAAGGAGACAGGTCCAGTTTCTCTTGAGGACTGATGTGAATTGCAGGCCCTTTCCCTCTCTCAGTGGGATTTTATGAAGCACATGAAGGCAAATAATCTATTTCAGTCTGTGGGGCTTTCTCGAGAATTCTGAATTTTTCTTTTTTCTTTTTCATACCGGGGATTGAACTCAGGTCCTTGTGCTTGTGCAGCAGGTGGTGAAACCACTGAGTTAAATCCCCAGCCCTAGAATTCTGAATTTTAGGCCCACTATGTATACTAACTCACTGAACTTCAAATAGTGGTTCTTAGGGCTTGAGCAGGAAAAAAAGTTCTGGATTCAAATGGCTCACACACCATTGTAGAAGACAAAAGCTCAAGCTATGACATGCCTGAAGATGTTTTTTCTCACTGAGAGGTCAAGTTCTTCTTCCTCAATGTTACTCTGTACTGAATTACAGTTTTATTTTTGTACCTTTCTACTCTATTGTTGCATAATTACTTGGCTGTCTATGTCTCTGTAATAGCTAGGATGATGGCGAATTCAAATTTATAGTCTCAGTGTCTTGAAAAGTCTTGGTATAGGGTTCCAGAACTTTTCTGCAGCATTTGATGACAGGGAACACTAAAGGGTTTCTAAAATTCTTTCCTCTTTGAAATCCTTGGCACTCCTTTTCACTCTCATTATTCTTTCTTTTTTCCTTTATCTTCTTAGTCATTCCTACACTGTAAAACTTACTGAAATTTTGTAGAGATTACCCATCTTGCTTTTTCTGCACCATTTTTCTAGGTGATCTAGCCATTCATTTATTTAACTATAGATATTGATTCTCAAGTCTACTACCATCTGCCCATCCTACTTTCCCCCCAAGCTTTACACTTGCGAAAGTTTGCCAGATGTGCCTTCCTAAATTCCTAAAGAAATTTCAAACTTTGGTGAATCAACCTCTCTCCCTCACTACAGTTGTGTGTTTTTGTTTATTATTCTACAGGTCAACGAATGGCTCTATCATCTTAGTCATTCAATCAGAAAACATGGGGGTCATCAATATCAACTAGAGTGTCCACAAATGGCTTTTAAAAAAACTGAATGTATGCTGAAGAGGGGATGGGAGAATCACTGAAGAGTCCCTAAGTAGCTTCAGGATGAGGGCTTGTTGCCAGAAATGCCAACCCTTTGATTTAGAGAAGTGGAACTTTCAGCCCCACCCCTGAACTCCGCAGAGGGAAGAGAGGTTGAAGATTGAGTTCAGTCACAAAGGCAATGACTTCATCAATCATACTGATCCAATGAAGACTGGATTAAAACTCTAAACTGAGAGGTACAGGCACCTTCCCAGTGGGTGGATATATTTATGTGCTACTGGCACACTAACTTCAGAGAACAGAGGCTTGGGACCTTTCCAGACCTTGCTCTGTGTAACTGTTCATCTGGTTATTGATTTGCATCTTTTATAATGAAAAATTAACAATAAGTATAATGATTTCCTAAGTTCTGCAAGCTGTTCTAGCAAATTATTGAACCTGAAAGTCTTCATTTGATCAAATTGGAGGGCATCCAGCTAATATTAGAGAATTGTAAATCATAAGCACACCCAGATTTTAGAGAGAGGATATAAATACCCACTTCTTGAAAAGAGGAATATCAATACTTTGGGATAACATTTCTTGAAACCACTACTCTTAAATTAAGAACTTTATGAAACAACAACTAGACTTAAACACAGTTACTAATTAATCTGTATTTTTTTGCTGCATGTCCTTTCTACACTATTCCCTTGGTTAATGGAGGACTAACACAAGGCCATCTTCATATTTTTCTTTAGATTTGAAGGAGATAGGCAGTTATTAATTAATACAAAGAAGGAAATTATAACTGGTTAGACACTTATTAAATTCTACATCATTTGCCTCCATCTTCTTTAATTATATGGACAGTGTTGTTTTCATCATATACATGAGTGATCATACAGCTGGAAAATATGGTGTAGCCTGGATTTAAACACTAGCAACTCTGATTCCAAGGTTCATTCATTTGCCTTTCCTTGATATACCAGCTAACTCCATTGCTGGGCCTCTTTATAAAACAAATCCATGTATGATGGTTAGCCATTGGTTATTTGGATGTTTTAGTAACAGTGAGATTATTAAAAGGCATGAAAAAAATCCTCAATAAGATGTTGGCAAATAGAGTGTAATACATCATCAAAAGGAGCATACATCATGAACAAAAAGATTTTATCCCAGAGTTGCAAAGATGGTTCAATATATGCAAATCAATGAATGTAATGTACCACATAAACAGAAGCAAGGACAAAAACCACTTGATTATATTAATAGATGCAGAAAAAGCTTTTGACAAAATGCAGCATTGATTTATGATTAAAAAACCCCGAAGAAAATAGGAATAGAAGGACCTTATATAGATAGAGAAGGATTTGTTAACAACCATTATGACAAACCTATGGCCAACATCATATTAAATGAGGAAAGACTGAAAACTTTCCCTCTAAAATCAGAAACAAGGGCTGGATGCCTATTATTACCACTTCTGTTCAACATAGTTCTTGAAACATTAGCTAGAACAAGCAGGCAAGAGAAAGAGATAGGAGAGATACATATAGCAAAAAAGAGGTCAAATTATCATTGTTTGCAGATGACATGATACTCTGCATAGGAGACCTAAAGAATTCTACCAAAAGACTCTTAGAAATATTGACCTATAACAGAAACATAGCAGGGTATAAAACCAACACACAAAAATCAATAGCATTCATGTACACAATACATGAATGAAAAAAGAAACACTGAATAAAGAAATTAAGAAAGCAATACTATTCACAATAGCACTGAGAAAAATGAAATACCTAGGAATTAACCTAATCAAAGAAGTGAAAGACTTCTGCAACAAAAACTACAGTATTCTGAAAAAGGAGATTGAAGACGTCAAAACATGGAATGATATTCCTTGTTGTTAGATAGGCAGAATCAATATTGTCAGAATGATTATACTCCCCAAAAGACATGCAGATTTAATTCAATCCCTATCATACCAACAGCATTTCACAAAACTAGAGAAAACAGTCCTAAAATTTATATGATACCAGAAAAGACTTAGCATGGCAAAAGTAATCCTGGACAATAAGAGCAAAACAGGAAACATCACAATATCTGACTTGAAGTTATATTACAAATCTACAGTGATAAAAACAGCATGTTACTGGGACAAAAGCAGACACAAAGATCAGTGGAACACAATAGGGGATGCAGAAACATTCCCAGATACATTTAGTTTTTTGAACTTCAAGAAAGAGTCCATTCATATATTGGAGGAAAGATAATGGTGCTGGATATACTGGCTATCTATATGCAGAAGATTGAAGCTGGACCCATATCTCTCATTGGGTACTAACCTAAAATCAAAATGGACCAAAGATCTAAACACTGAAATAGAAACAACCTACAGGAAGACAAAATAAACAAAACTCTTGAAATCAGAGGACTTTCTGAGTAGAACTCTAACAAGAAATAAGAGCAAGAATAAACAAATGGGATCATATCAAATTAAAAATCTTCTGCACAGCAAAGGAAACAGTTGACAAAAAGACAACCTATAGAATGGAAAAAATATTGCTGGCTATTTGTGACAGAGAATGAATATGTATAATATAAAAGAACTTGAAGCATTCAAACCATCCAAAATAAAAAACCCAGTTGAAAAGGGGGCAAGTGAAATGAATAGACACTTCTCAGAAAAGAACAAATGGCCAATAAACATATGAGAAAATGTTCAGCATCTCTGGGCATTAGAGAAATGTGAATTAAAACAATGCTAAGATTTCATCTTACACAAGAAAGAATGGCAATCATCAAGAAATCAGTAATAAATTTTGGGATGGCTGCGATGAAAAAGGAATCCTTGTATATTGTTGGTGGGAATGTAAACTAGTACAACCATTATGGAAATTGGTATGGAGATTTCTCAAAACCTCCAAAATAGAAATTCCATTTAATTCAGCCATTCCCCTTCTTAGTGTCTTCCCAAAAGAGTTAAATAAGTCATATTACCCCACTACATGCATACCAATGTTTATGGCAGCACAATTCATAATAGCTAAATCCTGGAAGCAGCCTATGTGTTCATAAATAGATGAATGGATTAAAAATGTGGTATCTATACATAATGAAACACTACTTGGCTGTAATATTACTTGAGATATTTGTAAGAAAATGGATACAGCTGAAAAACATAGTGTTAAGTGAAATAAATCAGACACATGCTCTTAAATATGATTTTTCTCATGTGAGTAATGCAAAGCTCAAATAAAGAGCAAAATAAAAGCCTGCTAAAAGGAAACAGGGAAATCAATTTTTTCCAAACAGGAAGGTGTCCAAGAGACTTAGGGTGTATGGGAGAGGGAGGAGGACATATAAAGATTTAAGATGTGAAGCTCAGCTCATCCCAGCACCCGGAAGGAAGCTCCCTGCCTCCATTCCAAGCCTCTAGGGCAGAGAAGCTCAGCCAGTCCCAGAACCCGGAAGGAAGCTAGCAGTTGCCATCCCAAGCTCCTAGGGCAGAGAAGGTGAGCCGTGTGGGTGCAAGAAGCACCCCCACCCACCCCGTGGAAATGAGAAGACACATAAACAAGCCTCAAAAACAGACTTCAAAAATAAAACAACACACTTCCAGATCACCTACAGCAACCCCAAAGGAAAATGAGATGGGACAATCTGATACTCAATCACCTGGACTCTCTGAACTGGCAACAAAAGAGGATCTGGGAAAAATAAAATCAGAAATAATTACTCAGCAGCAAAGATTTTGCTCATGGTGCAAGACATGATTAATAAATTTAGATAGGATACAGATAAAAAAATAGAGGATTTAAGGAACATGATGGAATCCCAACATAGGAAACAAATGGAATCCATAAAACAGATATAAACAAATTTCCAAGAGATTAAAAACTCCATCGAAAGTCTGTGCAGCAGAATGAACCAATGTGAGGAAAGAATTTCACTTATAGAAGATAAGATTGCAATTAGTGAGGAGGAAAAGAAAAATTGCTTTAAAATTGTAAGGGAGCATGAGAAATCAATCCAGCAGCTGCTAAACAATGCAAAGAAGAATAACATAAGACTGATTGAAGTCAAAGAAGAAAGAGGAAGGAGTGCAGATGACATAAAAAAAACTGTTCACAGAAGTGATGGCAGAAAACTTCCCAAG
>NW_004624746.1:27137305-27147834 GCF_000247695.1 Heterocephalus glaber | reverse complement strand
TATATATAATATTTTATATGGGTGAAGCAAACCCTTCCATTTTAAAAATAGTATTGTCACCTAAACCCAAATTGGTCTACTATAATCAGTGGCACTGAGTAGCTTTCTATCTAAGGCTTATAGGTTTCAATTATGTCAGGGAACAATCTGGTAACTGAAGATTTTTCCACAAAGAGGCATTCGCTAAGAATTACAGACCCTATGGAGGATGGTCTAGAGGGTTTCTACCAATACTTTCCCTCTCCAAAATATGGGGCACACATATAGTCAGTGTGGATGTGTCTGTATGTATGTTCAGTGAGCAAATATTACAAGTGCAGGTGTCACATGTTTAGGCATTCTCAGCTCTGATTATAGAGCATTTTATATAAATACACACACTAAAGCACTTAACCCATTGAATTGTTGCTCTTTGCATAGCTCTAACTCACTTTTTAGATCCTAAAGTTTTAGAGCACTTAGTAGTAGTAGTAGTAGTAACAATGTTAAATAGTAGTAGTTAATAGTGTTAGGTAGTAGTAGTAGTAGTAGAAGTGATAACAATGTTAAAATAGCAATAGCTGTGAGAGGAATTAACTTACTAATTCTACTCTTATCATGATAATTAGTATTATCAAAAATGAAATCGATAGTGGGCAATGTGCTATGTACTGCCCTATTTATACTTATTTTGTCCTTATAACTGATTCACCAAGATCAGTATTATCCCAGCAGTTAAGGAAATTTCAAGTATAATGGGGTTTCTAGTAGATAGAAACTGGGATGGGTATAGGAGAGTCTGTAGGAGATTGATAACCCTCCAGTTAAAAATACCCAGACCTAATTAACTGCTCATAAGTTAAGAATTGAGGTGCCAAGTCTAGAGTCAGGTTTAAATAAAGAAGCAGTGTGTGTAGTTTAAAGTGTATGACCATTAGAGTCAGAAAAATTTGGTTTTAAGGTTTCTTTTGATGGGCATGAATAAAAGCAATATGTAAAAGAGGAAAAAAATTAGAACTTATTTAATTGTTTTTTAAACTTTTATTTTATTGGTATATGTCTGTAGTACATAATGTTTGTATTCTCTCTCTTTTTTTTTGGTACCAGGAATCTAACTTAGGACCTTGCACTTGCGAGGCTGGTGGTGGAGCCACTGAGCTAAATCCCCAGCCCTATAATGTTTATATTCTTTGTGGGAAGTTGTACCACATTAATTCCTGTTTTTTTCATCCTCTTTCCCTTCCCTCCATCCCTCCCCACTACACCCATCTCATTTTTGTACATGTTTGTAGTACATGCATCTACATTCCTTGTGTAGAGTTGATACATGTACATAACGAATCTCAATTCCTTTTTTCATCCCCTTTCCCTTCCCTCTCTTTCTCTTCCCTCCTTCTCTGTTGAAAAGATTAGAATGCCTGCCATTCTGGCTGGTACAAGTGATTAATAGAATAAGAATTTTGAGAAGTTGAGCCAGGTGTGGTGGCACATGACTAATCTCACTGCTCTGGGAGGGTGAGGCAGGAGAATTGCAAGATCGAACCCTGCCTGGGTAACTTAGTGACTTAGCAAGAAACTATCTCAAAAAATTACATAAAAAAAATTTAAGGGCTGGGGATATAGCTCAGCCTAGAGGCTCTGAGTTCAATCCTTAGTTCTGAAAAAAAAAGTCTTAGAAAGTTTTTCTAGGAATGAAGATGCAAGACAACTTGAACACAAGGGCTAAGGACTTCATTGTATGAACCCTTCCCATGCCTCGGTTAGTAGGAAGAGGAGACAAAGATAGGGAGTAAAGAATTAGGAAGGCAGTGAGAAGAAAAGCAGAATAGGGACTGATTATGGAAGTCTGGCTTTTTGGTAATAGGTATGAAGGTTGAAGAAGAAGCAGAGCAATTGGGTTGTTAAGAATGAATTCATCTCTGGGAGGGTGGACCATTCTGATAAGATGGAGACCACAAGCACAAATATAGAAACACAATTTCCCAAGAACTCAAAAGAAGTAAAAGGCCAAGATCCCAGAGCACTAGAGCTCAGCAACATTAACAGAAGAGTGAAATAACAGAGAGTAAGTGGTGAAGATAGAATTTGGGTTCAGGTTTGTTTGGATCCAGGTTGAGAGGATTTAGTAATTCCAAAGCAAGAGCCAAATAATGAGAGGTGGAAATGAATGAGTAGCATTTGAGATCAGCAACTATTATGCAACTAATAGTTTGGCATATCTCTCCTTTTACGCATCTTTGAGAAGGCATAGGTATAATTGGGAAGAGATGTTACAAATCAATAAACTGACACGTCTTGTAATTCTTAAGTCCTCTTCTACTTCAGTGTCAATGCCTACAAGATCAGTAAATACTTGTTCATGGATCACATTTACATAACCATACTCTGAAAATATGAGGGTAACACAGTACTATGTTTTATATATCTTTTAGAATTAAATAGAAATGAATGGACCTTTTTACTTCCTCAAAAGTGATTATGTAAAACAAATGCTTGAAATCTAAAGTTTAAGTGAAAAAAAAAGAGCAATTTCTAAGACAAAGGGGACAAATAACTAAGTTGAAACAATTAATGATTAGAATGTATACACACAAGATCAAAAGGTACTATATAGGTAAATTACACACTGAAATAACAATGAAAGAGGAGTTTTATTACCAAACAATAAAATATCTCTTTAAGTGTTCTTTTTCTATGCAAGCAAATTTATAGTCTTATCAGGTTTTTAAAAAATCTTTTAATTTACAAATAAAAATGGTATGTGTTTATGATATACAACATAATTGTTTTGATATGTATATATTTGCATTTTGAAGGACTAAATGAAGCCAATTAGCATATATATTACCTCACACACTTTGTTGTTTTGAGACCCCTGAAAATTTACTCTTTCAGCAATTTTAAGTACACAATATATTATTGTTTACTGTAGTCAACATGATGTACAATAGATCTCTTGAATTTATTTCTCCTGTCTCACTGAAATTTTGTACTCTTTGATTAATTCTTTTTTCTCTGAAAAATGTATTGTTAGATTGAATCTTTATCATCAGCATGCCAAATTTTCAGGATTGTCTATTTTTGTTTATAAAAATGTCCAATAAGAAATGATGCCTGAGTTTGCAGATCTATCTCATTTATATAGTGTGGTCTGGAAGGTAAAAAAGTGAAGATGTAAACTTCTGGAGCTCACTGAAAAATAACTACAGTTAATATTTATTGAACACTTGTGGGCCCTCAGGAACTATGTTCATTTTTTTTCTACAGTGCTGGGGATTGAACCTAACTTCATACCTGCTAGGCAAATGCTCTACCACTGAGCTACATACCTGGCACTGAGCTCATTCTTTAAATGGATTGTCTACTTCAATTAACTTTTTGAGTTAAATGTGAGGAAACTGATATGTAGAAAGATTATTTAATTTCCAAGAGTCAACTAATTTAGAAGTAAATGGGATAAGATTAGAAGAAGACAGTGTCTATATTCCTAACCATTGATCCATTCTTCATTTTCTTATCAAATTGAAGACAAACTGTCAGCGTGGGCCTTCACATTCACCAGTTGCTAGACCAGCATTAATTTAACATGGACCAAAATCTAGTATTTCTTAAACTAGCATCTATGATATATATACTCCCCATATTTTTCAACAGTGGAAAACATTTACTATTGAGCTTATATTATCAGTAACAGCACTGCTGCCTGCCTCGAAAGTGCAAGGTCCTGAGTTCCATCCCCAGTACCAAAAAAAAAATAAAGTAACAGCTTTGTAACAAAATTTTCATTATTTCAATAATGACAACATTTAAGAACAAGCTAGTAATGCTTACTTCATATAGATGCCAGGAATCACATATGTCAAGTATCTGTGCTTTTGTTTTTTCTTTAGGTCTTTGCTATTCCAACCAGTCCAAGTATTTAGTAATATACTTGCCCCTCTTTCTATCCCTATCATACAACCTTGACCAAAGACAAAATAAAATAAAATACATGACTCAAGCTCACCTAACCAATGTTCCTCTTCTAGGAATTTGAGTCTTGAGCATACAGACAGAGGTAATTGGAGCTGCCTCATTCACAGTAACTATAGAGATGGTCAATGACTTCCTCTCTCTTAGATTCCAGAACTAGTTTATTTCTGACTTTCCTATGACTTGATTCACTATTTTAGAGTCTGTAAATTTTCCTCAATCCTTTCAGTAAGTTTGTGATTGCTTTATTTTGTATTGTTTATTGTTAGTATGATTTTGTAGTTAGACTTATTTGGTTACAACTGAATGAATACAATTCTTGTTCAGTACTTGGGTTGGAGCCATGATCTCAGAGTTCAAAAGGCAAGACTAAAGCTCCAAAAGTTAAATGGAAGGGTAGACCTAGATATATAAGATTCTAATGCCAAAATATTATCAAGTGTCCAAAATGGTGAAAGAGTTCTGACTACTTAAAAGCTAACAACTTAGTCTCCCTTAGTGTCATGGACCTTGGGTGAAGTTATGAGACATCTGGTTGAAGACAAAGGATATTGTTACAGCAAAAACAGTAACCAGAACTTCACATTTCTTTGTGTTGTTTCCCCCTCTACTGTGCCAAGTCTAAGGTGTTAACTCAAAAGGTCTGTGATGGATACCTTCATACAGAGCAGGGTGTATTACAGAGAGGATCTCTGGGTTCTGGAATTTACCACTTTCATAGTAAGGGGAAGCAAGCCTGCTCTCTTTCTGGAGTAGGATAAGGTGAGGGAGTGACATTAACTAATGTTTTAAAGTTGCTTTCTATAAGCACAATCCTGAAAAGTGATCCAGAGAAAGAGAGGTCAGGGCCTTACAATCTTAGCATATACTACAAAATTTGTAGGGCTACACAATTCCTAGACAGATTGCCTCTTCCAACACTTACTGTGCTTTATTGCTTTTGAAACACTGAGGTGGCCATATTAATATTTGGTTTGGTTTGTCCTTTCTGAAATTCGCATTAGAGTTCAATTCCCATTGTGAAAAGTGATATGAAAAGGGTAGATACTTAATTCAACTATAGTGTTCAGAGGTAGAACCTTTGGGAAATAATTAAGTTTAGTTAAGATGATCAGGGTGCAGCCCCCATGGTTGAAAACTGGTGGCTATATGACGAGAGAGAGAGAGAGAGAGAGAGAGCAAAACACACATATGTACTTTCTCCACTTCTTGCTATATTGTTCCCTGTGCCTTTTTGGGTCTCTCCCAGCAAGGCCATCACCAGATGTGGCTCACTGATCTTAGACAAGAACAATGAGCCAAAATAATCCTCTCTTCTATCTAAGTTACTCTGCCTGTGGTATGGCGATATTAGCAAAAGAAAACGGATCAATATAATATTTCAGTAAATTATAAGATAAATCTCACACTCCTTTCTGTGCCCCACTCATATTTGTCAGAAATAAATTGAGTTAGATAAGGGATGGGCCCAACTGCTAGAAACACTGCCTTTGCTCAGGAACTTTTCAGGCCAGTTAACAGCACAGAGAGTTCAGAGTACAGAGAGTACAATCAGTAAGACTCTGAACACATTTTTGGCTTGATATTGCTCCTGACATCTTGTATTTTAATGTCTTGGACAGAAACAACATGGACCCTAAGTCAGTGATGAATATGCACATACAATTGTACAGACTTTGAAAAGTTAATGCACAATCTGTATCAAAATATCTAAAATAAATATTTAAATAAATAGATATTTGTTGAGCATCTACTTTGGTCCAGGTACTTTGTTGGATGTTATGAATCAAGGTATTTGCCTGCTGTGTCTGAAAGGCTTGACTTCTAGTGATATTTATCACTAAATAAGTAATTGTGGGAGACTTAAGTGATGTTTGCACAGCTCTTTATAAGACAAATTCTTTCATGAACATTGTCTTGTATGATCTCCCAAGTAGTCTGGATACATCGATATTACAAACATTAATAGCCTACATACTAGGACACCACTGCTTACACAGAGTGATTTGCCTAAAACTGTATTGCTATGAGCAACACTCACAGAACACTTAGAGATCTTGCTTTTTCATTCAGTAAATCTTTTATTGACATCTGTGCCCTAGGCACTGTGCTAGGTACTAAGTTTTCAAGGAGATTGATATGTGAGACTCCCATGTTCCAACTGTGTTAGCTTTTAGCTTTGTGATCTCAGGGAACCCCATGAGAGACTGGAGATGGGGGTGCTACAGGCTTAAGCTGCTGCAGCAGAAATTACATGGGAGAGTGATTTGCCCTATTGTTTAATCCATGTAGAATGCTTTTCTTTTCTTCTTCACCTGGTTAATTTCTATCCCCCAGATTCCAAATTTATGATCTTCACCTAGCCTTTCCTATTCTCAGACTGCCTCTAGGAACTTCTGCTTTGTGGTGCATATCACTGTTACAATTGTACACTTATTTATGTGCATAGTTGCTAAATATAAAGATTTCTAATTAGATTGGATATTCCATAAGGGAAAAGACTGTGTTTACTATAGTTGCCCATGTTGTAATCAACTTGTAGCAAAGTTTCTGGCACATACTAGGCATCAACAATATGTTGGAATGAATTAATGAATAATTTGGAAATTACCCTCAATCTGAGATACACTTTATTTTATTTTTTATTAATGTGTAAAAAGAGAAAAAATACAATGATGAATGTTTTAACGCACTAACACAAGCACTATATGCTGTCTGGGTGAGAGCAGTGCTTAGATCGAACGGTCACCCCTTTGTGTCACGTAAGATGTGACACATGACTCACCCTTGGCAGTACAGGTTTTCTCAAGTTGGATTATCAGTTTGACTGTTGAGCAAAGTTATGAATCCTGAGCAGGTTTTTTTTTTTTTTTTTTTTTTAATAATTTTGTTGAGTAGTTCTGTTCAAGTAGTGGAAAGTTCGAGCTCAGGGCCATTCAGCAATTGAGTTATCACTGTAGTAGTTATTTAATCTGTATATTATGATAGGTTTTATTAAGTCCACAACTCAAAACAGGGAAACTGGACTTCTAAAGCCTATTGGGGTTACCCTGTAGTCCCAAAGCTCATAGCTGACAGAGCAGGAATTGGAACCCAGGACAATATGACACTCAAGCCAGTGCTTCTGACAATACAGTACCTCGAAAGAGCTTTTTCATGTCTTCAGGAGATAATTTCCCTCTGAGCAAGCTTTTTTCTTTAAATTTGTATCCTACAAGCAACTTGGATAGATCTATAAGTTCTTTTTCACAGATATGTAGCTTGATCTCCTGTTTTGTATTTCCTCTTCTATTACTAGCTAAAATCCCAAGCAGCACACAGCAGGAGATGACCAGGAAGGAGTGCTGGGAGGGGAAGAATCTATAATTAAGCAAGCGAGCAAAACCAGACAGTATCCTTGGGCAGCACCACCTGGACTGCCCTTCCAGCCAATGCAAATGTGACCTTCCAGAGGTCTGGGCATGTGGATATTAGGGGCTTCAGCTTCCACAGCAGAAATCACTTGGGGGAGAATCGAGGAAGACTTCAGAGAGAGGACTTTGTTAACATGGACCTGTTATTCCCTGGGCAGAGACTGCAGGCTTGGTCTTCAAAGACCTGATGCTGTTTTGTATGTTCAGAAGCAATTTGGAAAATGCTGCTCTGTCAACTTTACTTCCTTGCTCTCTAGGGGTACTCAGTAGCTGGCTGTAAATAATCCCCTAGGAGGCTGAAAGTTACTGTAAGGTGTTCATTGCATTGGGCTTAACTCCAAATTTATGGGAAACAGTTTTTAATTAACTTCCTTTTTTAAAAGCTTATTTTTACTTATAAAAGAAATGCACAGTCATTGTAGAAAAACTTGAGATTATAGACACATATCAAGCAAATAAAAATTATAATTCAGGCGTTAGCTGTAATTTACTTCAAGTATCTCAGGAAATATGTTCAAATCTTTGTTTACTAAAATGTATTTTTTAAGGTAGGTTGAGCATTTGAAACATTAGGTACCTTATGAGGCATCAGCACCCTAAAACTTCTTACTGCATCTTGTCTGTTTCTGACTTTAATACATAAAATAAAATTTTGATGACTATAAGTGCTGTGAATATTTTCCCCAGATTTCATGAGTTCATAAGTCAGGGTTTTAGGTTTATTTGATTTTTACTATCCTGGACTTACTGACCAATTCTTTTCAAGGATTTAGTGAATAATTATGCCACTCAAAAACTCCAAAACCAACTTTCCATAAGAATGTTATCTACTGATGGCAAGATCTACAATTGAATCCCTAAATGCTCAGGAAAGAATGAGTCTGTGATAGAATGTGCCGATGAATGGATGGATGAATGGATGGATGAATGGATGGGTGGATGGATTAAAGTAAACTCTCTTGAAGTTTTTAGTGGACTTACCTTGACTTTAATTTCTTTTACCCAATTTGCTAGGTAGGTATGGAGTACTTTCACAGAAATCCTCAAGTGGGTATAATTTGCCTCTCAGAGCACATTTCATAAAATGTCATTTGACCTTTTTGATTGTCACAGGAGGTTGGCCCTGGCATCTAGCATGCAAAAGTGAGGGCTAAACATCTTCTTTTGCACAGGGTATCCTTTTATAACAAAGAGTTATCAAATGCTAATTGCCAAATGTCATTAGTACCTAGTCTGAGAAACCCTGGTTTGGTGTAAAGGTGGGACTGCTTCATTGGTCTCAGAGGGGAAAGTAAGAAAGTAGAGAAGATTCTCATTGTGCAAAGTGAATACCTACAGGTCAAACATGAAGTGTTCCTTCGTGCAGATAAGTAAGATTATAAAAGTGACAATAAAACAATGCCATCTCATCTATTAAGAAAAAACCATCTTCTTTTCTTGGCACAGATGGTCTTAGAACTGTAAATCTGCCATTCTCTCAGTAATCACATGAAGAGAGGGGATGATTTAAAGCAGTTATAAGGTTTATCTTGCAGAAGGAAAGTGTGGGTGTCTGAAGAATAGTAAACATAAATTCTGCTTTACATCTGAGAAGCAAAGCCATTCAGAGTATAACACAGCTTCCGTCTAACTATGGCTGTAAGGAAGGTGTAAGATATGGTCAGTGATTGATGAGGATTTCTGTAAAAGAAATACAAAGGCCTGAGTGGAGGCAGGACTTTCTGATGTGCCATAATAGAATTTTATACTGTTTTTCTCACAGTCAAATAAAGTTCAGTAGTAGAGATAGATTGTTACCTTGTATTAGTACTTCCTAGGCTGCCTGTCCAAATGCTTTTATTCAAAGAGACAGATTCATATTTCACAAGGAAATGATTTCTAAAACTCCTCCATTAATAATTTTTCATTGAGAGAAAAGCCAGATTTGGTCATTCCACCCATAGATTGGGAGATTGGCCCAGAATGAGCTCAGTACTTGAAATACTTTTTTGATATTTAAATAGGAAATAGTATTTTAACCCTGTGAAAAAGAACACAGCAAAATGACTGGTTTCTTTACATAAATTTCTACTTAATTTTCTTTAATTTTTTGGTTGCCCTGAAATCAGCTGATAGAGAATATCCCTAAGAATTCATATTGGTAAAGCATTTAACTATTAATGCAATGTACTTTATCAGTGCATGGTCTCACACATGCACCCAAAGGGTATCCATATAAATTCATACGTGGGGTAAAAATGGGTAAGTAGGAAGAAATAATATAACATTTTCTCAGCCCAACTTTTTTCTTTCTTTTTCTCTTTCTCTTTATTAACCAGTTCTACAACAAGCCCATAGGGAGCACCTACAGTGTTCCTAGATTTAAAGTAGAAATCAGATGACAGAAATTAGCACCCTTCCATGCCTTAGGAACTGTCCACCATGCTGAATTCCAAATATAAAGTCATATAGGAGTGAAATTCATTGTTTAATGAAAAGGTAGCCTCTATAAACATTTAACTCAATTCATTTTAATAACCAGTCAAAGAGCAACTACTTTGAACTAAGCACATATTGAAGGGCAATGAAAACTGAGATACAACAAAGGATGAATCCTTGCCATCAAAGATAAAAACATGAGGTGAGGTGGTCCCAGTGCCCGGGAGGAAGCTCCCCATCTCCACCTCAGGCTCCTAGGGCAGAGAAGCTCAGCAAGTCCCAGCACCCAGAAGGAAGCTCCCCCACCACCATCCCAGGCTCCTAGGGCAGAGAAGCTCAGCCTGTCCCAGCACACAGAAGGAAGCTCCTCACCTCCATCCCAGGCTCCTAGGGCAGAGAAGCTCAGCCAGTCCCAGCACCTGGAAGGAAGCTCCCCCGCTACCATCCCAAGTTCCTAGGGCAGAGAAGGTGAGCCGGTCCCAGCACCTAGAAGGAAGCTCCCTCACTGCCATCCCAAGCTTCTAGGGCAGAGAAGCTGAGCTGGTCCCAGAACTTGGAAGGAAGCTCCCCTGCTGCCATCCCAAGCTCCTAGGGCAGAGAAGGTGAGCCATGTGGGCACCAGAAGCACCCCCTGCATTGTGGAAATGAGAAAACACATAAGCAAGCCTCAAAAACAGACTTTCAGATCACCTACAGCAACCCCAAAGGGAAATGAGATGGAACACTCTGATACTCAACCACCTGGAC
>NW_004624746.1:27092184-27134425 GCF_000247695.1 Heterocephalus glaber | reverse complement strand
AAAAAAATGGAAACAAGGTCTTTGCAAATAGGGAAGGGTTGAGGGGGTGAAGGGAGGGCAAGGGAAGGGGAAAAAAAAAGAACCAAGAGACTCATGTAATGGTACAAGATCCCAATGATGAATGTAACTGTATTTTATACCTAAAATGTACCAATAAACTTAATGTGGGGAAAAAAAGATAAAAACATGAACTCATCTTTGACTGTTAAACTAAAAGGAAATCTGTTATTAGAATATGTAATGTAATAAAAGAAAACTATATATCTTATGTGCTAATGAACACATGTATATTCATGTGTTTCTAACATATATCTATCTATCTATAATATCTATAATATCTATAGATATTATAGTTACATAATATTTAAATGGGCTCTGGGTAGAATATCTTCTGTTTGCCTTGCCAGATCCATTTTAGCCCTCTTCTGCCCAGTTCTGTATCATGAGAAGCTGATTTACTTAGACAGCATCCATGAGATAAGGAGAGCAGAGAGTGAGCATGAGGTATTTGACCCCTGGCTGCTCATTGCACCTCACTTCAGCCTTGTTGTCTCTTTTTCTGAAGCTCTCAGCAGCCACAGGATGACTCTCAGCACACATCCCTTCCCAGTTTGATCATGCCCTCCCTTCTTCTTACTCCATCAGACTAGGGATGGAAATGGAGCTTCAGATTACTGGAATACCTTCCATGAGTTGTATATCCTCTTTCTCAAGTTTTAAAATAGGCTATTTATTGAACTCTCCTCGAATTGTCTTAATTTCTAAATGCCACATGTTTTTAGCTGGGAAACCTCTTGTTTCAGATTCTACATCACCTTAAGGAAGTAAAAAGTTACCATAATCAATGATTTATTGAACATCTACTGTGTACCAGAAAAGACAAGTACCATGCAAGTTTTCTGTCAATATTCTAGTAAGAATAATTCCTTCATAACAGTTTATGTAATTTTACCAAAGTCTGAAAGATCCATGACATTTCTCTGAATTTTGGCTCAGAATAGAAATGATGTCACATTTTAAGGGTAACAAAATTCTGAGGCAATACATAATGAGATTTAGGAAGTAAATAGGGGTTTAATTATGGTAAAGATGATGATGAAAATGATGATGATGATGTAGGTTAAAAAAACTTTAAAGTTTATAAAGCATATCCTGGACTACAGTGTTTGGCATTGCTTGTCTTACTTACTTTTCACCTCTGATGGTAGGGATAGCAAACTTATGATGGGTAGCAGGTAATATCATTATTCCCATTTTTTGTATAGGGTTTCACAAACTCCTTTCTATACTTTTTCTCATGTCACTGTTTCCCACATGCTCAACTTGAGTCCTTTTGTCAGTTTTTTACTGAAGCTTTCCTTCAGTTGTGGATATTGTCTTCCTAAGGCCTCAGTGGGTGAAGTGGGAAGATACCCCTGATAATGTAGACTGGAAACGAAACAAACTGAAACATTTTAGGAACACACACATAAGATACTGTAGGGCTATGGTTAAAACTACCAGTTTAGAATGGGGCTTCTTGGGTAATCTTGGGCAGATCACTTAATTATTATGTGCCTCAGTTTCCAATATACAAGATAAATTATAAGACAGCTATAGCATAGATAGCTATAGCATAGAGTTTCAGTGAAAATTAAATTAGTCAATGCATATTTATTGCTTAGATAAGAATATTATCTATATCAGTGATGGGAAACCTTTTAAAGCTTTCAGTGATAACAAACAGCCAACTGCAGCACATGTGCCATAGGTCTGCCACCACTGATCTAGATGTAGGAAATGCTCAGTTAATGTTAGACTTATTGTTATTGTTTTATTATTACTTGTCTTTTTTCTTTCTACCTACTAGACTTAGAAAAGCTATGTTAAATACTTTTTAAGCAGGCCTACCTAAAGACATTGGGAAAAACTATTACACACACCTACCAATAAGACTGTATGTGGGAAAGGTATAGAATATGTGTTTAAGATTTTGAAATATTTTTCATGCATTATTGAGGAAGCTAGTGATTGAATTTTCCCAGTTTAACAAAACAATGCTTCATCACTTACTGGCTTTGTAATCTTGGAGAAAACATTTAAACTCTCAGATTTTAAGTTATGGTATCGGTAAAAAAAGATAGCCAGGAGTTAGTAATTCTAGACCTTGTATTATGTAATATTTTTGTTTGTTTATAAGATAGAAAAGCAACTCTATCTGATGCCCAAAGATAATTTGTAGAAAAGAAACAGAGTGTCAGATTTATCTCAGGAAGGAACTTGCAGCCTGAAGAACTCTTAGCTTATCAGGAGCAGAAAATCACTGGCCATCTCTTTAAGGTATCATGGTAGAATAACTCAATTGCAATGATTTGTCTCCAAGTTTTTGATAAAGACATATACTGCAGATGTGGAAGGTGTAACTTAGTGGTGGAACACTTGCCTAACTTGTGTGAGGAGGCCCTGGGTTTGATCTCCAGCATGGTAGACACTTTTTAAAAAAGTCATATTGCAGATGAGGAGACTGATCTAGCTAAACACCTTAGTGTTTAATAATAGAGTTTGTTATTTTAGTTCCTGAAGAATCCCAGTGTTGGGGAACCCAAAGGTTAAGATTATGGGCAGAGCTAATGCTTGACTCAGTTATAAATCTACCATTCCACTTTTATTGCTACATAACCTTCAGCAAGTCACTTTTCCTCTCCAGTGATTGCTGGAGAAAGGATAAATGTAACTGGATTAACTTCACATTTTCTACAAGCTCTGAGTTATTTTTAAAAAATGGCCTATAACTTTGCTCTTGCTAGATCACAAGTATTCTCGTTTTAACATTTTTTTCTCTGCTTCAATAACGATTAATGGTTGAATCTTCTGATGTCATTTTTAAAACTACTGAACACACAACTATTACTATGAAATCACTATGATGGCTGCAGTGAAAAATAAAAGTTAAACATTGTTGTATACATAAGTGGTGAGGTGATAACTAGATGACAGTCATGACAGCATATTTACAGACTGGAGGAGTCAGTAAGTCAGTGAATGAGTCTTGCATGTGGTGCTGTCATGTTGAGTGGATAAATATTACTCCTGTCCTGTTAGATGTGTCAAATTTGTGGTCTCACAACATTGAGGAATGAAGTTGAGAATCAAAGGAGGAAGTTAGAGTTTTATTTGAAATAGGGAGAAGAAGAATAGTTCCTGAATGTCCAAGAGGGATTGGAGTGGGTGACCACTGAAGCCCTTTGTCAGGAATAATTTAGACAGCAAAATCACAACATGGGTATAATATGGGTCAAGCTACACTCAACCTATAGGATTACAAGTATAGTTACTTAGTTAATATTGATCCAGTAAGGAAGTGAATCACATAACAAGGATACATGGAAGGATCAAAGGCACTTTTGGGAAGGGAGGGAAGTATGGGTACAGATGTTCTGGTCACCCACCTATATGTCTGATGCCACAATCCTGATGTCTTTATTGTTTTGTGCTGACTTCTTTGAAGGCCCAATCATCTCTGATTGCATGTTAATTTCTATCTAACTTAGCTGTCTATAATAATCTCAAGGAAAAAATTTCTCACTACACTTGATCTTAGCCAAAAGGCCGAGAAGCGATAAAAAATTTCTCACTTATACGGGAATGGATATTTGACAAAGTTAATATTTTGGAGGTTATACTTGTTTCATCAATTGTTCCAGTCCTTATAATGTGTTGTTTGTCCTCAACCTTTACTGAGAGTTAATGTGATAGTGAATTGAATAACGGGAAAGTATTTTCTCTCAGATGGTGGTTCAATATATTACATGGTTAGCCCACTGTCTTGAAGTCCAAGTTACTCATTGTGTTAATTAAAGAAAGTAACATGGGAAAGTACTTTTTCATTTGCTTTCAATGTTTACTAAATAATTACTGTTTGCCAAACTTTTTTCCATGACTCTGGTTTATTCATTGTCACCTTCTGGAGACAACCACAGGGCATGCCATCTCTGTAAAAGGCATTTCTTTTTCTTTCCTTTTGAAACATCATTTTATTATCTTTCTCATTTTCTTTTTCTCCCTTCCTCCTAGCTTCTATTTGTAGGCCCTGGATTTGATCCCCCCACACTTTCATCACATCTTTCTTGTTTAGATGGATTTATATGATGCTTCTTATTATGAAAATAGAAGGAAAAATGGAAACAAAGCTTTTGTACATAGGGAGGGGAGGGGGCTTGAGGGGGGAAATGGGATAAAATAAAATAAAATTTCTTTTAAAAAATAAGAGGGAGGCTGGGCTATTTATATGATAACTCAAAGTATTTGTTTACTTTCTTTTTACATTAGCAATTAGAAAATACAGAAGACTTACTTATTGACCCACAGCAGTACATACATTAAGTCTGATTATGGATGTGCTTTTTCCCAGGGCTATTTTTGATTAAATTTACCTTATATTTGTGTCACATTTTACCTGTGTATTAACCTGCAGAATTTCTCATGCTCTTTTGAAGCCAGATGGGGCATAAATCTTAAATAAATAAATAAGTACCAAATATGATAAACAATCACTACCCAGGTTAGCTTATAATCATAAAAATAAATCCTATAAGCATATAAATACATGTGAATTTTGAAATAAAATACCATCTGCTTTTATAGCAAAAAATTACATTAATTTTATATCACATCATGTTATCCTATGGAAATTCAATTCAGTGAGATAAATAACAAACATATCTAAATATGTGGAACTCAAATTATCTTCTTGCTTCTGCCAAATTAAAAAAACTTTTTTTTTTTTTTTTTTTACAATAATGTACACTTAACTGAGTTAGATTTTTGAAAGTCTGGAACTGGCAGATTTCCCCAGAGTTGTATCAGATATCAGAATCAAGGGTTATTAACATTACAAAGAACACTACTGTCCTACAGTGTCCCCTTTATCATTTTGAGCAGCTGCCTCAAGGCAAAGCATTTAACCTTGGGAAACACGATAGAAATTCTGGATAGTCAAAACCTGTCAGTGGATTCCCTCTACTGAGATCTACTGTAAAGTTTCATTTAGCTGCAACACAAGAGAAAGATGAAAACCTTATCATTTGATGTTTATCATTTCCATTCAAAATCCCCCAAATACTTTTACTTATAAACAGCAGTATTCCATTTGCCGGTAGAACATTGTTTATCCCACCGAGAATGTCATTTCAAAGAAAGCCTTCTGAGAAAGGTGTGCTAAATATTTATAAACATAGGTTCACAGATTATTTCTTTCCAGGTGTCTTAGTGCAAGATGGTAAATTTGGCTTTTTTTTTAAAGAATGTTACTCTATTTTCTATTTTGGCAGAAAAAAGCTGTCGTTTGCATGATTACTTGCTAAAGATTAGAAATCAATTAGAAATAGTGCTGGTGACTGAGAGTGGACATGCTTAAAAATGACAGATGGCATTTACCATTGACATAAACCTTTGGAAAAGCAAATTTGGCAAGATTTCTCAAGAGACATGAGACTTTATAGCTTTGATTAAGTAATTTCAGTTCTGGGACTCTGTCTTAGGGAGATACGATTAATTATGATGAGGATGAGAAAGACCACTATTTTATACCATGTGCTATCTGTTTTAATTCTCAAAACAATCCCATGAGCAACACTGCCAGTGAGAAAACTGAGATGCAGAAAGTTTTAGCAGCTTTCTAGGATCTCACAGACAGTAAATGGTGGAGTCAGGTTGACAGAGGGGAAAATCTAACTCCTATCCCGCTAGATGTCAGATGTGCTGAATTTCTGTCCCCTGAAATCAAAGAATGAATTCCAAATGACAAAAGAGGTTAAGAGTAGGAAAGGTTTATTAGGGAACAGGAGTAGCTCCTGAGAGACAGGAGGGGTCCTGGAAGGGGGTTGCCATGAAGGCACTTTGTCAGAGGTAATTTATACAGCAAAGTTACAACGTGGGTACAATGTGGGTTAAGCTGCCATCACTTGTAGGATTACAGGTATAGATGCTTAGCTAATATTGGTCCAATAAGGGAGCAGGTCATGTAGCAAGCGTACCTGGAAAGAACAAAGGCATTTTTGGGAAGGGATGAGTCCAAAGGTTCTTCTGGTCACCCACTTGGACGACTGATGTCTGTCTGGATTTTACTGGAGCACGTGGTGCTTATTCCTTAGAGGGGCATGAAGGTCTGGTCATTGAATCTTTACCTTGAGGCCTGGCCTTCTTCAAATGCACCTCCAGCCACAATTCTGATGTCTTTATTTTTTTTTTCTGCTGAATTCCTTGACAGCCCAGTCCTTCTCTGATTATGTAGTCATTTGTATCTAATTTAGCTGCCTATTGTGGGACCAAAATGACTCCATCTTGGAGCCGTCTCCTTTGTTCTCTCAAATTTGTGCTTAAACTAGGAATTCACCACTTGAAACTCCTGAGTTTATTACCCAACCACCTGTGTGCCCGGGGAAAGAGCGTTCCGGGCACACTATCTGTAGGATAAGTAGTTAATGAGCTGACTGTCCACACAAGATAGATGTGGCCATTAGTCAGTGGGTCTGCTAACGATCAGTATGTAACAACCGGCCGTTAATCTTTGCCCCTTTCTCCCTCACAAAAACCAATATGTAATCCCCTTTGACCCCCAAAGCCTAGCCAACCAAAACCCTACACTTCATATGTATTAAGTATTAACCAATCACCTGGCTACTAATAACCAAAGCTTGTTGTATTCTCAATAAAAACCCTGCTAGTTTGGGACTCGGGGCTCTCAATCTCGATCCGCTGTGTCGGTGACAATTGAGAGTCCCTGCTTAAGCTTGAATAAACGACCCTTGTGTGCTTACATCGGAAACGGCCTCCTGGTGGTCTTTGGGACCTCACAATCTGGGCACAACACCTATAATAATGTCTTTAAATCAGGAAATCTAATATCAGTGTTTGAATGCATATTCACTAAACCTCAATCAACACTTTCTGTAAAATTTCATGTATAAGTTATTTGCCATTATATTTATGAATATCTGAAAGTTTAAAAGTATAGGAGATGATTAAAATTATGTATCATAAAATGATATCAAGAGAATTTTTATGTTGACAGTTTTGAAAAAATAACCATAAATCTCAGTATAGGATAAAAAAACATGTTTATTTAAGGTACAATAACAAAAAGATAGAAAGAAATACACCAAAATGCCAATAAGCCTTATTTATTCTACTTCTTCCCTATATTTTCTACTTGTCTCTAATGAATATATATTATTGTAGAAATAATAAGTACATTAAAATCTGACACTTAAAAACATCTATTAAAGACATTGAAAATATGTTTTTAACTTTTTAAAGTTAAAAATCCTGTACTTTGCTTTATTGGTCATTCTATAGTCACATAGAAGAGAAAATATTGACTCCCTTCCTCAGTTTTAGTTTGCATAGCAACAATCAAGGTCAATGTTCTAATCTGTCTGGACGGTTTGAGAAAACAAATTTTGCCTCAGATCACAAAGAAATTCATATATAATAAATGCTCAGATTATGTACACATCGTGACATCTTGTGTCACACTTCATGCTAAATCTAGGGTTTAAAAATATTTTAACATTTGCATTTTAAGGTTTTGGCTATTTGTGTCTGTGGACTCAAATAGCGCCATTTGGGTCTGATTGCTTATCTAAGGAAATTAAAAGAGAATGCATTACCTGACATTTAATTCATAATAAAATTTGCATGTCCCCACATTTGACCTAAGAAATTAAACTGGTAGAGCAACCTGATCAATTAGCCAATTTACTATAAATTTTATTCTGATTCAATTGAAAAGCAATCTGTTACATTTTTTAGGCAGATGGGAAACTTTCACTTTGAGTGCCATATCGGTGATCCTCAAATGTGAGATTGAACTTTGACTCTAGATGACAGCCGGATCTCACAATACAGATCCCATTTTCGCACTTTCCCCTCTAATCTTAGATTTTACTTCTTTCTGGTATAGGATGATTTGTCAGTTAAAGGTTGATGTATTTCCTCTCTGTTAGTTTTCTATTTTGTCTCTAAGATATTGTTGATATAATATTTCCCCAATCAGACACTTAATTTCCTACTTTTATTTTTTAATTCCAAAAACTGTTTCTTCCCATATAAATAACAAATCTCATTATTTTTGCCAAATTAAACCTTAAAAAATCACAAGTTCTTGTCTTGTCTCCTCTCCTCTCCTCTTCTCTCCTCTCCTCTCTTTTCCATACAGCCTTTTTCTTCTTTCTTTTCGAAATAATTCTGTACTGTCCGTAGAACTTTCTGCAGTGGTGGAAATGTTTTGTATTCATGTTGCCCATTACTGTAGTCACTAGCAACACGTATATATTGAGCTCCTGATAGATGTCTAGTGAAACAGGAATTGAGCTTTAAATTTTATTTAATTTTAGTTAATATAAATGGAAGGAACCACAAGGGGTGGCTACTATATTATACAATGCAGATTTAGTGTACTCCTGTTGGTTAATGAAATCCTAAACTATTTTTTATGTTTAAAGGAAAATTGGAGCACACTGAAGCATTCATTTTCATATTCCACTGATTTTCTCCTTTTTCTTATATCATATCTCCTGTCTTCATTTCCATTGTTCCTCCCTCCTTCTCTTTGGATAGAGTTCTTTGATGCATAGTAAACAGGTCAACAGGGTGGAGAAATCTTGATTGTTTCCTTAAAAATAAGGTGGAGGGAATTGAGCATGGAGAAAGCTTCAGACATTCTCTTTTAATCAACTCTACCCTCCAAGAGCAGGAATTCTGTCCAAAGACAAAACAACTAAGTTTGACAGAAGTGAACTCTAGGTCATCTAATATTCATCAAAGCAGTCAATAAATTCTCTTCTTTGGTGTAAGCTAGTTTAATATCAGCTTCTATCAATCAAAAAAGTTCTCCTTAATTCAGATGGCAAGCATGAGGTCATTGAATGCAACGTGTGAAATAGCATGGTACTGTGATTACTATAAAGTGTTATCTTCTTTTTCTCTTGTATTTCATCTGATATCATGCAGAGTGATATGGTCTTTTACTGGATCCATTCATTTAGCACACTCATAGAAATCTTGTGATTTTCATGCTTTGGAGCAAAGAATTACACAGTAGAGTCCTTGGTTCCTCTAAATATTCTGCCCTCTGATTCTCTTAAATACCCTGATAGCTGTAAGTTGTTTTTGGATCTTATTAAGTGCGTCATTGATATCTCCCTTTGGCTTGATGCCACATGATGGGGTATGAGGTCTGTAGCAGCTTGGCAGTTTCCATGCTGGGCACAGCTGTCAGCAGCTCTTCACCTTCATTTCAGAGAATCTGATGCTATTGGCAAGAGATCAGAAGGCAATCCAGATAATAATTGGGGTTTCTCTTTAGTAAAGGAGAAATGGAAAGATCATCTTCCAGACCTGTCCTCCACCCCAGCTGTTTTTGGGCAGTTCTTCCATTTCACTGATGAAAACTCAGATTTTTTTCTTTATTTTATCCTATTCACATGTCCCAGCTCACAGTGGGGAAACAGAATTGTCCCATTTTTATTACATTACTTGCTGTTTTAGCACAATACTGTGCTTGAAGTGACAGCAGAAAGAGACAGCTGTTACCCAGAAGGCACTTGCCCTGCTTGCTGGGAACAGACTCTCCAGATTCATCCCTGAGATTGTGCATCAACATATGAATCTTTTTCTAAAAGGCAAATGGAAATGGAAGGATTGTCCTGTTCAGTTTTTCAGTTGACTAATGTTTGGCTCATGAATATAATTGGGAATTACAGTGAGAGATCCAGGAGAAGATGAAATCAATCTACTTAAAGCAGAGAGTAGGATATTGGAAGGGTATAAAAAAGGACAAAGAATGATACTATATAAAATGGCAAGGGAGTAAATGTAAAAGTCCTATAAGTAAGTAAAGAAAGTCTAAGCTATAAAATTTATTGAAGTCTGGAATAGTCCGGAATGTTCAATATAATTATTTAATATAAATTATTTAATATATTTTTAATAATTACTCAGAAATTTATACTATTGTGCTACTTACAATTACTTTTCCTAAAGTTTTTTCATTTTTCCATTATCAAAAGGAAGACATATCATGTTGCCCTTAGGTAGCAGGGCGGTATTGCTGGAAGCAGTTTGGGAAAAAGTGATCTAGGATGATTTTTTT
This sequence comes from Heterocephalus glaber, assembly GCF_000247695.1. Next base: position 27,124,293 of record NW_004624746.1, on the reverse strand, counting down.
CCCTTATTATGATTACTGCTTTTTAGAAGACAGGCTAGCTTCTTTTTTCTAGGTACAAACTACTTAGTCTTCTCTACTTCCATCTCTCCATCTTTATAAGAGGAAATGTTGGTGACTTCCAGAATGTGTTTGATTTCAGACAAATATCCTGAGGCTTTGGAATCGAATTTTAAAAAATAGGTAAAGGATCCCATTAATATTTCTGAGTGTTTTGTTTCTTTTTACTCTTTTTTTGGGGTGGTGGTGGTGGTACTGGGAATTGAACCCAGGGAGCATTGAACTACACCTCCAGCCTTTTCTTTCTTATTTTGAGATGGAGTCTAAGTTGCTCAAGCTGGCTTTGAATTTGTGTTTCTCTTGTCCCAGGCTTCTAAATAGTTAGTATTACAAGCATGTATCACCATGCTTGGATTTTTTTTTTAATTGAGGTAAAATTCATATAACATAAATTTTACCATTTTAATCTTTTAAAAATATACAATTCATTGACTTTTAGTAGATTTACAATGTTGTGCAGCCATCACTACTAGCTAACTTCAGAATATTTCATCACACAAAAAGAAATCCCATCACTATTATGCAGCAATTTCTTATCCTCTTTTCTCCCCCAGCCACTGGAAACCTCCAGTTTGCTTGATGTTTCTGTGGATTTGGCTATTTTGGACATTTCCTATAAATGGAAACATACAACATGTGGCCTTTTGTGTTTGACTTCTTTTGCTTAGCATGCTTTCAAGGTTCATACATGCTATAGTTCTATGCTTTTAGGAGGCTAAAAAAGTCAAATTTTTCAATGTAGATTGAAGAATAACAACACTAATTTAAAAGAATTAATTTTAATCCTGGCTATACTGAAGAATTTTTCATATTTCTTTCATAGATTTAGTGCACATTCAAGAATATTTATCTTTCTAATAAGATAGAGGGTGATATTACTCTTAAGTAATCTATAAATACATTGTTCATAGACAGGTGGGGAAATAGAGAGGTAAATATCAAAAATAGACAATGGAGAAAAGCTAATTATGGTAGAAATTAAAATTAAACTAATTTTTTGCAGCTGAGCCTGACTAGTTTTAGCTTAAGCTTCTTGTAATACAAGATGGAAAAGGAGTTAGTGGACACATAGCTCTGCTTTCTGATAAAATGTGTTTATTTTGTACCTCGCTTTAATCTCTAATGGGAGTTAAGTATGTGAATTGCTTATATAAGAAATGTTGAATGACTTAAAGGAAAAATGTCTTCAAAAGCCAGAGACATTTTTTTGTTTTACCTCTGCTGCCATAAATATAGCTTCTCCTGACCCATCAGCTCATTTTCTTATGCCCATGTAAGCTTTTCCATAGGTCAAGGAGTTTTCATTCTAGGACACTATCCCAACCCTAAATGTTATCTCAGGCTTTCTTGGGTTGACCATGCCCACTTTCTAAGGTAGGATTTATCAAACTTGTAACAAGCAATTTTGTTTCACTCAATTGTGTTGTATGTTTACTGTAGAGACAGGGACTGTGTTACAGCTGAAGTAGCTGAGAGGGTGATACCTAAATCAAGAAAGATGTGGTCCTTGAGCCTGAGGATGTGGTATTTAGTGAGATACAGGAGCACTTAAATGAACCACAGAAGGTATCATAATACGGGCATAGAACATACACAGGGTTAAGAGTCATGAAGGTAGTCTAAGTCATTGTGGGTTAGTAGCATCCCATCATATATGCCAACTCAGGGCGAAAAAAAGTAGAAGGGAATGGCATGCCATGGGGTTCACTAAGGATCACCTTTGTGTTTATTCATTTGACCTGTAATTGACTGCTTTCCTCCTTTCTCCTTTTTTTATTTTGATGATTGTTACTTTTCTTCCTTAGCAAATTATATGGGCAGTGTTCTCTGGTTTACACATTAAAATAACAACCAGAAAAAGATAAGCTTATTTTTGGAGCTTGGGTTTTAGATTAAGTGTAACTAAGATGCACCTGCAGCACAGGTATCCTGTGTTAGAGTGCTCCCCGCAACACAAGACCAGCTTTCCCCCACCTTCATGTTAAGTAAGAGGTCATATGTTTTGTTACCCTAATTTGTCTCTATAATAACTTTTCCAATCTTAACATGGAGAAATGTTTAAATATTTTCTAAGTACTCTTTCTGACTGTAGATCTTCATGACTTTGTGGATTTCCTTTACTATCCCTCAGATCTCTTTAAGAATCACACAATCTAATTTTTTATTACTGTTGGAAAAAAATTTAAAGATGCTTTTACAAAATACAAAAAAGGCAAAAAAACCTCCCAGATTTATAAATGACAAAATCAGCACAAAGAAAAAAGTGAGTGTAGAAAAAGTAGCAAGAACCAGAGCTGATTAAAAAACAAATAAAGCATATTGTGAGTGGGAGAAGAACACTCTGTGTCTGTACTGTCTAGCATCCTTTGAACAATTCCAGGACCTCATCAGCATTCAATACTCCTTGAATTATTTGCAGCTGTGTCTTTATATCCATGAGATGATGAGCTTTGTGCTGTGTCCTGTCCAGTAAAACTTGCTATGCATCACTGGCCCAGAAGGGCTTTAGAAAATGTTTGTGTGAATTTCTTACACAGTGAGAATTAGCATGAATTATTAAAAGATCAGATAATTGCAAACATTTACCTGATCCAGAATTTGGGGAGTTGTCATGAAATGAAAGTAAATGAGAAGTTCCTGGTTGGGTCCAGTTCAGAAGATGAGGCTTCAAAATTCTTTTATGGTCAATATTGGGAAGCCAGTGCCTGAGGCTTAAAATACCATGTTACAAAGGGGCTCTGCAGATAAGGAGTGGGCTCAGGCCACCTTGCTGGGAACACTACCATATCAATTATGAACTCTATGGACCTATAAAGGTTCCTCTAGTTTTTCTTGGTTCCTGGAAAAGTTATGGTTTCCAACATTTAAAATTGTTTGTTAAGGCCAGGGATTTAGCTCAGTGGTTCTGGCTCCTGCCTCGCAAACACAAGGTCCTAAGTTCGATCCCCGGTATCAAAAATAAAAATAAATAAATAAAATTTTTTTTGATCTTACAGTTGTATTTCAGAGTGTATGGTTTTCCTGGGGTCTCATTTTACTAGTCTATCTCAATTTTTCCTCATTTAAATTTTTAAAATGTTCTTTGAGTTTTAAAGAATTTTATTGTAGTGTAAGCTTTATGTCAAGTGCTCTTTATTTTTTGGTAAATGGCTGGAACTTTAATTGTCTGTTGCTGTGTTATAAGTAACCCAGACTTAGTCATGGGAAGCAACAATCATTTTATTTTACTTTTTTTCTGGTGAAGTTGTGGGGGGTTTTTTGTATAAAGCAATGAGGCCATTTGATCATTTACTGGAGCTAAAATAACCATTTTCTCTCTATAAGTTAATTATATAGGAATTTTTTTATAGTGATAGAAAACTAACACACCCCTGTATCTTTCCAGATTCAAGGAACATGTAGAACCAATCTCTAAATGGTTTGAATGCCAAAGAATTTGTGGCCATAACTTTTGAACTACCAGAGCAAGGTGATTGTGTACTTAAGGTTCAGTGCCTTTGTTTGTGTAAAGAATGTTGCTTAGAAGCACTAAAAGTAATCTGTCAGGGGGTTACAATTTCATCTGTAAAGAACTAGATGGAAAATATTTTTAGTTTTGTGGGCCGCAAAACAGTAACTACTCAATTCTGTTGTTCATGACCTCAGTCAAAGACTATACATAAATGAATGTGGGTGGCTATGGTCCAACATCTTTATTTATGGACTCTGAAATTTTGAGTTCTGTATAATGTTCAGGTGTCATGAAACGCCATTCTCCTCTTGATCTTTTGAAACCATTTTAAAATGTAAAAGAAATTCTTAGCCTATGGGCTGTATGAAAGCAGGTACCAAATTTGGCTCTTAGAGCACATCTTGCTGATCTAAGTAGATAACATTTCACAATGTATGGAATGTGATGAATAATTATCGCACAGATAGTTATTATACCCATATATTCACAGAATCACATTAGAGAGGCTGCTGACTTTTCTGATTGGTTTAGATTTCTCAGAAGAATATATATTACACAACTCATTGTATAGATAGATTAAAACACAGTTATAGATATCTTAGAGCTAATATAAAATTTTGTGGTGTCATGAGCTAGTGGAAGGCACACAGATGCTATTATTATAAATTAAACTCTCACTGTCTACTGAACTTTGAGTCACTGACCACCAGTGGCAATTAGGACCCAATCCCAACATTGTGGAAATATCTCAATATGACTCACTCAGAGTTGCTCTTCCTTTACATTTGTTACTAAGGTGACCACTTTCTTTTATTTTTCTGTTGCAACTCTATCATTTTTTCCTTGAAATTATTTTCAACCACATTTTTATATGCAGAGCACTTAGAATAGTCTGACATAAGACTTTCAAATCATTGTTTATTAATTGAATACACTAGCACCCAGAGATGTTCAAACTTGATCTCTGGAATCTGAAGTCTTTGGCTTCCATTCTTGGCTCTGGTACTTGCCAGCTGTGTAACCTTGGGCAAATTATTGAACTTTCTTGATTTTCAAGGTCCTCATCTGTAAAATTGGGATAAAAATCAATGTATCCTATGATGTTATGCTAGCATTCAGTAAGGTTATACATATAAGTTCCTGATTAATAGTAAATGGTTAATAAATATTTGCTACATATACAAATATTACTGCAACTCATTTTGGAATTCCCTGGGCCATGTGTTTATTCTAGTGGCCAGTTAGAGCTACTTCAGTGGTATGATTAAATGTGAGTCTAATTTATTTGGTCAGCAGCAGAATTTAATATTCATCTTTAGTTAAGTCTTTATAATTTTCTGGAATAACAGAATTTCAGTGGAGTCTATCTTATTATGAAAATAAAATAAACAAATGAAATTATATATTTACTGAATAATTATGTACTTAGCCCCTGTTATATGGTTGGTACTATTTACTTACCGAATATATCTTCTGGAGAGCTTTTTAAGCACAAATTGCTAGACTGCACTCCCAGACTTCCTGATGTTGTAGTTCTCGGGGGTGGGCAGCCTACAAGTTTGCATTTTGTTCAGGTTCCCATGTGATGTTGCTGCTGGCTCCAGGTTGCTTCTTGAGAACCACTAGTCTAAGTGACCTCTATTGTTCTTCCTCTTCTGAGTATTATTTCATTTACACTTTTGTGCATAACACTTCTCATCCACGGAACTAGACCCTGTTCCAGCTATAACATCCACATCAGAAAATAAAACAGACAAAAATTCCTGCCTGCTTGAATCTTCCATCCCAATACTTATGGGAAGGACTTAAGATGGACCAGGAATCTCCTGAAGCACTTTAGAAACATTGCTCCATTTAATCCTTTAAAAGACCCTATGAGGGACATACTATTATTTCTTATTTTACAAATAGGGAAGCTGAAGCCAAAGGCTAAGCAAGGTGTGCATGGTCCTATCGTGATGTGTAACAGAATGAGCACTGTAGCTTAGGTGGTTTAGTCCCAGAGCCATGCATTTTAAGCTAACATTCTACATAAATAATTGGAAAGTAACAAGTGCCTTAGTCCCTTCAGATTGCTATAACAAAATGCCATAGACTTGGTGGCTAAAAACAGCTGAAATATATTTCACCCAGTTTTGGAGGCTGGAAAGTCCAAGGGTAAGATACCAGCAATTTTGTGCCACATGAGGGTCTGCTTGCTCCTTCACAGGCTGCCATCTTCTCTCTGCATTCTCATGTGGTGGGAAGGCAAGGAAGCCCCCCTGATCTCTTTTATAAGGAAATTAATCCCACAAATGAGGATCCTGGCCTCATGACTTAGTCACCTACCAAAGGCCCTGTGTCCTAGTAACATCACATTGTGGAGTTAGCACTTGAAGATATGAATTATAAGGGCACATTTAGAGCTGTGAGATTTGCTGGAAAGTTTAATAAAGGACAAGTTTTTGCTTAACTGATGTGGGTGATCATCAATTTGATACCAAAGACTAAGCTAAAATAAAGAATTAAGCAAAAGAATGAAAGAATCCTTATAATCAACTCAGCTGGAGAGTACCTGTGTTTAAAAAAAGTTAAAAGCTGTAAACATCTAGGCTCTTTGTTCAATGCCCCTGAAACAGTTAAAATAAAGTTTCAATAATGTTATTTTTAAAAGGGTGGAAATCCTTTCCAGGAAGCACTAAGTGCTATGAGAGAGTAGAGGGGTGCATTAAAGTAACTACTCCAGACATCCATTTGCATCTGGGAGAGAGTCTTTAGTACAAAATTGTCTTTCCAAGACTCATCTCTGCTGTTTTACATCATCTGTCTTGTGATGAGCAAAAGCTTCCAGGCTGCATCGGATTTAGCCTGCCCTGCTGCTTAACCTACTTTAGGGTCTCCATTTTTAGCTAGCATTTCTATGCAAACCTATTAATTATCAAAGCACATCATAAATAAGTGCACAACAAAATGCCTGGGGTAGAGCAGGTGCCCGATGTATGTATAACTTTCAAATTGTAGGTAAAAATAATGCTTGACTGGAAGATTAAGCAATTGAATTATTAGAATACCTTCAACTTCTTCATGGAATCCCATTCTTCCTACTTTTTCTGAGAAATTCCAATCATTCCACTGTTTTTCATGTCATTCTCAAACTCTGCTTAATCAAGAAAAACACTCCTGACAAAATCAGATCCAGGTACATTTTCTCTCCGAACTATTTTAGTATGATTGTCTAGGTTTCTTGACAATCAGAGGAATAAGTCCAAGGGAGAGAAATAGTTTAAAAGCATTGATGAATGTGAATAAGGCACATCAGGCTTTAATCTCATCAAGGAATTGAGACAAATGCATGCAAGATTTAAAAATAACAGTACATAATTTGGTTACACATATGTGGCTTGGAGGTAAGCTAGAGGCTCGAAAGGCAGCTTGTATAAAGATAATCCCAGGAATTTAGCAGGGTAAGTAGTAAGAATTTCAGCTTTAATCCAATTCAAGGGCAAGAGAACTAAAGGATTCAGAAAAATCAGATGATGTAGGGGACATGGAGCTTAATTAGCTTGGATAAGTTACTGGTGGAAATTTTTGGTGGCGGGGTGGAGGTGTGCGTTATCATTCATTCTTACTAATTCTGCATGTCAAGAACTATACTGAGCCTAATCTTCAGGGGCTTTTTTCTTTTTCTTTCTTTCTTTTTTTTTTTTGTAGCGGGGATCAAACTCTGGGACTTGCGCTTGCGAGGCAGGCTCTGGAACCACTGAGCCAAATCCCTGGCCCTTCAGGGTTTTTTTCTAGCATTGGGGTTTGAACCCAGGGCCTTCACACTGAGCTATATCCCAGACCTTTTTAAATTTTAAAATTTTGAGACAGGATCTTGCTAAGATACTAAGTGCCCTGGGCTGGTCTCACACTTGCAGTCCTCCTGCCTCAACTTCCCAGATCGCTGAGATTACAGGGTATGCTACCACACTCTGCTAGTCTTCAGTTTTGATTGTATGTCTTTGTCCATTTCTATCTTCACCGCACAGTAAAAGAAATTATAATTCTTGCTTGAAAGCCTCCAAAATCACATTTAACTCTAGCGTGACTTTGAGCAAATCACCTTACTGCTCTAATTGTGCCTTTTTTGTGTGCAAATGAGAAAAATGAATTTTACAGTTTTGCTATAAAAATAATGTCTGCTATGTGTCTTCAAATGTTACATTACTTCTCTTCTATCTGGATTCTTTTTTCCTTGTTTTCATGATGGCTCAGAGTTGTTGTCAAATATATGTACTTAAGCAAAAAGAAAGTTAATTATGCTATCATTTCACATATTTCATATGTGCTTCTCTGGTCCATAGAGAACTTGCCAAACCTCCCTGTGGGGATAGAAATTAAGTGGCATCCCCACTTCTTGAAGTTTTTGTTCACAATGGATACTTAATGTATCTTTTGGTGATGACTGACAGGAACAATTCAATTGCTCTGCATTACCCTTATGAAAGATGCTTGCATCCACAGATTTCTGCATTCATTAACTGTCCCATCCCCTCTGTGGGTTGTATTGAAGCTGAAATATAAATAGCTGTTCTTTCTTTAGCTACCTTATTTGATTTCTAAGTTACATAAGAGAGGATGTTTCAGGGAAGTGGGGTTAAGGTAGAGGCCTTTCTTTTGGTACATGTTTAAATTTCGTAAGTAGTCACTAAATCATAAAAACTGAGCTAGATTCCAGATTCCTTTTGTACTTCTGTTTTAGCTTAATGGTTTATTGAATGTTATTCCTCAGGATCTACTACCATTTGGATGTGGTTTGAACATAAAATGGTAGAAGATTAGTCCCCAGTGTGACAGTGTTGAGAAGTAGTAGAACCTTTAAGAGGTAGGGCCTGGTGGAAGGTGATTAGATTGCTGGGGCAGCACCCTCAGGTGGGATTTCAGCAATTCTGATAGGTCCTGTTTAGGTCCCCTGAGAGCAGAACAATTGTTATATGTAAAAAGTTATATAAAAAAGTAAGCTTGGTCCCTGAGTCCTTTTGGCTTCCTGTCTCACCATATGATCTCTTCCTTCTGCATGTGCCCAACTTCCTTTCTGTTTCTTTGCCATGTTGTAATGCAGCCAAGGGTTCTCATCAAGGTTCTGGTGCCATGCTATTTGAAGCCCCCACCTCTGGCCACCAGAATCATGAACTGAACAATCCCTTTACTTTATTTATTCATTTATTTATTTATTTATTTATTTTCTGGTACTGGGGATCAAACTCAAGGCCTTGGCTTGCAAGGTAGGTGTAGTGCCACTGAGCTAAATCCCTGGCCCAATCCCTTTACTTTATAAAGCATTCAGCCTCAGGTATTTTATTTTAACAACAGAAAATAGATTAATATAGCATCTCATCTCATACTGTCAACCTTGTTTCCACCCTAGTCTTGGTTTTAGCTACCTATTTAACCACTAAAGGAAAGGTAATTTGAAAGCTATATGTTCTTTATACAAAACTTCATATTTCAAACAATAGGAAAAATGACACCCTTAGTTCCATGGTTTGGATAAATGTTCCCTAAAGGTCCATGTGTGAAAGCCTTGTTCCCCGGGCAATGGGACTGTGGGGAAGTGGTGGAAACTTTGAGAGGTGGGGCTGGTCCTTGCTCCTTTGTCTTCCATTCTTTTTCTCTGTGGCCACGAGGTGAGGTGAGTGGTTTTGTTCCACTGTGTGTTCTTCTTTGTGTTGTTCTGCTGTCACTGTGATGTGCTGCTTTGCTAGAAGCCCAAAAGCAATGAGTTCAACTAATTACAGAACAAATTCTCTAAAACTGTAAGCCAAAATGAACCTTTTTGTGTTTATGAGTAGATTATCTCAGATATCTTTTATAGTAATGGATCTCTGACTAACACATCTGTATTAAACACATGGCTCCAAATCATGGCTTGATGATTTGCTAGCTATGTGCATCTTATTACTGTCTCAAATCTTAATAAGAGAATGAATGATATCTCTGAGTCTGAAAGACATAAAGAAGTCTTACATATTATTTTGGTTATAATTTTGTGAACCAAAATTTCTTAAGTTTTAAAGAATAAAGTGGGGAAGTCCTCATTTGTGGTCTCTTATGTAGTTCAGGTAGATGTTGCCTGATATTGGGTCATCTCAAAGGTCAGTTGGATGGAATGTCCAGGATAGTTCACTTGTATGTCTGGCAGTTCATGGTGGCTGTTGGCTGGAAGCTCAGTGAGGGCTATTGACTGGAGCTGGTATCTGTGACTTTCCATGGTAGTTGGACTTTTACATGGTATCTGGCTTTCTCCAGAATGAGAATCCCAAGAGAACAAGGCATTGACCTTATTATTGCCTTGGAAGTCAAATAGCATCACCCCTGCCATACTCTGTTGGTTATGAGTAGTCACAGATGAACCAAAATAAAGGGAAGGGGCATAATTCTCACCTCAAGGTTACATTACAGAGGTGCCTATGAGGAAGGAAGCTTTGTCAAGACTGTCTTTGGAAAATACAATCTGCTTCATCTTGTGACTTTTATCATGTTACTGATGTTTTTTGAGCTTCAGTTTCCATCCCTAAAACGGTGATAAAAATGTTCAACTTTATGGAAATTTCATGACAACCAGATAGAAAGCTTGGTTAAAGTTTTTTTCCCTTGGAAAAGTTTAATATCTTAGAGAATTATTTGAGATTACAAAATATGTAGATACTTTAGGCCTTCAGGGATGTCTATGAATTCGTGGTTGTGAAAGATAATTCTGAGATTATGTCTGCATTTCATACAGAAAGATCCTTCAAACCCAATCTGAATGTGGTATGTCTAAATATTTCAGCTCTGCAATGGAATATTTCCTAACAGACTGTCATATGCAGTGTAGTTAAACAGCCAAATTTAATTACCATTCATGCAATGAGACCCAATATTCATTTTCTTACAAAGAACTTGGCTTTGGTACCTCTCGGTATATGCCAGACAATAGGTAATTATTGAAATGGGAAGGGAGTTCTGACTCCCATCCTGTTTCCAGGATGGAGCATTTATGGTGTAGGATGATGATTGCTGGATTAATTTTCAGTGTTGAAGTCCAAGCTGACCAAGCCCAGGGACTAGGCTCATAAAATGAGCTCCCCATTTCCATTCCTGTCCCGATCAACAACCTCCAGGGCCAACTCTCTTCTACAGTTATAATTGAGAGGAAGGGAAACAGTACAAATTTGCAATTATCTTTTATGTCATATTTATTTTCTTGTGAATTATTAAATGATTTATCATCCAAATTTAGTTAACGTACCTACTAATTTGAGAGTGGAAAAGACCCAAATCCTCACTTTCATTTATTTAATGGGCATGACTAATTGAAAATAAAAGGTTCTTTGCGCATACCACTAACTTTTCCAATGAGTTGCTTGGTGGAAAGTTTTTAAATTAAAATGAAGTGAATGGCATATTAAATAAAAATGCCAGCTATAATACCGTGTGTGTGTGTGTGTGTGTGTGTGTGTGTGTGTGTGTGTGTTGGACATGCACTGTTTATTATGGCATAGATCTGAAATGTTATGACCTTTTGGACTTTTAACAGGATAGAAGAAGTCTTTTCTCTTCATAGGATTTCATGCCTCTGGGAATACAAATCTCAAATGGAAAGCCTGGGAATGTTTTCTAGACATAAAATTGTTTTTTGTTAACCCAGATCACTTATACAAATTGGGCTGTGTGCCATGAGATGCATCTATTCTGACAATCTGAGTCCAGAGGAGGAAACAATTCCTAAGACTGGTATACTTTATTCTCTCCTAAAACCAAAAATCTTCAATTTAAATCACTGCAAATGAATGATTGGTAATATTTTCCTGTGGTTTAGTTTCAAGATGGAAAACAAATGCATTTTTAGGCAAAAAGGTGAAGAAGGCATTTAAAATTCTGCTTCATCATGAATGATATGTCTGGCTCTTAAATGCATAAGAAAATGAATATTCAGTATCTGTGGTGTATGAAATTAGGGCAAAATAGTATATGTCAATACAAATTATCTTGTATCATGATAGAAAAAGAATAATAATGTAATTTATGTTTTTCTCTTGAGAAGTTGTCATACATTTTTCAGTGCCTTTTGTGTCAGCTACTGTGCCAGATACTTTAATTACATAATATCATTTAGTCTTTGGGATACTATTAAATAACTATTAGGTATAGCTGGAAGTTTAGTAGATGGAATTGTAAAATATAAACTCCAAATAATAATTTCAAATTTGTTCTTCTTCCTGAATTAGTAATATTACATTTTATGAAACTATTAGGCTTATCTTAAAATTGTTTTGTCTTCTGTAGAGATCATTTCACCTTAGGAAACAGGCATCTCCAATGGTAGCTCATGAGCTACCAGTGCAAAGTTTTCTTTGTTGACTTGATTGAAATTGTAAGCATATGAAAACCTTGGCTAAAATGGATCCTATGTGAACTGAGAAAAACATGGGAGGCAAAGCCTTCCAAAGAAGCATAATCAATTTAAGAGGCAATTAATACAATTGGACTAGAAATTAGCCTAGAAAGATTGAGTGATACCAAAACAAAAATTACAACTTTGAGCACTTTCAATATGCTGGCAGCATTAATTATTTTATTTCTAATTTTCAAAAACCCTCTGAAAATTGGGAATTATTATTTCCATTATACAGATGAAGAAAATTGGCTCAGAAGGATCAAGAACTTTCTTCAAGGTCACATTAGTGGCAATAAATTTAATTAGAAGTAGGTTCCTTCAAAGATCCTCTATCTTATTGTTCCTTTCCCCTTTCATTGCTTATTAATGGAAGCATCTACTTTAAACATTATAATCTAGGATTAATATTTGACATATTTCAAAATCCCGAGATGGACTGAGGATGAGAAAATCAATCCAATTCATCAAAACTCTGTTGATTGTGGAAATGATAAAAAAGAAATCCAATGATATTACAACTGCTTCAATTAAGGAAGGTAAAGATTTTGGAGAAATTGAAGGGGTTATTTGGCAGATGTATCATTAACACAGATGAAATCTAGTCCCCGTGTAACTTTATGACTTTTGTTATTTGATTTGCCACCTATTTGGATTAAATTATACTAAATAATTGCCAAATCTCTTCAATGTGTGTTGTATAAACAGCTCAAGGGAGAAGATTGGAGTGGAACAACATTGGAGATAAATGATTGGATTTTTTTTCTGTCTATGAAGCAATCTGATTCACTGGGTTGAACATTCTTGCTTTTGTGCAAACCGCTTTAGTCCCAGAGCAGGTGTTGTAAATGCAATACAAACCCCTACAGGAGATCTACAGTTAACATACATGCTGGAAAATATATTATGATGCAGAAGTGTTTAGCTGCAGATACTCGGGCTGAGCATTATAGTTTTCTTGTTGCATTGCCTTTTAAAGCACATTGTAGCTTAGGAAGTCATGTACTATCAATTTTTTGTTTTGTTTATTTTTTCTGAGCATCTTTAGGCATGTTGACCAAAAATGTTTCCTAATTTGATTTTCCCTTGAAGCAGAGCTATGACAGCAGTACATCTAATATATGTATGAAAGGTGATTCCAGGAGGCACCAGAAGGGAGTGCAAAAGTCAGAGAATGGAGGGAGAAAATATAGAATGGATTAAATCAGATTATTAGTGTTGTCAACCCTGGGGTGAATACCTCTAAGGAACTCTCGTGGACATTGAACACTGTTTGTCAGAGCTTTCCCACCTAAGTTCTGAGCATGCTATTTCCCTCTAGGTCCTGCTATCATCCATTGAGACTGTATCTAGTAATAGAAAATAAGTGGCCAAGGATGACTGGGTGATCCAAAAAGCCCTTAGGCAGGAGTTACATATGTTTGCCATCAAACGTCATTAGTGAAAAGAGTAAGACTGAGGGCCAGTGGCTTAAGATAAGGTACCAAATATATCTACTGTACAAAGCAAGTCTTTTATCTGTTTCATCCTAAAATTCATCCCCTTTGCAAGCAGAACTGGGTTAGATGCTGGGAATGAAAAAAAAAAGATGAAGAAACATTCCCTATCTGTGAAGATTCATCATATTCAATAATCAAAGCTCACCTAGGAGGACTGTAGGACACCACATGATCTGAATTAGTTTGATCAAATAAACAGTATGAAGGAGTTTTAGGTACTATAAACATGATAGATCACCAACATGCCCCTTTGAAGCACAGATAAAGAACTATACCACTCCCTGTGTTTACCTCTCTTATTCCCACTGAATGCTGTTATTACATTCTATTCTTTTCTCCTTTTTTAAACTGCATTCAGGAAAATATTTTTCCCTGACTCTAAATTCCTATACAATTATTGCCCCCTTATTGACATTTCATGGTTGTACCTTCATGGCCAAAAGAATAATTATGAAAATATAATGTGGAAAAAAAGAGAAACATCATCGTTTTAATTGGTGAGGATTAATCAAATCATAAAACCACTCCATATTAACCTCAATGAACTATTTCAGACTCTAACCTCCAAAGTTGATATAAAGGTACCCTGAGCGCTCCTGTGAGGGCAATTCGTATCCATTAATTGTTACAATAGAAGATACACTGGGTCTCAGCTGGTTGCCATTTTTTTTTGTATTTGAAATGTGCTTCTCAGCGGAGATCGGAGGACACCATTGGGACTCATTTGAGTCTGACTTTCACATTAATTTTGCTGTGCTGTGAAGAGCAAAGACAAAATCAATGTCCATCAGTGATTATTCAAGGTAAAATATCTAGTGATATTGAATACCAATGACAGCAGCAGGCATAAAATTTGCTTAAGGTTTGTTGAGTTGACAACCATTTATTCCAGTCCTGCCTCATTTCCCACGTTGCACTTATTTTTTAGGAAAATAAAAACAATTACAAGGAAAAATAAATAAATTCTACTTACTGACTCAATTTGCCAGAAGCCAGATCTATTTCAGAATGGTAGAGAATAATGAAAATTGTAGAATTTTATAAATGTAACTAAGAATAATATCTTTTCAATTGGGAGAGGCAAAATATTTCACAGTGGATATTGACACAAAAATCACATGGCTCAATTAAATTTTCATAATGAAAGCTCTTTGTAGCTTGTGATTGAACTTGAAAAGGAGAAAAGCCTCGAGCTATATCTTGGGTCCTGAATAAATATTCTTAAGCTGAACACATGCTCATGGCAAAAAAAAGTATGAATATATCTTGTATTAAAAGTTATTTGTTTTGATTGTTATTATGATGAAGTCCAAATATGCTTTCAATGGTATGCTATACTTTCTAAGGAGTTATAAAGTACACATAGCAATAGCAAGAAAGTATTGAAACCTTTATTTTGTCATGCCTGAGGCTTCAGTTTAGATTGTTTATGCAGCGTCTAACTTTTTGGTTAAATAATAGGATGGGGGATGTGGGATGGGAGGAGGGTTTCTAATCAGTCAGTGCTTGGGCCATAAGCTCTTAGATGTTATCTCTCATTAAATTAAGTGGGTTGGGTTGGTGGTGCCAGGTAGACACATACACAATTTCTGTTCTTTTTAGACAAACTCCTGTCTACATTCCAACATTATCAAATAGAAAAAGGAAAAAAGAGAAAAAGTGAAAGTACTAGGTTTTTTGTCTTTCTGGTAGTAAATAATCAGTTTGAATTGTCTATTTTTTCACTGACTATTTTCTTATAGTATAATTACTTCTAAACATTTTTTATGAGGATTATTTTCCAATGAAAATCAGTTTTACTCTGCTGAATCTTGTAATTAATTTCACAAGGGAATGTTAGATATTAGCCTTTAGGGATATTTTGTTCTTTGTTCAGATGACTGCTTCTAGGAGGCCAACGGCAATGTGCTGAATCTGATAGTTTCATCATTTCCATATTACTCCCTTTTTATAAGAGCATGAAATTTGATCTGATCACTAGGTTGGATGAGATAGGCTAATGATGAGTTAGAATGGGTTCGTCCTGAGGCCATGGAAGAATATTTGAAGTTTGAAGACTCTAGTCTAATTCAAGACAGAATTTTATATTCTCTTAGGTAGAAGCTTTCGTAGGGCCCATCATCCCTCTACTGTATAAACTACACTGGACTATAGAAACTGTATTAGGTCTACAGATGCTAGAATTTCACAATGGGTGATAGAAAAGGTCCAGATTGCCATAACTTCTTGATCTTTTGGCCAAGATCAAGTGCAGATTGCCAAGCAGTGTATACTGTTCAGGCAGTACGCACATTAGGGTGTAGGTACCATTTTAGGCTCAGTGGATGTCAAGATGAATAAGAGAATGATTTTTCCTTAAGGAATTCACAATACTGTGAAGAAAACACATAGAAGTTAAAACAACTACTTGGGATACTGCTTTAATAAAGAAAAAATAAATTCTTGGATTTCCTGGAAGAGTCGCAATGGGGGAAAGTTTTGGAGATATGGCTTGTTACTTTCAGATGACTGCATTTAAGGGCAAACCTCAAGCTTCTGTGTCTTCCTTATAGAAGATTAGTTCCTAATGACTGACTGAAATCTAGAGGAAGGGTGAGGGTTTAAAGGTGTGTGATAAAAAAAAACACACCTTCTTAAATTTTGTTCCACATATTATCAATTTAGTACATTTGGTTTATAATACATGTTTTTAAATTCTATGCTTTACTGCCAATTAGGATATTGACTAAGTTTATTTTTGTCATTTGATTTCTAAGTCTAGTGTAGCACCTGGAGATAAGGGTAGGCTCCACAGACATGCGTTGATTGCATAGATATGAGCTAGGAGGAGACAGCCTGTGTTTGGGAATGCACATTTCAGTTTCACTGGTAATTATTCTCATAATCTTGCTAATCTACTTCAGCACTTGTGACCCAGGTAGAATCACTAATTTTTTGTATTAGCTTGCCTGTTCTTAGAGTTTGATACAAATGAAACCATATGGTATGTACCTTTATTTCTGATTTATTTTCTCAAAATAAAGTTTTTGAGATTCATCTCTTTTGTTTAAGATATCAATAGTTTGTTCTCCTTTTTTTAAACAGTTGCTTAATAGCAGGTTAGGCTAATGTCTGAAGTCTTGATTGGCATAAAGTGGCAGATAATTGAGATTTAAGATAAGATTAAGGTAACTGCAAACCAGATTGTCAACTTGGTTGGCTTGAGACATAACTAGGAGATTAGTATAGCACACTTCTGGTTGAGCCTGGATGGGTTGTATAGGTGTGATCTTGATGACTGTTTCTGACCCCTGACCCCTTCCTCTCTGGCTCTTTCCCTGTCCTCAATGGCTGTGATGTGTACAACTTTTTTTCAGCACACTCTTCTGCTGTGACATTTCTACATAAAACCCAGCCAACCAAGGACTGAAGCATGTGTAATCATGAGCAAAAAATAAGCCCTTCCTCAAGTTGTGTATGTCGGGTGTTTTGTCCCAGGAAGAAAATCTGGCTAATACACACTTTATTGGTAAACTGGTATTAATATATAATATCTTATGGATGAACATTTTCATTGCTTCCATTTGTTAGCTATTATAATACAGTTTTGAGTATTTTTGTAGAAGTCTTTAAATTCCTCCTCACTTACTTTCGTGTGGCTTCTACAAATTGAGTTTATTTGATATGGGGCATGTCAACCAGCCCTCTCCCCATTGCCACACATACACACTCTGACAGTATCAAGTCCTTTCCTTGGGTTTATCCAGATAAAATTTGAATACATGGACTACCCATCAGTTAAACAAGTGGACATTATTACTTTTCACTCAAAAGACATATTTTACCAGTGGAACATTGCATGTGTTCGACAGAGATAAGCTCTTTCCAGTGATAGGTTCCGTAGAGTTCTCATCAGGTAGCTCTATCTTTTTGTCATTATTGCTAGTTATTGATGGTTCAGCATCTGACCTCCTTGGTAGAGCCATAAGAAGGCTCTTTGGCTGGTGTCTGACAGTGACTTGTAAAATGATGTCAAAGTTTCTGATACTAGAAACTCCAAGTTTCTTTGTTAGAGTCTTACTACAGAATCGAAAACTGCCACAGAAAGTGGTCCTTGTTCATGTACTCCTGGATCAGTCAAGCACAAAATACAATTGCTCTTTCAGTAGATAGCAAGAAAAGAGGGAGCTGGAGAGTAGATTATTGGCTAGAATTCAAATAGATTGTGTTAGGCTGCTGTCTGAAATCTTGATTGGCATAAGAGGACAGATAATTGAGATTTAAGATTAAGGTAACTGCAAGCTGGAACAATAATTCAAGATGACAAAATTCCCTTGTTCCTAATTTTTTCCCTTGAGGTAATTCTCCAATATCTTCCACAATAGGAACTTATCCACATCCTTGGCTGTAAAGAAGTTTGTTGGGACAAAGAATAGAGCTGATGTGCCATTCTTCATGCTTTATACAGGGAAGTCTTTAGCATATATATCCATTTACACCTCCTACACCACACACAAATCATCATACATTTGCTTAGTATTTGCCATGTCTGTGTTCTACCATATTGAAATGAACAACAGATTTGCTTAAATTTGTCACAAGTCTAAAATTCTTTAACAGAAAAGTTCAGCTTATTTTTGGTTCTTGCTTTCATAGTTCCCTCAGCTGTGTATTTATTATATTGTGTAAAGATACAGAAAAAAAAGCACATGGGAAAACTTATGTAGTTCTCTTTTATTAGAGTGGTTTTGTTATTGTTTTTGGTAGTGGGGATTGAACCCAGAGCCTCACATTGAGCTATAACCCCAGCCCTTCTTTTGACATATTATTTTGAGACAGAGTCTTGATAAATTGATCAATCTGGCCTTGGACTTGTGATCTTTCTGACTTGGGCTCCTAAGTAGTTGTGATTATAGATATGGCCACCATACCTGACTATTAGAGTGTCCTGATAGTGGTCTGTCTTCTTACCAAAGTATGGGTTCCTATAAGTAGAAACTTGAACTTGGTAGTCCCTGAAAGTTGTATGTTCCTTGTGTTTACATACATGTTATTCTCATTCTCTCCACCACCTTTGTCAACTATGCCCACATCTTTCCCAGGCTGTAGAATTGGAGCACTGACCATCTGTGCAAAGAATAGGCTCCAAGCAGAGACCCAGACAAGCTTTCAAGACTCCACTTAGAAAAACAGAAAATGACATTGTTAATTGAGGAATGAATATCTGGAGAGTTGTGCCAATATTCCCTTATCTAACTGGCCTTTCAAAATTGAATGCACTCACTGGAACCACTGGATCAGATACTGTCACTCTTCACATTCTGGGGGAGATAATTTTAGGGCTTTTTAGTCAGTTTCTGTTCAGCTCAGATTATATCAAATTTGGAAGAAGGTGAAACCAACCACATCTGTTTCATTCCACTTCCTGGGGAGATATGTGAACCCCATTATGACAATCGACTATTTTTCATCTAGAAATTTTCCTTTGAGTCAGGGCAGAGTTAATCAGCTCGCAGACAAAGCAGTTAGTTACTGTGAGTCTCTAAGATGAAACGTGCCATAAAAATGTATAATGGTAATAATTAGAATCATAATATTAATGATAGTGAAATTAACATTTTGACCTTCATCTTCTTCCACAGGTAAAAACATCAAATTCTGAGCATCATCCCTGAAGGTATAGCCGAAAAGGCTTTTCTATAATCTCGTCTTTCTCAAAAGCAATTAATTTCCACATAAGAGAGTGTTACTAGAATTCACAATAGTTTTAAAATATAATATTAATTTTCAAGGACATTATCACCAATAATGCAAAATAACTCTTGATACTTACTAATGACATCATCTTATTTTTCCATAGGGATAGGTGGCAAATTGGTTTAGCTTCCTTGATGAATAAATGAACAATGATACAAGTATTGAATACTTTTTACATGGTGACAAGTACCTATCATGTTTGCTCTTAGAAAAAAAGAGGGAGAAGAGTCACAGAAAGTGTCACTGGTAAGACTGGCACACCTGAAAGCCAGATGGTTAGAAATAAATAAAAAGGCACAGGAAAATTGGGATCAGCCACTTGGAGAAAGTCACTATGGCCCCCAGTGGCCTGCTCCTACAGAGGACTTAGATCTTTTGTTTCTGAGATAATGAATAGTCATTCCCACCAGAGAACCCCAGAGAAGGACACATGGCTGCACATCTATGCCTCCCTCTCTTTCCTTTAAGAAGCTTCTGTTATTGAGTAACTTAAGAAAAGTAGCTGCCACCTCTCCCATGCCCTCTGGTGCCCTGGTCCCTAAACTTCAGCTCCTGTGATTGCCCACACTTTAGACCCAGGCTTTGTGGCCTAGTAAGCTAGCTTTTACTAAGTATGCTTTTAACCAGACACTGGCTAGGCCCTGGCAGGAGCCTAATCCACTCTAACTCTCCACAAACCTTTGCTTACATTGTTGACTTCCAGGTTGTGCCATGCCTTGCATACTGTTACCAACAAGGGAGAGGTGAGATGTAAGGTGGGGTGCCTGTACCTTTTGCATGTTGAAACTTAGAAAACAGTGGTATTAATAGTTGAACCATTTAGCAGATGATTAAGGCATGAGAAATCCACCTTCTTTGGAAGATTAATGCCTTGCAAAGGGGCTTGAAAGAGGGTGAGCTTGTGCCTGTGGTGCTTTAGGATCAGGCCCAGAGGATGCAGCAACGAGTGGCCATCTTATAAATAGGAACTGCCCTCACCAGATACTGAACTTGCTGGCACCTTGATCTTGGATATTCCAGCCTCATACTCATTGTAGCAAATTGGGAAGATATTATTAAAATATGTTAGGAATGAAGAATAAAAATTACTGAATCCCACTATACACAAGAAATTATTTGTGAACATGAAACAATGGATCATTTCTTTTTAGTATATTTTTATGTGGCCACTTAAAGTAATAATATGCAAATGCAATGGAGTTTGCATATGGGAGGGTCTTTTAATTTATGAATATATAAAAATGGTTTATAATTTTAAAATGTCATGCAAATTTTAGACAGGTTGATCTTGGAGAAATAAAAATAAGTTAAAAAGAAAAAAACCTTGCTATCCACAACTTGAAGAAGGAGAGATTTATTTTGGCCCACAGCTGGTGCATGGTCACTGTTCATGGCAGTTGGTCACAAATCTTGGCACTGTCCATGTGATGCTGGTTTTGTAGGCATACGGAATGTAAGGGTTATGGAGGAGTCAACCCAGATTTCCAAGGAGGGCTTGGGAAGCCAGGCAGTGAATGACATGGTTGAAGTCCCTATCCCCACCTCCTCAGATGATCATGCATGAAGCTGTGGGGGTGAGGCCAAAGCTGCAGTGGAGACTTCAGGAAGTTGGAGAAGGCAGCAATGTGGGACATCATCCAAAGAAAGCTGTAGATAGCAAGCAAGAGGCCATGTGGATTGCAATCTGCAAGGCTACAGTGGCAGAGCTGCCCAATCCCTTTGGAGCTCACATCACACTACCTTGTGTCCTGGATGCTGGAGGTAGAGCTAAACATTTGCCATGCCATGCTGGTTTTGATTTTGCTTTGGTCCTATTTCATTCTGTTCCCCCATTTCTCCCTGTCGGAATGGGAATGTTTATCTGGTGCCATTGTATCTTTGGAGCATGTAACTTTCTTTTTGAATTTTACAAGGCTCACAGCTAAGAGTTGCCTTGAGTCTCAGAGGAGACTTTGGGCTTAGACTTTTGAGCAGTGCTGGAACTCTTGAGACTTTGGGGAAAGAATTAGTTTTTGGTTGTATGATGGATACAATTACATCACATTAAGTAGACTTCTCCATTTAGAGATTAAGTGTGGTACAAGGAAACATATCTTGTCTGCTAATCTTGTCAAATTGATTGGCTTGAAAATGCATAGCAGAAGCCAGGTGTGGTGATACACACTTGCAATCCCAGCACTCAGGAGGCTGAGGGAGGAGGTTCACCAGGAGTTTGAGGCCAGCTTGTGCTGTTTAGTAAGTTCAAGGCCAGCCTCAGCTATATAGCAAGACTCTGTCTCAAAAAAAAAATTTCCTAGGAGATTGATAGAGCATACTTCTAGAAGTGTCTAGGTGGGTCATGAAGACATGACCTTGGGGATTATGTGTGGTTCTGAGCCCTTCCTTTCTGCTGTCCCTTCCTTGCCTTGCTTCCTGGCTACCATGAGGTGTGTAGTTTTCCCCTTCCACTCTCTACTGTCGTGATATTTCTGCCTCAGAGCAGCTGACCATGAACCAACTGTGGGCCAAAATAAAACTCTTCTTTAAGTTGTGCATGTCAAATATTTTGTCCCAGCAATAGAAAGCTGATTAATTCAGAGGGTATTGTTTTTGAATGGCAACTCTGGAGTGAATTGGGAACTGAGAGCTCTGGTTAGTGGTTGAGGCAGCTATGGTCAGTTTCTTTTTCACTCTTAGATTTGTTTAATGATCTCTCTCCTCTCTGTGAATTTGTTCTCTTCCTTTTATCACCTGATTCGTCCTTGCCATAGTCTCTTGAAAATGTTCCAGGAGGAAACAGTATGGTAATGTAATGATTTACCATTGCCGTCACTGAGTAGGAGAGAGATCATTTGCACATCATTCTTACCTCATTCATGGCCCCTTATGGGTCTCATCTCCAGTTCAACCAGTGGTCATGGATGTACAGCAGCCTGGTATGGCTTTACTAGAGGGGCAGGTTTTGGTTAAGTTACTTTGTACTAAAGGGACAAGTTGAATGCACATGTCTACTATATGCCATATATCATGTCATTAAAACCTATTATCACCCATTCACTCAACAGGTACTTACTAAGTTCCTGCTGTGTGTCAACACTACTCTAGATGCTGAGGGTACAGCAGTAAACAAAGCAGACAAGATCTCTTTTCTCATAGGGCTGGTATTCTTTTGAGTAGAGACAAACAGTAAACAGAATAAATAAATACATTATGTAATGTGTTTAATGATGTGTGTACTGAGTAGATAAACTAGGGAAAGATATTCTGAATGAAAAAAAAAGAGGAGTGTGGGGGAGAGAATGCCTGTGATAGGGGATGGGGAGTGGGCAGGAAAGATTGGCCAAGGAGGCGAAATTTGACACTAGACTTGGGTAAGCCAAATAATTTAAATTATATTTTTGTAATTTTAAATGAAAATTATATTTTCATTGCTTCTGTTCAATATGAATTATTGTTAGTAGTTGTTAAAATTTAGTAAGCACTTGTTTGCTAAGAACAGCTCTAGCATTTTATGCACGTTTCTCAAGCCTCAGACCACCTGTCTGAGGTAGTTACTATTATTCTTGCTTTTTCACAGATGAGGAATTGAAGTGCAAAGGGGACTGGTTGACAACTTTCTCTTGGTCTCTGTGTTTGTAAATGAAAGAATTTGGATTTAATAGTCACATTCCAGAGCCTTGCTCTTAAACATTGTTTTTGTTTTTTAAATAATATGATAATTTTTAAAAATCAAATAAATCCACAACTCTGTGAAGAGGAAAGATAATGGTGACACCAGTTTCCCACCAGATACATAAGTAAGTAATGATCCCTTTTGATTAATATTGTACTCAGATTCCTCTCTGTGTCCTTTTATGCACATCAATGATTGTACTCATCTCACCTAAGTAACAGAGCACTATATATACTGTGTGTAAACTGCTTTCACCCAAAAATGTGTTATGGATATATTATCAAATCAATAAATACAGAACTATGGTATTATTTTTATTGAGTTTCCTATATTTTGCCTTATGGATATATTGCTGTTTAGTTAGGCAGCTTTTCAGTTATTGAACATTTTAAGTCTTTCATGATATTTAAGTTATAGAAATCAGTCTGCGATCATATTTACCTTCACTGACCCTCTAGCCCTTCATAACAGCTGCTATGTATTACTACAAGATCAATATGGTCCTTTAGCAGTTAGTATCCATTGTGAAAATGACTAGAATAAAAAGATACTGTGACAGGCTCCTATAGGAGGAATAGAAGCAAGTGACTTATGACTTCTATAACCAGTGGTTTGGGGATTTGTTCATCCAGGAAATTAAAGTAGACTTTTTCTTAATCCCCCATTTATAAGAACACTGATTCTAGTTATGGGGTTTGTGTGAGCCAGTATGGTATGGTATGGTATGAAAATGGAACAGAGCATCACATCCAGGAAGCCTTCCAGGACAGGGAGATGCCCCTTCTCTGTGTTCTGGGTATCTCTTTTTCCTTACTTCCATTCCGAAATTTACCATGTATTCTAGTTACCGCTTCACTAGCCTGTTCTCTACATTGGATGATAAAATCATTAAATAAAAACTCACTATTACTTGTGTCTAATATGTACCTTTAAAATATTTTGGAAGAGGAAAGGAAGACTGCCAGGGGAGGTGAGGAGTGGCTTAGTTACCAGAGTCAGACAGTGGGTTAATGTTGAAGGATGAAAGAGCAAAAATCAAAGAGAGGAGTAAAGAAAAGCTGGAAGGCAGAAGTGTGACCAAAAATATTGACAAGTTAAAACAAAGAATTTTCTGTTATGTGCATTAGAGAATTTGAGAAGAGTAAAACATTTATGTCAAAGATGAATCTTGACTTTGTGGGGTTCAGTGTATAATAAGGTCTAGAAATTTTAGTGGCCCCATTCCTTTTTCCTGACCCTCATCATGCATGTTTTATATTCAGATTCTTTAGTCATGATGGTGTTCTATAGTTTTACATCCTTTTCTGTGACCTTACTTATGACCTTCCCCCAATAATGTCCTGTTTTATCAAGCTGTCTTTTAAGCTGTGGGTGCCAGAATTAAGGCCCAAGATCTAAATACTCCCCATCATTCATGTGAAAGTGATATACTCCTCTACAAACCACAGGTGTTAAGAAGGGAAAATAAAACACTACTACATTTGCATGTTGGATACAGATCTAAGAGGACAGGAACCTTTCAGAGGCAATTTTGTGTGCAGTATTAGCATTTATTCAATTCTGACCTTTGAGCTATGGGCAATGAGAGGCAGCTTTATGTTTTCTTTCCCTAACGCTTATTTTCCAGGCATGAAGGTGCCAGCAGGGGCTGGTAAATAACACAGTTAAGCTTTCTGCCATTCCCTTCACTCTCCCTGACATGTCATGAAGCACTCTTGTTTGATCAATTCTTTCCCACCTAGTAAGGAAGAAGCCTACGGAGCCCAGCTCAGCAAGACTTCTCACAGTCTCCAAATGAATATTGAGTGGCTCCTTACAAACTCAAAAGTCTGGTGAATAGAACATGAATCAAAAAGTTCTCAGATCCTTGATGGCAAGTGAGAGAAAAGGATCTTACCAAGAGTTTGGGACAGCTTTTCCCAGAGACCACATTTTTAATTGCATTCAGATGG
The DNA here is from genome assembly GCF_000247695.1 of Heterocephalus glaber. The sequence goes on along the minus strand of NW_004624746.1, from coordinate 27,099,548 downwards.
GACAAACTCCCAAACATTTGAGCCATATTGCAGAGGGCATTATTTGCTGTCATTTGTTAGTTTTTGAAAAGTAATTTTGCTTTTAGGTTCATGTTCCTTCACTAAATATAAGTATTTCTTTAGCAAGTACTATGTGCTTGAAATCATGCCAGGAATCTGGAATATAAATGTGAACAGGAAAATCATAGTTTTTTCCCTTAGGAAATGTACATTACACACACACACACACACACACACACACACACATTCACACACATGCACACACATAGAGTGAGATAGGAAGAGATCAAACAGGAGAAAGTGAATGGGTATCAGTTGTGTTTAGTACTTGGAAAGGGAAAAAAAGGTGCAGACGTAAGAATATTTGGAGGTAATTTAGAAAGGATGGTCAGAGAATGCTGTACTGAGGGCTGAAGGACAAAATGAGCACAGCAGTGTTTTAGTCGACCAGTCCCGATGTAAGAAAGTACCATAAACTGGGAGGCTTAGGATGACAGACATTTGCTTTTCAGGAACTCAAAAGCCTGGTCAGCTGGGCCGTACTCCCTTTGAAGGGATTAGGGCCAGATCTGTTCCTGGCCAATGCCTCAGTCATCCCTTGGCATGTAGATAGCTGTCTTTGCTCTTTGTCTTTTCATGTTAACTTCTATGTGTCTGTCTCTGTGCCCAATTTTCTTTACAACCTAATATTTGGATTAGGGCTGACCCTAATGACCTTGTTTCAACCCTGCAATGATCTCATTTCCAAATCATGTCACATTCTGAGGTACTGGAGTTAGGCCTTCAACAATATCTTTTCTGGGGAGACACAATTCAAACCCTAACAAGAAGGAAGGATGATGTTCCGAGAAGATGAAACACATGTTCAAGTTCCTGATTTGGAAAGGAGTTTGGGGAGTTGGAGACACAGCAGGTTGATGGCTGAATCCAATGGGCAGGGGGAGGGAGTAAGAGAGGGAACCCTAGCAGCTACAAAACAACCTGGATATTCACTCATTTTTGTTACTAGCAACTGCTGCAATATCTCTTGGGAGACACACAGGCGGAGATCGCTAAAACAGTTTTGTTTTTCTCTCACTACAGTCCATGGAGTGCAGCTAGGGAGAGGAGGTACCCTACAGGTCACAGTAGTTGCCAACTTAGATAGAAAAATTAATTTTTCTTGCAAGTCAAATTGCACTTTTGGACCAGAGCTACAGGGGCCATCCTGTGAATCCTCTCCAAGTAAAACTGTGAAAGACATCGGGATGTGGACTTTATACCGCGTCAGAGTCAGATGCCAAACAGCTCCCCCCAGGGGTCACACCACTGTGCTGGCTGTTGCTAGGTTTGCATCAGGAAGGTTGGGTATTCAGTGCAGAGGGATAGGATTGGAAGGAGTGAAAATGAATATAGTGGAATTTTGATTTCACTTCAACTCAATTGCTTTGGGCTTAGGATATTTAAGAAATTGAACTTTCAGTCATCTGTGTCTTTAGACCACCATTACGTATCCCCAGAGCCTTTCAGATGAAAAATGAGTTTGCATGAATCTATGTTTGTCTTCTTGATGATCTGATTTCTATTTCCTTCATCCTCTCTTAATCTACTGTCAAATGTGGAGGCAAATATATCTTAGCTCACACTTAAGCTCTGCCCACACTCTTTCTCATTATAGTGAATAAATGAAACTTATTTTTTATTTTTTGAACTTTGCATATAAATTATTATTAAAAATCTTTGTACAACCTTGCAAGGTAAGCATCTTAATTACATTTTAAAGATAAGGAAGGTGAGGTGTAGAGAATCGAAGTGGTAATAAAAGAACAACAAACTACCTCGTGTTAGCAACGTGCACTGGGAGCCAGTTGCCTGAGTTCGGACCCCAGCTCTGCCACTTCCTGGCTCTGTGACTATAAGCTAGCTACTTACCTCCTTTGCATCTCAATTTCCTTACCCATAAAATGAGGGTAATAATACTACATACACCACACGGGTGATACAAATATTGAATGAGTAACAGTCTTTAAAGGGCTTTGTCAGTGTTTGGCACATGATATGTACAAAGCTTTAGTTATTGTTAAAAACTGGATGTAAGGAGCATGTGTACTTGGGCAAATTCTTTAACATAATAGATGTTCATCTTTTGTGTTCTCTCTACCAGCCCGTATACCAAGGTGTCATTTTGATGGTAAAGGAGACATTTCTTGCTGAGTATTTGGCCCTCTGGCTGGCTTAAATGAGCACTGTCTGAGATAAAATCAGAAAGGAAAATGTGCGTGGTTTTATAAATGAAGGTGAAGAATTTGTATTTAATTTTAAATGTAGTAGGAAAGCATTGGAGAGTTTTAACACGAGAAGTGATGTGACACGTTCTAAGTTTTAAAAAGATCACTTTGGCTGCTGTGATTTAATAGGAAGGTTGGGATCAAGAGATGAAATGGAGTCAGGAGGCTATTGCAGATATCCAGTTGTAAGTGTGGTGGACTGTAGAAGAGATGGAGGTTTAGAGAGGTGATCTTTTTAGGATCTGTTTTTGAGGTAACATTGGACAAACCTGTTTGTGGATTGGATGTGGGAAGTAAGAAAGTTGAGAAATTGGTGCTAATCCCTGGAGGAGGATGGAACCATTTACCGAGAGGGGTGACGTCATGAGTTCTATTGAGGCATTTAAAGTTGAAAGCACTATGATTAATGTGAGATGGTAGTTGATTTAACAAATGAATAAGTGTTTGATGTGCTCTATGGGATTTATTTATGGTACATACATCACCCCCACCAGCACCAACAATAAAAATTTAAGGAAGTTTATTTTGGTATTAATGTTGACAACGCCTCTATTGAAAATGTATAGATTAATGTTCAGAGAAGGAGGAATGTGGTTTTTCTTCCTACGAAATTGAAATGAGTGACATATTCAATATTGTTCATATCAAACACTAAAGAAAATCAGAAACAAATACTGCATGATCATCAATTTAAAACATATTATCTTAAATCAGGGATGATAACAATAAACCACAGCCTTTATACATGAGTGCTATTATAGTTTGTGTCTACATGTCCCCCCAAAGCCTCATGTGGTCGTGGAGCTTTTTAAGAGGTGGCTGAATCTAGAGTGTGTGACTCTGAGATTAAGGGTGTGTGATTACTGAATCAGTCCACTGATTGGTTTGGTACCGCCCTAATCCCAGTGGTCTGGATAAGATAAAGGGGGCAGAAAGACGCTATTAAATTCCTTTGTTGCTTTGTTACCTTCAGTCTGCCATGAACTGTTGCTCCTCTGCCATGTGCCACCCTGCCTTGGAACCAGGTGATTATGGACTGAAACCTCTACAAACTGTGAGCTAAATAAACTTTTCCTCCCTTAACTTTGAAGAGGGCTCAAGGTAGAGTCTTTTCCATCTTTTGAGTCATTGGTAGCTAGCATAGATTCTGGCAAAGAGTTCATGCTTTAAAAATTGAGTCAAGAATGGATGATGGAGAGAGGAGGAGAAAGAGGAAAGGTCAGGTGCTAAGCTATACCGAACACTCCTCTCTCCATGATGTGCACCTCGAGGGTATGTAAAAAATACTCAACACCCAAAGTTAAAGGGAGAAAGATTTATTTGACTTACAGTTTATAGAGGTTTCAGTCCATAATCAGCTGGCTCCAAGGCAGGGTGGCAGAGGGGCAACAGTTTATAGAAGAGAGCAAAAGCAACAAGCAGTGTCTTTCTGCCCCTTTTATCCCCTCCAGACTACTGGGATTAGGGCAGTGCCAAACCAATCACTCACTTGTAGTGGCTTAGTAATCACATGCCCTTAATCCCAGCATCACACATTCCAGATTCGGCCACCTCAGAAAAAGCATGAGGCTTGGTGTGTGTGGGGGGCACCTAAACACAAGCCATAACGAGGATACAGTCAATTTTTACAAAAACTTTTGTTACTGGAATTCATATGTGAACCAAAGGTTGGCATCATCCCTGAGGTAATACAAGACTGAATGTGATGGCAAAAGCCATATATTTGCAAGATCATCCTTAAATTTAGGAAGTTCCCCAGGTCAATGGGTTGAATTGTGTGTCCCAGCATCCACCCACCCCCACCATGCTGCCAAAGCAATACATTGAGATCCTATGATAAAATTTCCAGTACGTCAGAATATGACTTTGTTTGGAGTTAGGGTTTTTATAAAGGTGATCAAGTTAAAATAAGGTAATTTTAAAAATAGGATGAACCATAATCCAGTGTGTTTGGTGCTCTTATATAAAGGGGAAATCTGGGCAGAGATACACATAGAGGGTAGAGAATTTGAAGAGTCACAGGAAGAAGGCAAGTATCTTTGGCTTTGACTTATAACCTCCAAAACTGTGAGAAAATAAATTACTGTTGTTTAAACCACCAAGTCTGAGGTACCACAGTGAAGTAATACACCTAAGCCACAAATCCAGGTTTCAACTATTATATTTGAATTTCCATGGCCAAATAGCCTTCCTTCTGACATTTAGTTACATGTAGTCTACCACAGTGTTTCCCAAACCATGTAAGAACCACTGGGAGAGCTTATTAAATCACAGGGTCTCTGCAATGGAGGCACTAATTGAGCAGGTATTTAGTGGTAGCCAAGAATTTGCATTTCCAGCAAGTCTCAAGTGCAGCCAGTCTCTAGGTCACATTATGAAGTGCACTGATCTAGCACAATGGCCTAAGACATGGTAGATGCTCAATAAAAGCCAAATGAACTAATTTCAGGAATTTGCTAAGAAATGAATCAAATAGACATACAGTTACTCATCTCATTCCATGCTTTTCAATGGGTGACATGCATGAGATTTACAGAAGTCTTATTTTGGCAGAGTGTGTTTAGAACGTGTGCATTTTGATATAGGCTTTGTCAAAGAGAGTTGCTCCAAGCAAGGCATTGTGTGAAGCAGAGCACTTTAACAAACTTGTTCTGATGTTGTTGAGGAGGAAAGAGTTTTGAAAGATAGGAGTAATTGCTGCAGCCAGATGTCTATGGTTGCAAGTGACTGAAAATGGTGGCCAGGTCAGAGAATGCTAATCACCCATGAAGTGGGCTCGCCATGACTCTGACACCACGTCTCCCGGTGCACTCTGCAGTAGGTGCATCTTTGCTGAATAAATACAAAGTGAACCTGACGGGAAAGGAGACCTCAGCAGTCCTGCAAAGGCAATTTTGCAAGCTGTCTGGCTGTAGAATTAGTGGAATGTTTGCTCAGGAAGAAACAGCTGATGTCAACTTTGCTCTCTTTGTATCTCAAGGGCAGAGTTAGCCATGCCTCTGGCCAGCACAGACACCCACAGAGGGAAGAATGGTTTCTAGAGGGAAAGGTTAAAGAACAGGTCAGCTGGGCATCCACGCTCCCTTTCCCTCCCTCCCCCTGTTTGTCATCTTTCTGGCAAGGTGAATTCAATGCCCAGTAATTCCTCTGACTTTCTAAGAGCTGTGGGACATACAAGTGTGAGAAAAGTCATTCTGGCACTAACAGGATTAGCGTAGCTTCACAGCCTAGTCATTCTGGCCACAGAATAAAGAGGGGGGCTATGGGCAGGAGGCAAAAGAAATAAGGATAAATGGGAGTTATTCTTTGAATAACAAGAGGGGTGTGTGTGTGTGTGTGTATGTGTGCGCGTGTGTGTATGTGTGCGTGTTGCCCAGCTCACAGAAGCTGTTATTCTCTTTTCTATGTAAGGAGTCTTGTTAAATCTGAACTGGGGACATATTTTATCCCTGTGCCCCCAAGGAGCAATCCCAAGGCCTGCCACATAAGGTGCTATGATAATTTTTTTTTTAAAGTTAAACAAAGGTATCAATGTGAGACCACATTTTAATATCACCTATTATTTACATCACAGACTGGACACATAGCACTAGCTACAAGGACTTTCAAATTCTCATATTAATAATAGAAGGAGCAATTGACAGAAGCAGAATAATATAGTAGAATGAGGACTGGTCTTGGGGACAGATACCAGGTTTCATTTCTAACACGATTTACTGGAAGAACTTGAGGAAATCACTTGATCTCCAGGGAAACTTAGTTCTATTTGCATAAAACAAACAAAGACACTGGACTAATTGTTCTCCTCTCTGATAATTCCATGCTTACATAAATATTTGAAGCATGAGTATTTTGTAGTGTTTTGTTGGGGACATAACAATGAGTAGAATATAGTGAGTTAACTTTTGCCTGTATATATCTTATAGATCAATGAATAAGTAGTCCTAAGGGTAGAGTCTGTGTTTTTTTAATTCATTAAGTTTATTGGTACATTTTAGGTATACAGTACAGTTACATTCATCATTGGGCTCTTGTACCTGTACATGATGTATCTTGGTTCTTATTTATTCCCCGTTACCTGTGCGCCCTTCACCCCCTCTACCCCTCCCTGTTTACAAAGACTTTGTTTCCATTTTTTCCTTTTCTCATATTTTTTCCTTTCCCTTCTTTCCTTTCTCCTACCCCTCCCACTTTCCCTATCCCTTTAGACCTTTTCTTCCTATTTTGCAATATCAATTATACATTTTGATTCTTATTTACACTTTCAGTTTCTCACACCAGAGAAACTATTCAGTATTTACACATTTGTGTCCTATTTATTTCACTTAAGGGTATGGCCTCAATATGCATCCATTTAGCTATAAATGTCTCTAGTTTCTTGTTCTTTATGGCCAAGTAGTACTCCATTTTATAGAAAAACGCCATCTTCTTTATCCAGTCTCCAGTTTATGGGCAATTGTGCTGTTTCCAAGCTTTAGCTATTACAAACTGTGCTGCTATAAACATGGGTGCACATATATCACTGTGGTATGGTTCTTTTAATTCTTCGGGGAAGATACACAGCAGGGGAATAGCTGGGTCAAATGGGACTTCCAGTCCTAGTTCTTTGAGGTATCTCCATATTGATTTCCACAGTGATTGCACCAGTCTACACTCTCACCAGCAGTGGAGCAAGGTTCCTTTTTCTCCACACTCCTGCCAGCATTTGTGATTGGTTGATTTCTTGATAGCAGCCATTCTTTCTGGGGTGAGGTGGAATCTCAGTGTTGTTTTCATCTGCATGTCTCGAATGACCAGTGATGTTGAACATTTTTTTTATATGTTTATTTGCTGCTTTTACTTCTTTGTCTGAGAAATGTCTGTTCATTTCAAATGCCCAGTTTTGGATTGGGTCTTTAAATTTGGGGGGTCTGATTTTTTTCAATTCTGTATATATTCTAGATAGTAGTCCTTTGTCTGAGGTACAGCTGCTAAAAATTTTTTTCCCACATTGTTGTTTGTCTCTTGGTTCTGTTGGTGGTTTCTCTTGCAGTGCAGAAGCTTTTTAATAAGATGAGATCCCAGTTGTTGATTCTTTGTGCTAGTTCCCTTGCTACT